>ML794281.1:327251-342809 GCA_009831015.1 Picea engelmannii
GGGGGGGGGGGAATCCCCTCATGAGGGGGTTCAGGGACAACACCCCCAATAATGTTTTTTTTCCTCGGGAAACATGTCACATTTTTCCTCGTTTTTCATGTTGCCTCGATTTTCATGTCCATTGTTGGGCAGTTTTTTGGCACATGATTTTTTGTCGATGCTTTTCTATTTCCAGTTAAGGAATTAGGGTTGTTGACTGATACAGATCATTGGGTTAGGGTTTTGGATGTCGTTGATTTCTATATGTATATTGCATTGTAAACAATGTATCACTATGAATGAATATAAAATATGTTGGTTTTCCCAGTTTGGGTTTCCAGAGGAAAAATATCTGTGTAATGTTTGTATTTTCCATTGTATCTTTTCTGTCTTTTACTAGAAATCTATTTGCAGTAAATATTGTACAAGGTTAAAATCTACATTTGGTATCATAACTTTGTTGGCTTCAAGGGGACACCTTTGTGGTCAAGGTTTTGGATCAAGACTATGATAAACCTTGTTACAGTGGGAGATCTGTGGTATTGATTTTTCTGGTGAAAAGAAATGGCAAGCAATTCAAAAATGGAGATCGAAAAGTTTAATGGGAAACATTTTGAGCTGTGGAAGCTCAAGATGGAAGATATGTTGGTGTACAGAGATAAGTGGATTGCGGTAGATCTAGGTACTTCACCTATAGGAACTTCAACAAATGATTAGAAAAAGTTGGATCAGAAGGCGAAGAGCACAATCTGACTATGTCTCTCAGATTCAATATTACTAAATGTGTCAGAGGAAGCTACAACCAAGGATTTATGGGATAAGTTGGGGAATTTGTATCAGTCTAAGTCCCTGGTAAATAAACTATTCTTGAGAAAGAAGTTGTATAACCTAAGGATGAGAGATGGAGACTCGGTGACAGAGAATTTGAACAATGCCAATACTGTGGTAAGTCAGTTAGTATCTGTTGAGATTAAAATTTCAGATGAAGATAAGTGTATTAGTTTAATTTTTTCTTAACTAGACTCATGGGATAGTATGATTGTGGCCATAGGTAGTAATACAATTGCCTTTAATTTTGATGAAGTGGTCTCATCCTTGTTGTCAGAGGAGATGAGACAAAAGAATATGGAAGGACAAAGCACAAACACATTATTTGGAAGAGGACGCTCCCAGGGAAGAAATATATCTAAGTTCTCAAGTGGGAGATCTAAGTCTAAGAGTAGATCTAAATCTCCCCCAAAAATTGTAAAAGTATGTTGGAGATGTGGAAAAGAAGGGCACTAAAAGAAGCAATGTAGATCCAAAGTTGAGAAAAATAAGGGATTTTTAGAATCTCCTTATACAGAAGAAAATACCTTCAAGGAATAAGGAGGGGACGTGTAATTGGATTATTCAAGAACACATGTAGATCATGAGGTATGGTTGGTTGACTCAGGTGCATCCTTTCATATGACTCCCCACAGGGAGTGGTTCTGTGAATATGAAAGGTATGATGGAGGTAATGTTTTCCTAGGTAATGAGTCGACAATGAGAATCATAGGATGAGGAAAAGTCAAGTTGAGGCTCATATATGGAAGGATTAGAACACTTCCTGGTGTTCTGCACATCCTAGGTTTGGCTAGAAATTTTATTTTTGTAAGAAAAATGGATGATGTAGGGGTAAAACCAATATTTGAAAAGGAAACTTGCAGGATGGTTCGAGGAGAAATGGTGTTGTTGAAGCGAGTTTGGTTTGGAACTCTGTATAATCTGCAAGTAATCACTATTATTTATGGGTGTAATAGTTCTGTTGTTCATGATATTGGAGTTGAAGAAGAAATAACTCCTACAATCTCTGGAGAAAAGGTTATTTTGTGGCATCAAAGACTGGGGAATATTAGAGAGAAGGATATTCGACTACTACACGGTAAAGGTATGGTTGAAGGTATGTCTAACTTCTCTATGGATTTTGATTTCTGTGAACATTTAGTATATGGGAAGCATAATCAGGTAAGATTCCCCTCTAGTGCAATGAAGGAAGAATAAATTTTACAACTAGTTCACAGTGATGTTTTTGGACCTATGTCGGTCCCATCATTGGGAAAATATGGGTACTATGTCTCATTTATAGATGAGTTCTTGAAGAATACTTGGATATATTTTCTCAGGAAGAAATATGAAGTCTTTGACAAGTTTAAATAGTTTAAGGATCTTGTTGAGAATCAAACAAAGAAAATAATTAATGTGTTGAGGATAGATAATGACAGAGAGATCTGCGGGAATGAATTTGAAGAATTCTATAAGAAGTGTAGTATAGCAAGGCAGAAGACTAATCCATATACACCTCAGTATAATGGAGTTGTAGAAAGGATGAACAGGATGCTGATGGAAAAAACAAGGTGCATGCTTAGTGGTGTCGGGTTAGGGAAAGAATTTTTGGCAGAGGAAGTGGGTACTACATGCTACCTAGTCAACAGATCACCCTCATCAACACTGGACGAAAAGACTCCAAAAGAGGTATGGATTGGTAAGAAACCTTCTCTCACACATCTCAAGGTATTTGGTTGTGATACATATGTTCATGTTCCAAAGGAAAACAAGAGTAAGCTAGATAAGAAGGCTAAAAAGTGTATTTTTATTGGATATAAAGATGGTCTCAAAGGTTATAATATTTGGAACCTAGAAACTAAGAAGGTAGTGTATAGTCGAGATGTGTTATTTAGAGAAATGAAGGATTTTGTTAAACAGGAAGTCCTACCAAGTAAGGAAGAACCAAAGAGAATGGAGTTTGATTTAAAGGATGATGAATCAGACTCTACAGAAGAACACAAATCAGAAGAAGAATATCCTCATACTCCATTATTGAGGAGACTGGCTCGAGAAAGAAGGCTACTAGAAAGGATTACTCCATCCTATTTCCATTCAAAATTTTCTTTGTCTATTACTAATGATGATCCTAGAAATATCAGGGAGGCAGTGGATTTAGAGGATGGAAATCTCTGGAAAAAGGCCATGGACAAAGAAATGGCATCCTTAGATAAGAATAAGGCTTGGGATCTAGTGGATTTGCTGACTGGAAGAAATCCCATTGGAAACAAATGGGTATTTAAAAACAAGTTGAATGCAAAAGGAAAAGTGGAGAAATACAAAGCTCGGTTAGTAGAAAAGGGTTATTCCTAGGTTGATGGAATTGATTTTGGTGAAATTATTTCTCATGTTTCCAAGCTAACCTCTATAATATTTTTGTTATTTGTTGTTGTTGTATTTGATTTTGAAGTAGAACAAATGGATGTGAAGAAAACATTCCTACATGGGGATCTAGAAGAATAAATCTATATGAAGCATCCAGAAGGATTTGTTTGAAGAGAGAGAAGGAGTTGGTATCCAAGCTGAAAAAGTCCCTGTATGGTTTAGAAAAATCACCAAGGATGTGGTATCAAAAATTTGATACTTATATGTTGGGACTTGGTTTCAAAATAAGCAAAGTGGATAATTGTGTGTATTTTAAATTATTTGGTGATCATTTGATTTATCTGGTCTTGTATGTGGATGACATGTTTTTGTGAGGAACCAACAAGGAGATTATCCAGGATGTGAAAACTCAGTTGTCTTCTAAATTTGACATGAAGGATCTCGATGCTTCAAATTTAATTTTGGGCATGTTAATTAAAAGAGATCGGAAAAAGATGAAACTATGGTTAAATTAGAGAAATATGTTGAGAAAATATTGTAGAGGTTTAATATGCAAGAATGTAAACCGGTCAAGGTTCCTATTCCTGTTGGTGTAAAGTTATCTGTGGATTAGTTTCCCAAGACAAGGGGAGAGAAGCAGGACATGATTGTGTTCCATATGCAAGTGCAGCTGGAAGTTTGATGTATGGAATGGTATGTACTAGACTAGGCATTTCACATGCAGTGGGAGTTTTGAGCAGGTATATGTCAAAACTAGGGAAGGAGCATTGGAAACAAATAAAAAGGGTTTTCAGGTATTTGCATGGCACTGCTAGCTATGGATTTTTCTACCAAGGAATACTGGGATTGGACAAAGTGTTGGATATACATGGCTTTGTGGATTCAGACTAGGCTAGAGATTTGGATCGTAAGATATCTATAAGTGGGTATGTGTTTAACCTGTTTGGAAGAGAAATAAGG
Source organism: Picea engelmannii (assembly GCA_009831015.1). Classification (NCBI taxonomy): domain Eukaryota; kingdom Viridiplantae; phylum Streptophyta; class Pinopsida; order Pinales; family Pinaceae; genus Picea; species Picea engelmannii. The sequence goes on from ML794281.1 coordinate 331,362, forward strand.
TGAATGAGAAAAAGACAGGATGTGGTGGAACTTTCAACTACAAAATATGAATACATGGAAACTGTAATGACCTCGTCATTATGACTACAAGCGATGCAAGCAAGTGCAATTTTTTTTTTGTTTTTAGGTAGGAAGGCAATGAAGAAAATAGTTAAACCACACAACTTGACAATGAACACCATGCATGTGGATCAGACAATAGAAAAAAATGACTCAGAACCCTAGCACATCATGCAAATGGGTGAAACATGTGAAATATCAAAGGCAATTAAATAGACTACCCACTCGACACAACCAATACAATGCCTACAATCTAAAGGACAACATCAACCATCCTGACACAATGGCTTGATGACCAGTAAATAGGAAACCTCTACGGCGCGTGAACCAAAAATGCATTAAGGCATTACACACCAAGTGCCAACATCAGGATACAACAAACAATGCCCACATTAGGAAGCACAAACTCTGGCCAGGTTATCTTTTGCCTCTATCCATCAGGGCATTCGAAGATCCCCTCATCAAGAATCATTCTGTCACCTGACGATGGGCGTGATGGTAACCATGGTGCAACCTAACATGCCTAGACCAATATCTCAAGAAAATCCAACGTGCTTGGATATTGAATTAACTTTCAAATACAAGAAGACTAGACCCAAGAACCCAATCGATCCGTCACGCCAATTGAAATCGTATCAAGTGACATGTCATCAAAATCAATGATGACATAAAGCCAACATAGTGACATAAAGAACACGAAACAATATCAACACAAGGGTTCATAATTATCGTTGTTGTTCCATACATCCAATAAACTAAAGAGAAAAGATAAACAATGATCAACCATCACTATTAATTATCAAGTATTCATGGCGCGACAGGAATTTATACTACAATACAAATATCAGTCAAATGACGCAATTACTACCTATGAAACATTCTACAATAGTACATTACACCTGAAAAAAACAATGGATTGACGCAATTTCTGTCTACGATACATTCCAACATCAATAAGTAGCTTTAAGAAAAACTCTATCATCAAGATATGCCAAATTAAATATATTCGCCAAGAATTTTATAACACTTAGGTCCCCTAATTCTATGGACATTCCTTCAATACTTCCTATGTTGTGAGGGTATCAAGACATTAAACTCATTTAATTATGATGCCTAAGACTCCAATTACATCAAGAACGTTTAAACAACTATTACACCATAAGGAAGTCGTCATAATTCCATTTTCCATCAAGTTGTGATTCAACCTTATAACATTAATTATTCAATGAACATTCTAATAACATTCTTATAACATTCTTAGCATTAATTAACATTCTTATAGCATTCTAATAACATTCTACTATACTAATACTCAAGACCCTGTTTATCTGATCATCGTATCATTCTCCTATGGGGTCTATGATGAGAAGCCTTTAAATAAGCTAAATTTTAAGAACCATCATAGTCAACGATGGTCATCAATAAATTACCATGGTGATAACAATAAATGGATAGTTAGAAATAAAAATTACCGTTAATCCTATGCATCTCCTGAATCCTCAGTAAACCACAGAGTTGAATACCAACCCTGGGTACTATTAATCAATGCATTCATAAGAATTGTACAATAGTCTTAACCATAATAAGACTTGTCACTCAAAAATGTCGGGAGAGGTTATCCATCAAACACAGATAATGAAATCCACCCAGATAAAAGAAAATATGTTCAATCAAACACAGATATTATGAAGGGCAGAGATCATCAATAAAGGCCGAGATTAATCAAATCTTTTTATAATGCAAAGATTATCAGTCCCACACAGGGATTTATCATCGAGGAAAATAGCGGAGCTCATAGTTTAACCGTCAAACACAATCACACAATACGTCTATTGAAAAAATAATGATAAATAAATTGACAAATCTGTTGATATCACTGGGTAAATATACAAGGTAAATCGCACATCCATTCGTGGTGAAAATTCAGGGTAATAAGCCATATAAATCATGGTTCAATCGTTGACATGGATGTCTACAGAAATTTTATGTTTATTAAACAATATTGTTGTCACACCATTATACAAAAATCACTACCTAACAATGCTAACAATTACACAACTGTCTAGCTATAAATCATTGTCTACAGAAAAGGGGTGTTGTCTATCATAAAAGAAATTAACAAGAACGTTGTCATATAAAGTATAATAAACACCATTAAAAACGTTGTCATACAACCACACGAGGTATAGATCCATTGTTATTTAACCAAGAATATCAATACGCTGTCCAACATATATTGGATGAATGGCTGGTTAAATCAAACGTAATGTTATATATTAAAAGGTATCATAATGTTATCTTCTAAAGTCTGGGCTATCTTTTAAACATAACTTTTATAAGAATAAAACACTATGAAAATATGCAACAATACACTGCATTGCTATGCAATTCACACACTATACAAAAACATAGCTAAATAATTTATATCACTGCCATCCAATAGAGATAATCGTTGCTATGTTTTAAATGACATATCTGGTATAATTTTATTAGCTTCGCAATATGAGTCCATTAAATTCACAGTACACTTTGTTAAATTTGCAATAATATTAGAAGGTAAAAATCTATTAATATATGCAATCTCTCTATCATAAAAACACTGTCAAAATTTACTGTCAACTTTAAAAAATGTCAAACACAGTCAATAGGAAAAAGGGAATTTTCTGATTTTACAGAGGGTAATTCGCAGACAAGTAAAATGGTAAAATATAGAGTTGATAGAAAAACGCAAGGAGTATCAAGCTGTTCATGGAGATGAGGGACAAACAATACTCAGAGGTATTCAATCTCAAGAAGGAGCAATACAATCATTCAACCAAGAAAAATCAAAAGGGGTAGACAGCTGAGCGAAACTATCCTTCGCTCATCATCCATGCACAAAAAAGCAGGGCATTAGAATCTATAGGTCTATAAACACCAAAGTGACGACCATCGATTCAGCTCTTGGCCTACTTCTCAGGCATGGAACGATGATCTACGGATAAAGACATAAGGTAAAGCACAATCTCTTCAATATAATCAATAAAACAAAATACAGCGGTCATAGAAATCATGGATCAGGTTGCCAAGGAATTCAATTCAATGCAGTGAGCGTAAAGCTATGATGACTTTAATTTCTTGATTAAAAACGCTAAGTAAAACACATTTCTTTACACAATAGAAGTATAGTAATGAAAGGAAAAGAACAATATTAATCTACCATTCAAATAAAAGCATGCATACCATAGTCCAAGGCTACAGCTCCGAGTCATTGTCCCGCGTGCGCTTCGTCCAACTCCCACTTCACGACTAATGTGACTTCACCGGTACCTCCCAGCCAATGCTAGGGGTACTCTTCTTCCCCCTGATCCCCCCGAGCCACAAAGGGGGCACACACACTATACCAGAGAACAACTAATTCCCATATTGCCTCGCAAGGTCGAGCTACCACTCGTTACCCGATCTCGGTATCCCAACTCCCACAAGATAAGTCAGTTAAGAAAAAAATTATGAGGCATAACGTTACACATAAAGATCAGATCCATGGTCCTCCTCCTCCATCCTTTTTATAGATTTTATAAGTGATTTCTTTCCCAAATTCCCATTTAATTTATTTTTTATTAGTTTAATTCATAAAAACCTCACCTGTACACATGTCACCCATCCCCCTAGTTGCACCAGAAATTAATTTCATTAATTATTTAATTACTCCTATTTCCCTCACCCACCAAAAAGCATTCTGAAAATTGCTCCTTGGTGTCCCCATATTCCCTTACACATTTTAAATGACTTACGCCCTTACTAAACTCCTAGTTGAGTTCATAATTATAAAGTTCTTAAAGGCAAGATTCCTTACTAAGTTAGCCATTCAACTTTTTCCTTATGTTTCCCTTTTTCTTTATGTTTCCCCTTTTTCCCTTAGTTTCCTATTTCTTTTAAGTTTCCTTCTTTTCCATTTTTATCTAAAAATCAAATTAGTAAGTGTAGAAAAACCACCTCTTTCTCTTTTTAATTAATAAAATTTAATTAGCATATGTAGAAAAACAATCATTTCCCTTCCTTTTTTTTTTAATTTAAACCCCCAAAGTAATTCGATTTTTAATAAATTAATTGAATTTCTTACCCCCTTCTCGTCACATGTTTAATTATGATTATTATTTTTTTTTCACCACAAGTATCACTTAGACCTAGATTTTAATTTCCTAGGTTGGGCGACATTTTCATTAGGGAAATTGTTGTTTAAATCTTACTTATCATGTCATTCAATTTAAGGCCAACTAGGTTTATTCACTTACCCATTGAAGTCATGATGTGCCCTTCAGGATGCACTAGGTGCTCCAATGGTACCACTTGCCTTTTTCTATTTTCCTTGCGCAATGTGCCTTTCAGGACGCACTACATGCTCCAAGGGTGCCACTTGCCTCTTTCCAATTTCCTTGCGCGACATGCTCTTCAGGACGCACTACGTGCTCCAAGGGTGCCAATCGCCTCTTGACTGACTTGGTAGACATCAAAAACCCCTGGAGTCAATACTCCACTAGGTGATGTTGTGGGAGACTAAGAGCCTCTAAGGAATAATGCCCCTTCCTTATTGTGTGCCCCTTAGAATCATCGTGAGCAACTGCCGCAGTATGCCCTCACTGCATCGTGGGTATTCACAAACTAGGTAATCATTAACCTACATTTTGAGCCACGACGAGAGTGATAGTAGGTTGTGGTAGGGTTGTTTTCCACACATCTCCCTCAAGGTCTCTGGTTGTCATGCATGACCCCTCTACTCCACATGTGAGTTTTGTTGGCAAGCTATCATAAGCTTGCATCATCAACGAATCATGCCAAAAATAATAAATATTTTTCATAACATCTAATCAGATGTACATATGTCATATCAACAACAATCAAACCCCAATAGCCCACTCCCTGACTCGATCCAGAGTCCTAGGGGTTTCATTGATTCCTCTGCATCCTCGAGGTCCAAAGTCTTGCACACTCAGGAGAACCAATTCAATAACACCTGTCTATGTAAATAGAAAAAATAACATATCTTCCTATTCATAATGCCTCATAATCATAATCAAACGACCAATAGTATAATAATCCGGATCACTTGCAAGCAAGTGTCCTCAAAGAATAAGTTCGCTCTGTGCACGCAAGAGTGGGATATTACAACAACCACTCATGCAAGTAAGGAAGCAGTCCGGTTACAAATATTGTGTTCAGGTATTGGGTTGGTATAACAAGATGTAAAGATAGATTGTGACAGTCAGAGTGCAATTTTTCCGACGAAGAACCCGACTTATCATTCAAAGCCAAAGCATATTGATATTCAATATCACTTTGTGAGAGACATGGTGGAAGAAAAGAAAGTATTCCTGATGAAGTTAGACACTTTGAAGAATGTTGCAGATTCATTAACAAAATTTGTGAGCACTAAGAAGTTCTCTTGGTGTAGAGGATCCATGGGCATTGCTCTCCTAGATTGTTGACTATGTAACCCTGTAACCCCTTGTATGCAAAGAAAACAACAAGTGGGAGAATGTTAGGTATGTGTTATATTATTTGGAAGAGTGGGAGTGCCTGCATTATGTCAGGCGTGTAGGGGTTCGGGGGCAATGCCCCCGAGATTTTGTTTTCTCCAGAAACATGTCACATTTTTGCCTCATTTTTCATGTTGCCTCAATTTTTGTGTCCATTGTTGGGCAGTTTTCCAGCACATGGTGTTTTGCTTATGGTTTTCTATTTTCGGTTAAGGAATTAAGGTTGTTGACTAATCCAGGTCATTGAGTTAGGTTTTTGGATGTCGTTGGCTCCTATATGTATATTGTATTATAAACAATGTATCACTATGAATGCATATAGGATATGGTGGTTTTTCCTATTTGGGTTTCCAGGGGAAAATATCTGTATAATGTTTGTATTTTCCATTGTATCTTTTCTGTTCTTTTACTAAAAATTTGTTTGTAGTAAATATTGTACAAGGCTAAAATCTACAAATTTCCTCCAAGTGAGGATTTTGAAGGTATTGATGAAGATTTGCCTCCAAGTGAGGATTTCCAAGGCATGAATGAGGATGATAAAGAATTCCCCCCAAGTGCGGATTTTAAAAGTAATGATGATGATTATGGCAATGTTGGACAATATTTCTTGAGGGAGTAATTTAAAATAAGCAATGTTGCTGATGATGATTTTCCTCCAAGTGAGGTTTTTCAAGGTACCAATGAGGATAATAAAGATTTTCCTCCAAGTGAGGATTTTAAAGCCAGTAATGAGGATGATAAATAATATCTCTCCAGTGGGGATTTTCAAAGTAGTGAAGATGATTATGCCATTGGTGGACACTCTTTCCTGAGTGATAAATTAAAATGCAAAAATGTTGATGTTGATTTTCCTCCAAGTGAAGATTTTCAAGATATTGATGAATATTTTCAAGGAACTAAGGAGGATGGTGAAAATTTTCACTCAAGTGGGGATTTTGAAAGCAATGAAGATGATTATGTCAATGGTGGAAACGATGTTGATTTTGATTTTCCTCCAAATGATTATGTTTATGATGATGTTCTCAATCAGTCAACTACAACAAATCAATGTGATCGACATTTTCTAGTTCAGTCTCCTGACAATGTTTTGCTTGAAACTCCTTGTGGTGATAAGGAAAATACTTCTAGTGAGGATAATGAAATAGTGGAGACATTGCAAAAAAAAATTGTTTCTAGTACCATTTGATGGGCATTTTTAACACACCGTCAACTGGAAGGTCAAATCCAGACCATGGTTGTCTAAATAACCCAAGCCGTTTGGAATGAAATGACCCGACGGGTTTAATGGCTCCGTTATCCAACTAAAGTCCTAAAAATAGTAAAAACAATACTAATCTAAAGCTATGATTCTAACAAATGATATATTACTTACTAATGTTTATTAAAAATAAACATAAATATACAAATTATTATAAACAATATATATATACAATTTACAAGGTTTACACGAAATCTTGCGAAAATGAATGTTCATAATAATGTTTCAAAATAAGATAAAGTAAGAACACAAATATTTTTCTTTTTTAATGTTTAAAGATTTTAAACTAATAAATACTAAGAAAATACAATTGAAACAATGACACATAAACAGTCAAAGCTAATTAATGCAATCATCGTCTTATTCATATATAAACAAATCTGAATAAAAGAAAGCAATGCACCTACTAACCTCTCATTGATCAACAATACTAAGCTAAATTCATCTCTCTGTATTGTATGAGCTCCTCTTAACACGTGTCAAGTGTAAACCTATGACAAAAGAAAGCATAATACTTCCTGAAGAAATTCAAGGAAGTGTTTCATATTCTGGAGTGAGTTTATAATGACAAAAAGATAAATAAGTATATATCTTGTGACCTTGAAATGTCCAATAACTGAAAATGAAATAAATTCCAATTCTTAGGAATGGTGTTACCAGCTATATAGCATCAGATGTAAACTCAAAATAATTGAATAGATGATCAGTCATAGATATAAACTAAACGAAAAGATAATGAACAACATCAAGAAAAACATGATATAAAATATTATGTACAGAACTAACTAAAGCTAATTCGACACAGATAACATTTCACATCAAGACATTACATGAGAAGACAATGAAAAAACACCGCAAATTCTACACAGGACAAAAGCCAAAGAGTAAACTACTTTCTCATATAGTTTCAACAAAATATGTTTATCATATGGTCTAGGAAAAACTTTTGGGATAATAGACTCTTAAAGATTGAAAAAATTAATATATAAATGATAGAAAGTAACCATGTATTGATAAAACAGACTAAAAATAATTTAAATCAATGCATAATCAATTATTCAAAGAATATGAAGATATTATAATGAAAATAAAACCATTTTACTCACAGGACAAAATCCATTAAGAAACCTGGAATTCCATATTCTTCTTTGAAAATACTTGTCCATTCTCCCAAAGATTCCAACCATCTGTTACTCCATTTGAAAAGAAAAAAAGTTTACAAAATAAATAATATACAAAAGAGAAAGGATAAAAGTTCGCGTCTCAATTTCTTGGATATCCTTGGCTCTGAACTTTCTCATATATTTATACAATGAATGAACAGTCTCGAAGTTACTAATAATTTCTGCCACTTGAAATTTTCCTCGTAAAGAGACACAAATATATCTCAAATCGTGCATTTGTTTGGGAAAATTTTCGCGTGTAAGCTAAAGGGGATTTTTTTTTAATTTTTATTTTCTTTCAAAAATGGAAGTTTTATCATGGTTTAGAGATTTTAGATTTCAGTTAAGAAATAATCTAGAGAATGGGGAAGCACTTAAAAATGATTCCTTAAGAATATGGACTGCGTAAAAAGTCTGATGATAATCGTAATTCCCAAAGATCTTGACACATTTCATGGGTAATACTCTGACAAAGACCGTTTAGGATTTCATAGTACTCAACTGACTTACAAATCGATTATTTGAGTTGAACTTAACATCAGAAACTGTTTGAACTGTTTCAAATTGCTTTAAAAAACATAAGTCTTGAAACGAATGCTTCCTTCGACAATCAGCCTTTGATCATAAATATAATTATTCAAAAGGACAGACAAGAAGAAATTTCAAGTAAAAAAAAACAAATAGACAACAAATTGAATCAGATTTTATTAATGGGATTCAAAATCAGAAGTATATCAAAACAAACAAAATTGAAATAGCAAAAGAACACTTTCAAAAACAATTTTGGCCAAAGATAAACCCGAGCTTTGGGATCTACTAGCATCCCACTGTAAAATAAAGGAATAACTAAATCATATAAAATCTCATGTGCGACCAAGTTATTTTTTTAATATAGTGATGCATAAGATGTTACTTTGACCAAGCATGATTATTAAAAATAAAAGAGACTAAAAGAAAATAGAAAAATCCTTACTAATGTGACTGTAGTCCTACTCGTGGCACCTTGGGTCAGGGTTGAATTGATAGCTCAAATTTACTTATCTCTTTACTTTCCATTTAAAATTTTCATGATGATATTGCATTTTTGAAAAGAAATATTCAACGAAAAGCTAAGAGAAAAAGATTTAAAGTGGACTTCCCTAACAACATTCATATTATGGTTCTCTTGGTGTGCCCACTTGTGTTCATAACTGCATTATTACAAAGAGAAACACCAAGAAATAAAACTAAAGGAAACATACTCCTAAACCTACTCTAAAATACTAAATAGATCAAAACACTAAGTAAAATCGTATTTCCAGTGCAGCCACAAGAGCATCTTCAATCCTGCAAGGCATAGAAAATCAAAAATCAGAATAAAAGAATGTAGTATTTGCGGATACAAAAGAAATATGTCATGCTTACCTCTTATATATTCTTTTAAAAACAAAACAAGCAATACCTTAACATTTTTTTGAAACTTCTTGATGTATGAATCCTCCAACCATTCTGCAATCTTGTTGTGATATGGGTCATAATGGCATGGAAGAGTGTAAGTAAGTTTGGAAAAATTTTCAATATTATGGGGACCTGACATAACCATCAACCAAGGCCGAAGTGCTCCATCCTCTTGACAATTCTCCAAGTGTTCATCCATTTCTTCACATGGAGGATCTAAAATAATCATGGCATGCTTACTTCCTATATATTTAGGTAGAAACAAAACAAGCACAACTTTATCTTTATTATGAAGATTTTTTAGATACAAATCTTCAAGCCATTCTAAGATCATGTCATAAAAATTAGGATGCAAACTATAACTTCAATGAAATTGATATATCAATGGGGAACACATCATAAGAGGATTCATGACATCAGTTAGATTATTGTTTTGAACGATTCCTTTGATGAGATTGATCGTTTCAAAATGTGAAGCATAAACATTAAAATTCGAACTAATCAAAGAACGAATATGCAATGTGCAATATTCGATCTCCATAAGAATGAGTGCATTGTTGTTTTAAAAAATAAATCGTGTAAAATCATCTTGCAACATGTATTTTTTCCATGTGAGTGATGAAAGTGAAAGAGAATCAAATCCAAATTCATAAATGTTATGTTTGGAATTAATTTCACCAAATCTTGGCATATGGAAAAGATATGATTGTGACAGAAAAGAGTAAGATGTTGTGGGTAAAGTATCATGTCCACCAAAATCTAAGAAGAGAATGAGATATAAAGAGTAAAAGGAATCAGAAATGAACACATGAAAATAATCTCTTTAGCTATGATATTTAACAATGGTATTCTCAAGATATTCTTCTTCACTCTCCTTAAAACTTTCACTTTGTTTTTGTAACATCCCGCTCTGGCACACTGAGAAAACATATTCTTTGAGGGCACTTGATCGCAAGTGATCCGGATTATTGTGCTATTAAAACATTTGATTTTGATTATGAGGCATTATGGGTTGATGTCATGTTGTTTTGCTGCATTGACATAGACAGGTGCTATTGACTCGGTTTTACTGAGTGTGCAGGATTTCAGACCTCAAGGATGCAGAGGCATCGATGGAACCCTTGGACTCCGGATCGAGTCAGGGAGTGAACTAATGGGGTTTGATTTTTTTACTGTGATATTAGTGCATCTGATTAGATGATATGATATGGATATATTTCTGACATGATTCGTTGATGATGTAGGCTGACAATATCTGGCTGACCAGACTCACATCTGGAGTAGAGGGGTCACGCTCGACTACCAGAGATGTTGAGTGAGAGGTGTGGACAACAACCCTGCCATGGCCTACTAGCACTCCCATCATGGCTCTAACTATAGGTTAACGATTACCTAGTTTGAGAGGACCTACCATGCCATGAGGGCATACTGTGAAAGTTGCTCATGATGATTCTAAGGGGCATGCAATAAGGAAGGGGAATTATTCCTTAGAGGCCCGTAGTCTCCCACAAGAACACTTGGCAGAGTATTGACTCTGGGGTTTTTTGATGTTTACCAAGTCAGTCAAGAGGTGAGTGGAACCCTTGGAGAACGTGGTGCATCCTGAAGGGCACATCGCGCAAGAAAAATGGAAAGAGGCAAGTGGCACCCTTGGAGCACATGGTGCGTCCTAAAGGGCATGTCGTGCAAGAAAAATGGAAAGAGGCGAGTGGCACCCTTGGAGCATGTGGTGCATCCTGAAGGGCACATCATGCAAGAGAAACAAAAAGAGGCGAGTGGCACCCTTGGAGCACCTAGTGCGTCCTGAAGGGCACGTCGCGTGGTTAGTTAATAATTGGATAAACCTAGATGGCTTTAGGACTGTAAAGTGTTAAGGAAGATTTGAAACCTTTCCCTTAAAAAAAAATAAAAAATGTCACCCAGCCTAGGAAAATAAGGTCTAGGTCTAAATTTTGCTGGTGGTAAAATTTTACCTATTTATAAAAAAAAAAATATAATAAAAATAAACATATAT
>ML794281.1:371159-406724 GCA_009831015.1 Picea engelmannii
ATTGAAGACAGAGACAACAGCAGCGGTGGTTTTCTCCCGATTTGGGTTTCCACCTTAATTCCTGGTGTTCATGTGTGCTATTCATCTGTGTTAGTTCAGTTTGTTGACTTACTGTTTAAAAGACATCTGATGAATAAATAAATCCATAATAAGATCTCTGGATGCACTACTGTTTTCCTATGAATATACAACAACTGATCTCTATAAAGTAGACTAAAATTTTTCAGTAAAAGAAAAGTTAAAAATGGATTGATAGCTCAAATACTGATTCACCCCCCCCCTCTCAGTATTTTCAACAATGAACTAATGGGGTTTGATTATTTTACTTTGATATTAGTGCATATGATTAGATGATATGATATGGATATATTTTTGACATGATTCGTTGATGATGCAAGATGACGATAGTTTGCCGACCAGACTCACATGTGGAGTAGATGGGTCATGCTCGACTACCGGAGATGTTGAGGGAGAGGTGTGAATAGCAACACTGCCACATCCTACTAGCACTCCCATAATGGCTCGAACTGTAGGTTAAATTTTACCTAGTTCGAGAGGACCCAGGATGTCATGAGGGCAGACTACGACAGTCACTCACAATGATTCTAAGGGGCACGCAATAAGGCAGGGGCCTTATTCCTTAGAGTCCCTAAGTGTCCCACAAGATCACCTGGCAGAGTATTGACTCCAGGGGTTTTTGATGTCTACCAAGTCATTCAAGAGGCGAGTGGCACCCTTGGAGCACGTGGTGCATCCTGAAGGGCACATCGCACAAGAAAAATGGAAAGAGGCAAGTGGCACCCTTGGATCACATGGTGTGTCCTAAAGGGCAGGTCGTGCAAGAAAAATGGAAAGAAGCGAGTGGCACCCTTGGAGCACGTGGTGTGTCTTGAAGGGCACGTCACGCAAGAGAAACAAAAAGAGGCGAGTGGCACCCTTGGAGCACCTAGTGCATACTGAAGGGCACGTCGCGTGGTTAGTTAATAATTGTATAAACCTAGATGGCTTTAGGACAATAAAGTGTTAAAGAATATTTGAAACCTTTCCCTTAAAAGAAATAATATATATATATATATATATATATATATATATATATATATATATATATATATATATATATATATATATATATAANGAAGGGGGTAAGCAGTTAAAGTGATTTATAAAAAAACTTTTGGGATAAAACTTAAAAAGGGTAAATGATTGTGTTACTTTATTGTGCTAATTAAAAATTTAATTCTTTAAAAAGGGGGGAAAAGGGGAAAAAGGGTAAGTTTCTGCACATGCCCTTTTGAGTTTAACTAAAAAGGGAAAAAGGGGGAAATCTAAAATAATTAAGAAACTAGGAAAAAGAGGGAAACTTAAAAGAAAGGGGAAACACTATGAAAAAACAATTAGTTAAACTTAGTAAGGTATCTACCATTTAAGAACTTTCTAATTTAAACTTAACTAGCAAATTAATAATGGGGAAAGTCATTAAAACCTGTAAGGGAATTTGGGGACACCTAGGAGAAATTCTAGGAGTGACTCTAGGTGGGTGAGGGAAATAAGGGTGATTAATTAATTAAAGAAATTAGTTTTTGGAGGAATTAAGGGGATGGGTGACACATGTACGGGGACAATTATTATGAATTAAGTTTATGAAAAATAATTTAAAAAGGGCTTTGGGAAAGTTTTTGACATGGAAAATCTATATAATGGAGGGATGAAAAGGATGAGGGGATCTCTTCTGTTTGCGTAACGTTATGTTGCAGAAATATCTACTTGATTTACTTAGCTTGTGGGAGTTGGGATACCCAACTCGGTGAGGAGTGGTAGCTCGGCCTTGCGAGGCGAGCTAGGAGCTAGATGAATCTCTGGATAGTGTGTGTGTCCCCTTTGTGGCTTGAGGGGATAAGGGGGAAGAAGAGTACCCCTAGAGTTGGTTGGGAGGTACCGGTGAAGTCTCATTGGTTGGCAAGCGGAAGTTGCACGGAGCGCATGGGACATCAACTCAGAGCGGGCAATTGGGCAACAATATGCTTCCTTTATTTCTGTGTGGTAGATTGTTAGTATGATTTATGCTTTCGGTTCTGTACGCTTAATCAAGTAAAGAATATGATAGTCTTAGCGTTCTAGTTGATGACTGTAATTTCCCCATAGCCTTAGCTTGATGTTGGTTGATTTTCCCTGGCCTTCAATCCCTTCATGTCTGGATCATCCTGTGGTTTGTTGATTGTGATGTTGGCATCTTATTCTTGCCTTCGTCCCTAGCTCATCATTCCATGCCTAAGAAGTCGGCCAAGAGCTTGATCTACAGTCGCCGCTTGAGAGTTAATAGACCTATGGATCTCAACACCCTTATTTTCTGTGCATGGATGATGAGTGAAGGATGTTCTTGTTAGCCATCCACCTCTATTGTTTGTCCTTGGTTGATCATTGTCTTGCGCCTTCTAGAAAAAAGTACCTCTACGTATGGATTTCTTGCGTCCTTGTTGGTTTATATTTGTGCTTGTTTTCATTCTCTGCGCCTTAAGGGATTCACCTTGGATTTCTCTGCACCATGGCTGATATAATCTCTATGATCATCTCAATGAATTTCCCTATGGATCTTTGTGTTTCTCTTACTATTATCTACGTTTTTACATTCTTGACTGCATTTTTGCGCATTGATGAATAATTTAACCTTGCATTTTTATGCATGTATGGATAAATTTACTCTACGTTTATTCCCAGATGAGCAATTTAACTCTGCGTTATTAAGTATTGATGGATACATTTAACTCTTCGTTTTATATTGATGGATAATTTAGCTCTGCGCTTGTAATTCTGTTGGCCAACAATTAACTGTTCTCTGCAATTTAATGAAATTAGTGGGCGAATTTATACTCTGGTCTTTAGATGGTGTTTTATTTTAAGAAATAACCTTAGCGAATTGTTTTATTTGATTGTTATTATCTATGTGAAATTGATTATCTAGACCAGCGTTTTCATCATATATTGTATCCCTTTCTCTCTCTTGTACTTTTACCTTTACACTTGTTCACACTATTCCTTATATCTTATATTGATTCTTCTTAACACATCTTTATATGGTATCAATAATGGTTGACTTTGCACTTATACTTACAACCTTCTCACATTTTATTAGTGGAGAGTAACTTCTTTATTGGAAAAAAACTTACTTAGAGACCACCTTTAGTAGTGTTGGCATCTTGAACCATTGGTTTTCTTTTAGTAAATTGATGATTTCCTTATTGGCGGACTTTAGCCTATTCACCAATCTTTTAAAAAAAAAAACTTGTTATGAATTCTCAGCTATATAGCTAACCCATCATGAGGAAAATACTTATATATGTTTTAGTTTTAAATTAAAGGACGGAAAGGTCATTTAGGGACTGCAAATTTTTATATGTAAGGACAACAATTATTTTAGTGTAGTTTCAGTTTTAAAGGATAGTAGTAGATATTTATCTCACCCCGGGGATTTGGATTGCAATTTCTTCGAGTTATGTGTGATAATGTTAATATTTTACCATTCTCAGAGTGATTTGTTGCGCAAGAGACTTTTAGCATCATATGATTGTCTTTAGTCATCTTGTTGACTTGTCGGTTGGGTGATAGGGTTTTTCGTCACGTGCTGGAATGGTTAGTTGATCTCCTACTGCATTGATTTTAGCTGGTGTTGAGGGTATTGTTATGTTTTTGTGCCATGATGGTTGTCACTCTTATCATTTGGCAACGATCTGATCCCTGAGGAGGGGATCATTGCGCACCCTAATGAATAGAGGCAAACGAGAACTTGGCCTGAGTCGGTGCATTCTGGGGAATTATTGTCGAGCATGTGTGTTGCTTGGGTGCATTGGTGGAACACCTTCATGCGTTGGTTCACACGCCTTGAGGTTCTAGTCTTGTTCGTCAAGGTCATTGTGTCGGGAGGAGGAATGTTGTCTCTTAGCTTGTAGGCATGTCTTGTTTGCATCGGGTGGGTAGTCGTTCCTCCTTGTTGTCCTACGCATGCCTCGCCCCATTACTCTTGTGCCGTTGTGTGGAGTCATAGTAACCTGTTACCTAGACTGTGTGCTTGCATTCATCATCAGTTGTGTGGTTAACTGTTTTTGTCGCCACCATCTTTCCTTTCAAAAAAAAACAACCGCACTTCTGCTTCGCTTGTAGTCGTGAAGAAGGGGTCGTTACAGTTTTGGTGATAAATTCTTGAACATAATATGATCATCTAAATTTGTCTCCCGTATTATAGATAATTCAAAACTTTCATGACAAACATCTAATCTTTCCTCTAGATAAGGTATGCTTTGTGGATGAAGGTTTAAGGTTTCTTCTTCCAATTGTAGATCTACATCTCTAATTAGTTTCATTGGAATGTCAGAATGCTTAAGATCGTTTTCATCACCTAAGTGTTCTTCAATAACTTAATTTAAGTACTGATTAGAGAAAGAGTTAGAAGAATATGGACATTCACCTTGACCCAACATCAAATAATCTTCCACGATGGTCAAGGGATGAGTATACAATGATTCAAGGGAAAACCAATTTGATTGTCAGTAAGAACGTTTTCAATAGGTTCTACCTCCCTTGCTTGTTCAAAATTTTCGTATGGATTCCTCTCATCCTGCGAACAAAATTATTTTCACAATTGAGTGATAGGATTTGTAACCAATTCATCATTCGTGATTGAATATGACTGGATGAAAGGGAAACAAGCATCATAGAGGAGATTTAGTACAGATGACATGTCATCAAGATTAAATTTACAGAGAACATGATGGATTCTTGTTGAAAAACCTTCTGGAGATGAATTTTCATTGATTAGTAAAGTCTGATATTCTTCACATAATTGATTGTAATCATAGTTTTCAAAATCATCTAAAAATCCATCTACAAACTAAAACCAATGAATAATGTGATATGGTGGAAAAGACTCAAACCAATTTTTAATCCGACCCCTAAAAGTAAAAGCAACAATCTACATAAAACCTTTAAATCAGAAATATCATGTTTGATGCATTTACACCAAAACTTGTTAAGATGGTCTTTTGCAGATACATCCCCCCGACCATCAAAGATGATTTTGGACAAGCGAGAGACTGTCTCATTGGAAATGTCAGGTAATGAGAAGTGGAAATCATGTTCCAACACAATGATTTGGGGATCCATGGAGAATTAGATGTTTATTAAAAAGAAATGTGAATATACAAATGATTTTAAACAATCTATATATAGTTTACAAGGTTTACTTGAAATCTTGCGAAAAAGAATGTTCATAATAATGTTTCAAAATAAGATAAAGTAAAAACATAAATCTTTTTGTTTTTTTAAGGTTTAAATATTTTAAACTAATAAATACTAAAAAAATACAATTGAAACAATGACATAGAAACAGTCAAAGCTAATTAATGAAATCATCGTCTCGTTCATATATAAACAAATCTAAATAAAAGAAAGCAATGCACCTACTAACCTCTCCCTGATCAACAATACTAAGCTAAATTCATCTCTATGTATTGTATGAGATTCTCTTAACCTGTGTCAAGTGCAAACCTATGACAAAAGAAAGAATAATACTTCCTGAAGAAATTCAAGGAAGTGTTTCATATTATGGACCGAGTTTATAATGATAAAAAGACAAATAATTATATATCTTGTGACCTTGAAATGTACAATAACTGAAAATGAAAGAAATTTCAATTCGCAGGAATGGTGTTACCAACTATCTAGCATCAGATGTAAACTCAAAATACTTGAATACATGATTAGTCACAGATATAAACTAAACCAAAAGATAATGAACAACATAAAGAAAAACATGATATAAAATATTATGTGCAGAACTAACTAAAGCTAATTCGACATAGATAACATTTCACATCAATAAATTACATGAGAAGACAATGAAAAAACACTACAAAGTCTACACATGACGAAAGCCAAAGAGTAAACTACTTTCTCATATAGTTTCAACAAAATATGTTCATCATATGGTCCAGGAAAAACTTTTGGGATAATAGACTCTTAAAGATTGAAAAAATTAATATATAAATGATAGCAATTAACCATGTATTGATAAAACAGACTAAAGATAATTTAAATCAATGCATAATCAATTATTCAAAGAATATTAAGATATTATAATGAAAATAAAACCATTTACTCACAGGAAAAAAGCCATTAAACAACCTGAAATTCCATATTTTTGTTTGAAAATACTTGTCCATTCTCCCAAAGATTCCAACCACCCGTTACTCCATTTGAAAAGAATTTTTTTTTTACAAAAGAAATAACATACAAAAGAGAAAGGATAAAAACCCTCCTCTCAATTTCTTGGATCTCCTTGGCTTTGAACTTTCGCATATATTTATACGATGAATGAACAGTCTCGACACCAGTAATGATTTCTGCCACCTGCAATTTTCCTCGTAAAGAGACCCAAATATCTCTCAATTAGTACATTGGTTTGGGACAATTCCTACATGTAAGCTAAATGGGTCCATTTTGGAGATGGGTTTTCAATCGTTTTTTCACATTCCTTACGGTTTGGCTGATACAAATCCCGCAAAATAATCTATTTGTTCTTGAACGCATTTCCAAATCTTATTTGTTGTTGTTCATAATTTATTTGCAGCAATCCAATCTTATTTTGGATCAATTATCTTGAACGTATTTAGATAATAAAATCAATCCATGATCATATCTATACCAAATAACTGATAATAGAAACCTGTGAAACAAAAAGAAACCTAAATTAATAACCTAAAAATTGTGAATAAAATAAAATCTAGAACAATAAAATTAAAATTAATTTAAATATCTATACGTTCTAAACAAATATTGTTTATATTTTCCTTTCAAATATGATCTTAAAATTCTAGAATCTTCAAGTAGATGGAGAAGAGAAAAATATTAATTTTGGGTTTTCACAAAATCAAACAAATGATAGATAATTTTTTTTTTATTATTATTGTTTTATTTTGAAATGAGATGCAAACTAACAAAATAATTTAATTAATTAAACCTACAAAATGATTTTGTGAAAATGATTTCTAATGAACAAAAGATGAAAACATAATCATAATTTAAACGAAAGTAAAAGTTGATAAAAATTAAGGTTTTCATTTAAATTAAGACTTCTATGTTCGTCTCTCCCTCATTCAAATTTGATCAAATGTGAACAAATGTCATAGAAAAGATGTGTTATGATAAAAACTCCCAAATTATGAAACTCGTCCATCAACATTAAAACTCTGTAGAAAACAAAACGAAATGGCATTTAAATTTCATGAAATTCAAACCAAACAAAAGAAAATAATATAAAATCAAACCAACCTCGAAACAAAGAAAACCAATACCGATCCAATCAATTCAAAGGGAAATAAACAAAGAATCCAAGTAAGACTTCAAGGGACCCTTGATTTTGATTAAATAAAAAGAAGGGGGTTGTTGGGGCCCAACAAATGGAAACTTACTGGGTAAAGCAGTTATCTCTGACCTATTAAAATTTCATCATAGGGAAGAAGAATAAGACTTGGATATAATTTTAAGTTGCTTTGAAACAAATCCACTTTAATATCACACAATGTTAAGACTAGCTCAGATTTATAGAAAACTATCATAAAATAAGAAAAGAATGCTCTAACAGAGGATAATAACTTGAAGTTGTGTTTTAATCAAAGAGTCACGATGTTTATAAAATGATTTCAATACCATTGACAAAGCCATTGTTGCTAGCAAGCGGCCATAGCCTCGACATGGATGTCATTTAACCCACACAAATGCTTTAATCCCATCCAATAGTTGTATCCACAAGATCTATACTTCCATAAAAGTTAATTTAAAAGCATATACCTACTACCTCTCAACCTGACATTGCTTCACTGCCAGTAGGCCTATTTAGTACCCCACCGAAGGCGTCTTGGTATCATGTGTGCATTTATCCACTGCCAGCGAGCCTGTTCAGTACCTCGACGAGTTTAGACACACTACCCACACTTAAGTGCTTCCAACCCTCTTATGCCACTTTTAAATAATAATACAATTATAGATTTATTGATGAAAAAGAGAGCGGGGTTATACTGGAGTTAATTGCAATACAGGTGAACAATTGATTATTATTATTACTATTTTATTTTCTTTCAAAAAAGGAAGTTTTATCATGGTTTAAAGATTTTAGTTTTTGGTTAAGCAATCATCTATAGAGTGGGGAATCACTTAAAAGTGATTCCTTAAGAATATGGACTGCGTAAAAAATCTAAGGATAATCGTAATTCCCAAAGATCTCCTCACATTTCAAGGGTAATACTCTGACAAAGACCGTTGAGGATTTCATAGTACTCAACTGAATTACAAATCAATTATCTGAGTTGAACATTAACATCAGTAATTGTTTGAATTGTTTCAAATAGATTTCAAAAACATAAGTCTTGAAATGAATGCTTCCTTCAACAATCACTCTTTGATTAGAAATATAATTATTGAAAAATACAGACAAGAAGAAAGTTCAAGCAAAGAAAACAAAAGAAAAACAAACACACAACAAACTAGATCAGATTTTATTAATGGGATTCAAAATCAGAAGTATATCAAAACAAACAAAATTGAAATAGCAAAAGAACACTTTCAGAAACAATTTTGGCCAAAGATAAACCCGAGCTTTGGGATCTACTAGCATCCCATTGTAAAATAAAGGAGTAACTAAATCATATAAAATCTCATGTGCGAGCAAGTTCTTTTCTTAAGATAGTGATGCATGAGATGTTACTTTGACCAAGCATTATTATTAAAAATAAAAGAGACTAAAAGAAAATAGAAAAAGCCTTACTAATATGAGTGCAATCCTATTCGTGGCACCTTGGGTCAGGGTTGAATTGATAGTTCAAATTTACTTATCTTTTTACTTTCCATTTAAATTTTTCATCATGATACTGCATTTTTGAAAAACAATATTCAACGAAAAGAAGAGAGAAAAAGATTTAAAGTGGACTTCCCTGACAACATTCATATTATGGTTCTCTTGGTGTGCCCACTTGTGTTCATAATTGTATTATTACAAAGAGAAACACTGAGAAATAAAACTAAATGAAACCTACTCCTATACCTACTCTAAACTTCTAAATAGATCAAAATGCTAAGTAAAATCGTATTTTCAGTGCAGCCACAAGAGGATCTTCAATCCTGCAAGGCATAGAAAATTGAAAATCAGAATAAAAGAATGTAGTATTTGTAGATACAAAAGAAACATGTCATTCTTACCTCCTACATATTCTTTTAAAATCAAAACAAGAACGACCTTACCATTTTTTTGAAACTTCTTGATGTATGAATCCTCCAACCATTCTGCAATCTTGTTGTGATATGGGTCATAATGGCATGGAAGAGTGTAAGTAAGTTTGGAAAACTTGTCAATATTATGGGAACCTGACATAACCATCACCCAAGGCTGAAGTGCCCCATCCTCTTGACAATTCTCCAAGTGTTTATCCATTTCTTCACATGGAGGATCTAAAAAAATCATGTCATGCTTACTTCCTATACATTTAGGTAGAAATAAAGCAAGAACAACTTTATATTTATTATGAATATGTAACGACCCCATCGTTACAACTACAAGCGAAGCAAAAGTGCAATTGTTTTTTTGTTTTTAGGCAAGAAGGCAACAACGACAACAGTTTAACCACACCACTGACGATGAATGCAAGCACGCAGTCCAAGCAACAAGCAACTATGACACCATGCACTGATAGAAGGGAAACTAGGCGAAACATGCGTAGAACAACAACGAGGAATGACTACCCGCCTGACACAAAGAAGACAGGCCTACAAGCTAAGGGACACCATCCCCCTCCTAACACAATGGCCTTGATGAACAAGACTAGAACCTCAAAGCATGTGAACCAAATGCATGAAGGCATTCCACCCATGCACCTAAAGCAACTTACAATGCTCGAAAACACTCACACAGAACGTACCGACTCTGGCCAAGTTATCATTCGCCGCTATCCAATAGGGCGCGCCATGATCCCCTCATCAGGAATCATGTTGTTCCCAGGCAATAGACATGTCAATAATGTTGGCACAACACATCCTATCTGGATCGAGGACTCTAGATAATATGGCATGCTAGAAGCCGAAATAACTGACAAGAAGACTACACCTACGCCCCTAAGCAACGAGTAGACAAGACACAAGATAACATTTGAATTAAATTATGCGAAGGACCATAGGATTCTTGTTTCCTACAAGACAACCTGTGGTGTATAGACAAACCAATCAGCCCTTCCATCTCAACCTAAGGTGCGAGGCACAAAACTGCCAAAAACTAAAGGCTAGTAAGGTTTTAACTGAGCATCTATTAAAATCTCGTCCATTATGCTTGTGCAAGCTAAAAGACTATTACACCGAAAATCATTATGTCTAACGCTTCCTAATATCTATCAAGCAAGAAGTCTAGGGGCGAAGGAATGGACCTTTATCATTACTATTGTCATCAAAGCCATCATAAAGGTGAACTAAAATAGGCATTTAACCAAATTAACACTTGTCAACAATATACATTGTTCGTTAAAAAGGTGAACTCTGAACATTTTTAAAGGTGATCTATGCTACCCCAAAAACGACATTGATGTCAAAAATAACCAGCCGAAATTTTACCAGTTTAACTTAAATGAAAAGGCTATATGAATTATTAATTGAAACTTTAATATACAAGTTATAGTTGTTGTCTAATTAGGTTCTTTTATAAATGCGCTGGTCAACTAATGCCATTCATAAAATGCATGAGGTGGTTGTCTAAAAGGGTAATAAGTTGTTGTGTAAGTAAATGTAAAACTTCATTGCAGTAAAATTACTGTGTAATTACACAATGGCTGTCAAAATAAAACAGAATGCGAGTAGGTTGATAAGTCGCTTGGCATTCTAAGTATAGTACAATTGAATAGAAAATGTGTTTTTAATCAAATTAAAGCATTGGCTGTCAACTAAAAAAAAATGAAATGCGTGCAGATCACACAGTCACCAGGTAATCTGAAGAAAATACCACTCAATATATAATGTGAGTAATCAATTTATGCGTTGGATGCCAGTTAAAAATGGAATGGGTGCAGACCATGGGCGAATGCCAGGTACACAGGAAATAAAGGCTGTCTTAAGGGAAAAAATCATGGTACCATAGAGACAACATAAAGGAACTATATAATCGTTGTACATTATTCACCACATGATCGCATTTTCCAGTAATAGAATGGAACTAAATAAACACAGGGTCACATTGCCAAAAATACATTCGCGTTGCCATTAAAGCAGGTCGTTGTACATTAAAGAAATATATATTCACAATAATCTGTAATTAAATAATCAATTCACTCCACTCAGTAATTAACTAATCATTCAAAATACTTAGCAATTAAACAATCAATTGGCACCACTCCACCACAACCACTTAATTCACTGGCAATAGTAAGTAAAATCACAAAAGAAAATAAAGGTAGTTTTGTTACACCACAGTCACTGATTCACTGCCATGGATAGCACCATTAAACGCAATACGAATTTACATGCACACAACTCACTGCCAGAAGGAAAATAAAGAATATGTCAGCATTGGGGTTCATAAACTAAGACAGAGGTAGCTCGTGAGTGAGTAAGGAAGACGCAGGGCAATAACTTCGCCCTTAAATCCGACTAAAATCTGTTGGAAAAAACGCCTTCCAATAGTTGAAAACAAACACATTACTAAGGCTGAGAGGTTAAGGAGAATGCCATCCAAGCAGAGGGGCAATTCTCCAGGTAAACTGGCAACGATTGCAGTCTAAGGAAAAATGGAAAAATTGCCAGAGCAACCATCCAACAATAAAGAAAAACGCCTTCAGATATAAAGAAAAACTCAGAAAGACGCCTTCAGATAAAAAGAAAAACACAGAGAAAGATGTCCCGAATTAGAAACACATTCGAAATAAAAATAAAACGCAGGGCAATAATTCAACAACGGTCACGCCATCAATAAAAAAAATAAAAATCGTGGAGCATTATCTCCATCAATCAAAGGAAATCCGTTGCCAATCCATCAAGCAACTACTAGATAAAAAAATATTCGTAACTCAAAGAAACACATGCATTGTATAAAATTTCACATATATCTAATACTAGCAACCCTATCGTAATAAAGAGTGTAAACATATCAACAATTGTAGGCATATAAAAATTGGCTATCCATGATAAGGAAACTGTAAGGATAAATTGTTGTCCACTGTACACCACATGTTTGTTCAATAAAGACATCAATCCTCATGCAACAATCCAAACACAAATATCGGGCCTTCAACTCACAGGTTATCAATCAAGGAAAACCAATGATTATCTTTCAAGGAAACGCAAGCGTTTTAGAGTTTAAGAAATCAGACGCAGAGGTACTCAATCACCAGAATGTGTAATGACCATCAATCAACCAAGGACAATCAACAAGGGTATATGAATCGGTAACTCATCCTTCACTCCTCATCCATGCACAGAAAAATAGGGCATTTACATTCATAGGTCTATTAACACCGTAGTGACGAATATAGATCAAGCTCCTGGTCGACTGCTCAGGCATGGACTGATGAGCTAAGGACGAAGAAAAAAATAAACTACAATCATCACAAATCAATAAACCATAGGACAGTCAAGATAGGCAAGGATCAAAGGCCATGAGAATCAATCAACATCGAGCCAAAGGGCATTTGGGAATTCAATTATCAACTAAATGAAAAGACCATCATTTTCTTTACCCAAACAAAATACAGAACTAAAAGCGTAAGTATACTAGTAATCTATCATGCAAAATTAAAGGAAGCATATCGTAGCCCAAGTCGCCTACTCTGAGTTGTTTTCCTGCACGCTCCATGCAGCTCCCGCTTGTCGACCGATGAGACATCACCAGTACCTCCCACCCAACGTTAGGGGTACTCTTTTTCCCCCTTAGCCCCCCGAGCCGCAAAGGGGCCACACACACTAAAACAGAGAGCAGCTAGCTCCCATCTTGCCTCACAAGGCCAAGCTACCACTCCTCACCGAGATGGGTAACCCAACTCCTACAAGCTAAGTCAGTCAAGTATAAAATTTTGCAGCGTAACGTTACGCATAACTGAAGACATCCATCATCCTTCTCCTCCCTCCATTATATAGAGTTTCGAAGTCCTTTACTTTCCCAAAATCCCATTTAATTAAATGTTTAATAATTTAATTGATAAAAAACCTCCCCGTACATGTGTCACCCATCCCCTTCATTCCTCCATAAATTAATTTCATTAATTAATTAATTACCCCTATTTCCCTCACCCACCTAAAATCATTCCTAGAATCGCACCTAGGTGTCCCCATATTCCCTTACAAGTTTTAATGACTTTCCCCCTTATTAATTTACTAGTTGAGTTTAATTTAGAAAGTTCTTAAATGCTAGATACCTTACTAAGTTAGACTTTCTGCTTTTTCCTTGGGTTTCCCCTTTCTTTTTATGTTTCCCACTTTTTCCTCATTTCCTAATTATTTTAGATTTCCCTCTTTCCCTTTTTATTTAAAACTCAATTTGGCAAGTGTAGAAAATTAACTTTTTCTATTTCCCCTTTTTAATTAATAAATTTTAATTAGTATAAGTGACAAAACAATTATTTCCCCTTTTTTAAATTTTGTCCCACAAAAGATTTTTACAAATTAAAAGAATTACTCACCCCTTTCTCGACACATGATTAATGATGATTATCATTCTTATTTATTTATTTTATTTTTATTTTTACAAACATATTTTTCTTTTACAACAAGTTTCACCTAGACCTAGATTTTAATTTCCGAGGCTGGGTGACATTTTATTAGGGAAATTGTTTTAATTTTTTTTTATCACGTTATTGGTCCTAATGCCATCTAGGTTTATTCGTTTATTAATTAACAACGTGATGTTCCCTTCAGGATGCACTAAGTTCTCCAAGTGTCACTCACCTCTTCCCATTTTTATTGCGCGACATGCCCTTGAGGACGCACCACGTGCTCCAAGGATGCCACTTGCCTCTTTCCATTTTTCTTGCATGACATGCCCTTCAGGACGCACCACGTGCTCCAAGGGTGCCAATCGCCTCTTGATTGACTTGGTAGACATAAAAAACCCCTAGAGTCAATACTCTTCTAGGTGATATTGTGGGAGACTAAGGGCCTCTACGAAATAAGGCCCCTACCTTATTGCACACACCTTTGAATCATCGTGAGCAATTGTCGCAATCTTCCCTCACGACATCATGGGTCTTCTCAAACTAGGTAGTTATTAACCTACAGTTTGAGCCATGACAGGAGTGCTAGTAGGCTGTGGTAGGGATGTTTTTCACACCTCTCCCTCAACATCTCTGGTAGTCATGCGTGACCCCTCTACTCCACATGTGAGTCTGGTCGGCAAGCTATCGTCAGCCTGCATCATCAACGAATCATGTCAGATATAGTATCCAATATCATATAATCTAATCAGATGCACAAATGTCAGATATACAACAATCAAACCCCCAATAGTTCACTCCTTGACTCGATCCAGAGTCCAAGGGGTTCCATTATTGCCTCTTCATCCTCGAGGTCCAAAATCCTGCACACTTAGGAAAATCGAGTCAATAGCACCTTTCTATGTCAATCCATCCAAATAACATGTCATCAATTCATAACGCCTCATAATCATGAGTCAAATGCCCAAAAGTATAATAATCTGGATCACTTGTGAGCAAGTGTCCTCAAAGAATAGGTTTGTTCAATGCGTGCAAGAGAGGGATGTTAAAGAAGATTGTTTAGATATGAATCTTCAGGCCATTCTAAGATCCTGTCATAAAAATTGAGACACAAACTATGACTCTGATGAAATGGATATATCAATGGGGAACACATCATAAGAGGATTCATGACATCAGTTAGATTATTGGTTTGAATGCTTCCTTTGATGAGATTGATCGTCTCAAAATGTGAAGCATAAACATTAAAATTCGAACTAATCAAAGAACAAATATGCAATGTGGAATATTCGATCTCCATAAGAATGAGTGCATTGTTGTTTTCAAAAATAAATCGTGTAAAATCATCTTGGAACATGTATTTCTTCCATGCGAGTGATGAAAGTGAAAAAACATCAAATCCGACTTCATAAATGGTATGTTTGGAATTAATTTCACCAAATCTTGGCATATGGAAAGGATCTAATTGTGATGGAAAAGAGTAAGATGTCGTGGGTAAAGTATCATGTCCACCAAAATCTAAGAAGAGATCGGGATATAAAGAGTAAAAGGAATCGGAAATGAACACGTGAAAATAATCTCTTGAGCTATGATATTTAGCAATGGTATTCTCAAGACATTCTTCTTCACTCTCCTTAAAAATTTCACTCTGTTTTGGTGATAAATTCTTCAACATAATATGATCATCTAAATTTGTCTCTTGTATGATAGATAATTCAAAACTTTCATGACAAATATCTAATATTTCTTATGGATAAGGTATGATTTGTGGATGAAGGTTTAAGGTTTCTTCTTCCAATTGCATATCTACATCTCTAATCAGTTTCATTGGAATGTTAGAATGCTTAAGATCATTTTCATCACCTAAGTGTTCTTCAATAACTGGATTTAAGTACTGATTAGAGCAAGAGTTAGAAGAATATCGACATTCACCTTGACCCAACATCAAATCTTGTTCCATGATGGTCGAGAGTTGAGTATACAATGATTTAGAGGAAAAACCAATTTGATTGTCAGTAAGACCTTTTCAATATGTTATACCTCCCTTTTCACGATTCCTCTCATCCCGTGAACAAAATTCTTCTTGCAATTGAGTGATAGGATTTGTAACCAATTCATCATTCGCTGTTGAATATGACTGGATAAAAGGGATGCAAGAATCATAGAGGAGATTTAGTACAAATGACATGTCATCAAGATTAATTTTATAGAGAACATGATGGATTCTTGTTGAAAAGCGTTCTGGAGATGAATTGTCATTGATTAGTAAAGTCTGAAATTCTTCACATAATTGATTGTAATCATAGTTTTCAAAATCATCTAAAAAATTATCTACAAACTGAAACCAATCAATAATGAGATATGATGGAAAATACTCAAAACAATGTTTAATCTGACCCCTAAAAGTAAAAGAGAACAATCTGCATAAAACCTTTAAATAAGAAATATCATGTTTGATGCATTTACACGAAAATGTGTTAAGATGGTATTTTGCAGATACATCCCCCCCACCATCAAAGGTGAGTTTGGACAAGCAAGAGACTGTATCATAGGGAATATCAGGTAATGAGAAGTGGAAAGCATGTTCCAACATAGTGATTTGGGGAGCCATGGGGAATTAAATGCATTCAAAACAAAGACTTGTGCAAGGCCATCTTGTGAGTCTGGCCTGCCTTCTAGTGCATTTCAAGATGACATAGAAGAAAAAATTGTTAAATCTGGAATTATGACAGGCTGAGGGGTGAAACATTTAATCATTAAATTTACCTCAACCCTTCTTCTAGCACCATTTGTTGACGAGCATTTTTTATGCACCGTCAACTGGAAGGTCAAATCCAAACTGGGGTTGTCTAAATAACCCAAGCCGTTTGGAATAAAATGACCCGACGGGTTTAATGGCTCAGTTAGCCAACTAAAGTCCTAAAAACAATAAAAAAAAATAAACTAATCTAAAGCTATGATTCTAACAAATGATATATTACTTACTAATGTTTATTAAAAAGAAACGTGAATATACAAATGATTATAAACAATCTATATATAGTTTACAAGGTTTACTTGAAATCTTGCGAAAATGAATTTTCATAATAATGTTTCAAAATAAGATAAAGTAAGAACATAAATATTTTTGTTTTTTTTATGTTTAAATATTTTAAACTAATAAATACTAAGCAAATACAACTGAAACAATGACACAGAAACAATCAAAGATAATTAATGCAATCATCATATCATTCATATATAAAAAAATCTAAATAAAAGAAAGCAATGCACCTACTAACCTCTCAATGATCAACAATACTAAGCTAAATTCATTTCTCTGTATTGTATGAGCTCCTCTTAACCTGTGTCAAGTGTAAACCTATGACAAAAGAAAGCATAATACTTCCTGAAGAAATTCAAGGAAGTGTTTCATATTCTAGACCGAGTTTATAACGATAGAAAAACAAATAATTATATAACTTGTGACCTCGAAATGTCCAATAACTGAAAATGAAAGAAATTCCAATTCTCATGAATGGTGTTACCCGCTATCTAGCATCAGATGTAAACTCAAAATACTTGAATAGATGATCAGTCACAGATATAAACTAAACCAAAATATAATGAACAACATAAAGAAAAACATGATATAAAATATTATGTGCAGAACTAATTAAAGCTAATTCGACACAGATAACATTTCACATCAAGAAATTACATGAGAAGACAATGAAAAAACACTGCAAAGTCTACAAAGGATGAAAAACAAAGAGTAAACTTCTTTCTCATATATTTTCAACAAAATATGTTCATGATATGGTCTAGGAAAAACTTTTGGGATAATAGACTCTTAAATATTGAAAAAATTAATATATAAATGATAGCAATTAACCATGTATTGATAAAACAAACTAAAGCTAATTTAAATCAATGCATAATCAATTATTCAAAGAATATGAAGATATTATAATGAAAATGAAACCATTTTACTCAAAGGAAAAAAGCCATTAATCAACGTGGAATTCCATATTCTTCTTTGAAAATAATTCTCCATTCTCCCAAAGATTCCAAGCATCTATTACTCCATTTGAAAAGAAAAAAAGTTTACAAAAGAATTAATATACAAAAGAGAAAGGATAGAAATCCTCCTCTCAATTTCTTGGATCTCCTTGGCTTTGAACTTTCTCATATATTTATACAATGAATGAACAGTCTCATCGTTACTAATAATTTCCGCCACCTAATATTTTCCTCGTGAAGAGACACAAATATCTCTCAAATCATTCATTTGTTTGGGAAAATGCCCTCCTGTAAGCTAAATGGGGCCATTATGGAGATGGGTTTTCAACTGTTTTTTCAAATTCCTTGTGGTTTGGCTGAAACAAATTTCGCAAAATCGTCTGTCTATTCTTGAACGCATTTTCAAATCTTATTTGTTGTTGTTCATAATTTATTTGCAGCAATCCAATCTTATTTTGGTTCGATTATCTTGAACATATTTAGATAATAAAATCAAGCCATGATCAGATCCGTACCAAATAACTAATAATAGAAACCTGTGAAACAAAACGAAACCTAAATTAATAACCTAAATATTGTGAATAAAATAAAATCTAGAAGAATAAGATTAAAATGAATTTAAACTAACTATAAGTTCTAAACAAATATTGTTTATATTTTCCTTTTAAATATGATCTTAAAATTCTAGAAGCTTCAAGTTGATGGAGACGAGAAAAATATTAATTATGGGTTTTCACAAAATCAAACAAATGATAGATAAAAAAAAAATTATTCTTTTTTTTTTTTTTTTAAATGAGATACAAACTAACAACATAATTTAATTAATTAAACCTACCAAATGATTTTGTGAAAATGATTGTTAATGAGCAAAAGACGAAAACATAATCATAATTTAAACGAAAGTAAAACTTGATAAAAATTAAGGTTTTCGTTTAAATTAAGATTTCTATGTCCGTCTCTCCCTCATTCAAATTTGATCAAATGTGAACAAATGTCATAGAAAATATTTGTCATGATAAAAACTCCCAAATTATGAAGCTCGTCCATCAACATTAAAACTCTGTAGAAAATGAAACAAAATGGCATTTAAATTTCATGAAATTCAAACCAAACAAAAGAAAATAATATGAAATCAAACGAACCTCAAAACAAAGAAAACCAATACTGATCCAATCAATTCAAATGGAAATAAACGAATAATCCAAGTAAAACTTCGAGAAACCCAAGATTTTGATTAAAGAAAAAGAAGGGGGTTGTTGGGGCCCAACAAATGGTGACTTATTGGGTGAAGCAGTTATCTCTGACCTATTAAACTTTCATTATAGGGAAGAAGAATAAGACTTGGATATAATTTTAAGCTACTTTGAAACAAATCAACTTTAATATTACACAATCTTAAGACTAGCTCAGATTTATAGAAAAATATCAGAAAATAAGAAAATAATTCTTTTACAGAGGATAATAGTGTTTTAATCAAGGAGTCACGATGTTTATAAAATGACTTCAATACCGTTGACAGGGCCATTGCTGCTAGAAGGAGTCCATAGCCTTGGCATGGATGTCAATTAACCGACTCAAATTCTTTAATTCCATCCAATAGTTGTATCCACATGATCTATACTTTCATAAAAGTTAATTTAAAATCATATACCTGCTACCTCTCAACCCAACATTGCTTTTCTACCAATAGGCCTGTTCAGTACCCCGACAGATTTGTCTTGGTATCATGTGTGCATTTACCCACTGCCAACGAGCCTATTCATTACCCCGTCTGGTTTACACACACTTCCCACACTTAAGTGCTTCCAACCCTCTTATGCCACTTTTAAATAATAATACAATTATAGATTTATTGATGACAAAGAGAGCAGGGTGATACTGGAGGTTAATTGCAATACAGGTGAACAATTGATCATTTTTTTTATTTACTTTCAAAACTCGAATTTTTATCATGGTTTGGAGATTTTAGATTTCGATTAAGAAATCATCTAGAGAATGGGGAATCACTTAAAAGTTATTCCTTAAGAATATGGACGGCGTAAAAAGTCTAAGGATAATCGTAACTCTCAAAGATCTTGACACATTTTAGGGGTAATACTCTGACAAATACCGTTTAGGATTTCATAGTACTCAACTGATTTACAAATCAATTATCTAAGATGAACCTTAACATCAGAAACTATTTGAACTGTTTCAAATTGCTTTAAAAAACATAAGTCTTCAATTAATGTTTCCTTCGACAATCACTCTTTGATCAGAAATATAATTATTCAAAAAGAGAGACCAGAAGAAATTTCAAGCAAAGAAAGAAAAAAAAACATACACACAACAAACTGAATCATATTTTATTAATGGGATTGAAAATCATAAGTATATCAAAACAAACAAAATCGAAATAGAAAAAGCACCCTTTTAGAAACAATTTTGGCCAAAGATAAACCCACGATTTTGGATCTACTGGCATCCAACTATAAAATAAAGGAATAACTAAATCATATAAAATTTCATGTGCGAGAAAATTATTTTCTTAAGATAGTGATGCATAAGATGCTACTTTGGCCAAGCATTATTATTAAAAATAAAAGAGACTAAAAGAAAATAGAAAATTCCTTATTAGTATGAGTGCATTCCTACTCGTGGCACCTTAGGTCAGGGTTGAATTGATAGTTCAAATTTACTTATATCTTTACTTTCCATTTAAAATTTTCATGATGATACTGCGTTTTTGAAAAGAAATATTCAACGAAAAGCAGAGAGAAAAAGATTTAAAGTGGACTTCCCTGACAACATTCATACTATGGTTCTCTTGGTGTGTCCACTTATGTTCATAATTGCATTATTACAAGGAGAAACAATGAGAAATAAAACTAAAGGAAACATACTCCTAAACCTACTCTAAAATACTAAATAGATCAAAACTCTAAGTAAAATCGTATTTCCAAGGCAACCACAAGAGAATCTTCAATTCTGCAAGGCATAGAAAATAGAAAATAAGAATAAAACAATGTATTATTTGCGGATACAAAATAAATATGTCATTCTTACCTCGTATATATTCTTTTAAAAACAAAACAAGCACAACCTTACCATTTTTTTGAAACTTCTTGATGTATGAATCCTCCAACCATTCTACAATCTTGTCGCGATATGGGTCATAATGACATGGAAGAGTGTAAGTAAGTTTGGAAAACATGTCAATATTATGGGGACCTGACATAACCATCAGCCAAGGCCGAAGTGCCCCATCCTCTTGACAATTCTCCAAGTGTTCATCCATTTCTTCACATGGAGGATCTAAAATAATCTTGTCATGCTTACTTCCTATATATTTAGGTAGAAAAAAAACAAGCATAACTTTATCTTTATTATGAAGATTTTTTAGATACGAATCTTCAAGCCATTCTAAGATCCTGTCATAAAAATTAGGATGCAAACTATGACTTCAATGAAATGGATATATCAATGGGGAACACATCATAAGAGGATTCATGACATCAGTTAGATTATTTGTTTGAACGCTTCCTTTGATGAGATTGATTGTTTCAAAATGTGAAGCATAAACATTAAAATTCGAACTAATCAAAGAACGAATATGCAATGTGGAATATTCAATCTCCATAAGAATGAGTGCATTATTGTTTTAAAAAATAAATCGTGTAAAATCATCTTGCAACATGTATTTTTTCCATGTGAGTGATGAAAGTGAAAGAACATCAAATCCGACTTCACAAATGTTATGTTTGGAATTAATTTCACCAAATCTTGGCATATGGAAAAGATCTGATTGTGATAGAAAAGAGTAAGATGTCATGGGTAAAGTATTATGTCCACCAAAATCTAAGAAGAGATCAGGATATAAAGAGTAAAAGGAATCATAAATGAATACATGAAAATAATCTCTCGAGCTATGATATTTAGCAATGGTATTATCAAGACATTCTTCTTCACTCTCTTTACAACTTTCACTCTATTTTGGTGATAAAATATTCAACATAATATGATCATTTAAATTTGTCTCCTGTATGATAGATAATTCAAAACTTTCATGACAAACATCTAATTTTTCTTGTGGATAAGGTATGATTTGTGGATGAAGGTTTAAGGTTTCTTCTTCCAATTGCAGATCTACATCTCTAATCAGTTTCATTGGAATGTTAGAATGCTTAAGATCGTTTTCATCACCTAAGTTTTCTTCAATAATTGAATTTAAGTACTGATTAGAGCAAGAGTTAGAAGAATATGGACATTCACCTTGACCTAACATCAAATATTCTTCCACGATGGTCAAGGGCTGAGTATACAATGATTCAGAAGAAAAACCAATTTAATTCTCAGTAAGAACCTTTTCAATAGGTTCTACTTAGCTTGCTTGTTCAAAATTTTCGTATGGATTCCTCTCATCCTGCAAACAAAATTCTTCTCACAATTGAGTGATGGGATTTGTAACCAATTCATCATTCACAATTGAATATGACTGGATGAAAGGGGCACAAGCATCATAAAGGAGATTTAGTACAAATGACGTGTCATCAATATTAAATTTACAGAGAACATGATGGATTCTTATTGAAAAGCCTTTTGGAGATGAATTGTCATTGATTAGTAAAGTTTGAAATTATTCACATAATTGATTGTAATCATAATTTTCAAAACCATCTAAAAAATCATCTACAAACTGAAACCAATAAATAATGTGATATGTTGGAAAAGACTCAAACCAATGTTTAATTCAACTCCTAAAAGTAAAAGCGAACAATATGCATAAAGCCTTTAAATCATAAATATCATGTTTGATGCATTTACACCAAATTTTTTTAAGATGGTCTTTTGTTGATACATCCCCCCCACCATCAATGGTGAGTTTTGACAAGCGAGAGACTATCTCATTGGGAATATCAGGTAATGAGAAGTGGAAATGATGTTCCAAAACAATGATTTTTGGAGCCATGGGGAATTAAATACATTCAAAACAAAGACTCGTACAAGGCCATCTTGTCAATCTGGCATGCCTTCTAGTGCATTTCAAGATGACATAGAAGAAAAATTGTTAAATATGGAAGTATGACAGGATGAGGGGTGAAACATTTAATCATTAAATTTACCTTGGCCCTCTTTTTAGCACCATTTTTTGACGGGGTTTTTTTACATACTGTCAATTGGAAGGTCAAATCTGAACCGGGGTTGTCTAAATAACCCAAGCCATTTGGAATGAAATGACCCAACGATTTTAATGGCTCCGTTAGCCAACTAAAGTCCCAAAAATAGTAAAACAACTAAACTAATCTAAAACTATGATTCTAAAAAATAATATATTACTTACTAATATTTATTAAAAAGAAACGTGAATATACAAATGATTATAAACAATCTATATATAATTTACAAGGTTTACATGAAATCTTGTGAAAATGAATGTTCATAATAATGTTTCAAAATAAGATAAAGTAAGAACATAAATCTTTTTGTTTTTTTAATGTTTAAATATTTTAAACTAATAAATACTAAGCAAATACAATTGAAACAATGACACAGAAACAGTCAAAGATAATTATTACAATCATTGTCTCATTCATATATAGAAAAATCTGAATAAAAGAAAGAAATGCACCTACTAACCTCTCACTGATCAACAGTACTAAGCTAAATTCATCTTCATGTATTGTATGAGATCCTCTTGTAAAATCCCACTCTGGCGCACAGTGAACAAACTTATTCTTTGAGGACACTTGCTCACAAGTGATCCAGATTATTATACTATTAAACTTTTGATTTTTGATTATGAGGCGTTATGGGTTGGTGACATGTTGTTTTGTTGCATTGACATAGACAAGTGATATTGACTCAGTTTTACTAAGTGTGTAGTATTTCAGACCTCGAGGATGAAAATGCTTCAATGGAACCCCTTGGAATCCAGATCGAGTCGGGGAGTGAACTAATGGGGTTTGATTGTCTTATATGTGTTATTAGTGAATCTGATTAGATGATGTGATATGGATATATTTCTGACATGATTTGTTGATGATGTAGGCTGACGATATCTTGTCGACCAGACTCACATGTGGAGTAGAGGGGTCACGCTCGACTACCAAAGATGTTGAGGGAGAGGTGTTGACAGTAGCCCTGCCACAACCTACTAGCACTCCCGTCGTGGCTCAAACTATAGGTTAACGATTATCTAGTTCTAGAGGACCCATGATTTCGTGAGGGAAGACTATGACAGATGCTCACGATGATTCTAAGGGGCGCGCAATAAGGCAGGGGCCTTATTCCTTAGAGGCCCTTAGTCTCACAGAAGATCACTTGGAGGAGTATTGACTCCAAGGATTTTTAATGTCTACCAAGTCAATCAAAGAGGTGAGTGGTACCCTTGCAGCACATGGTGCATCCTAAAGGGAACATCGCACAAGAAAAATGGAAAGAAGCGAGTGGCACCCTTGGAGCACGTGGTGCGTCATCAAGGGGATGTTGCGTAAGAGAAACAGAAAGAGGCGAGTGGCACCCTTGGAGCACCTAATGCATCCTAAAGGGCATGTCGTGTGGTTAGTTAATAATTGGATAACCCTAGATGGCTTTAGGACAATAAGTGTTAAGGAATATTTGAAACTTTCCCTTAAAAAAAAAAAAGGTGTCGCCCAGCCTAGGAAAATAAGGTCTAGGTCTAATTTTTGCTGGTGGTAAAATTTTATCTTTTTATAAAATAATAATAATAATAATAATAATAATAATAAACATATATATATAAAATAATAATAAAGATAATATTCATTAACCTTGTGACAAGAAGGGGTAAGCAATTAAAGTGATTTATAAAAATATTTTGGGATAAAACTTAAAAAGGGGAATGATTGTTTTACTTTATTATGCTAATTAAAAATTTAATTCATTAAAAAGGGTGAAAAAGGGTAAGTTTATGTACATGCCTTTTTGAGTTTAATTAAAAAGGGGAAAAGGGGAAATCAAAAATAATTAGGAAACTAGGAAAAAGCGGAAACCTTAAAAGAAAGGGGAAACACTAGGAAAAAGCAGTTAGTCCAACTTAGTAAGGTATCTAGCATTTAAGAAATTTGTAATTTAAACTAAACTAGCAAATTAATAATGGGGAAAGTCATTAAAACCTGTAAGGGAATTTGGGGACACCTAGGAGCAATTCTAGGAGTGACTCTAGGTGGGTGAGGGAAATAAGGGTAATTAATTTATTAAAGAAATTAGTTTTTGGAGGAATGAAGGGGATGGGTGACACATGTAAGAGGAGGATTATTATGAATTAAATTAATGAACAGTAAATTGAAAGGGGTTTTGGGAAATGTTTTGACTTAGAAAATATATATAATGGAGGGAGGAGAAGGATGAAGGATACCTTCTGTTTTGTGTAACGTTACGCTGCAAAAATCTATACTTGAATGACTTAGCTTGTGGGATTTGGGATACCCATCTCGATGAGGAGTGGTAGCTCGTCCTTGCGAGGGAAGTTGGGAGCTAGCTGATTCTTTGGATAGTGTGTGTGGCCCCATTGTGGGTCAGGGGGCTAAGGGGGAAGAATATTACCCCTAGCATTGGTTGGGAGGTACCGATGAAGTCTCATCGGTCGGAAAGCAGGAGTTGCATGGAGCACGCGGGACATCAACTCAGAGCGGGCAATTAGGCAACGATACGCTTCCTTGTTTCTGCATGGTAGATTGTTAGTATGATTTATGCTTTCAGTTATATATGCTTAATAAAGTAAAGAATATGATAGTCTTATCGTTCTAGGTGATGACTGAAATTTCCCCATGGCCTTAGCTTGAGGTTGATTGTTTTCCCCATGGCCTTCGATTCCTGGCCTGTCTTGATCGCCTTGTGGTTATTGATTGTGATGACTGCACTTGTTTTTTTGTGTCTTTTGTCTCTAGCTCATTAGTCCTCACCTGAGTAGTTGGCCAAGAGCCTGATCTACAGTCATCGCTTCAGCGTTAATAGACCTATGGATCTCAATGCCCTGCTTTTCTGTGCATGGATGATGAGCAAAGGACGTTCATGTTAGCCATCTACCTCTGGTGTTTGTCTTTGGCTAATTGTTTGTCTTATGCCTTCTAGCAAAAGTACCTCTGCATATGGATTTCATTGCGTCCTTGTTGGTTTATCTCTGCGCTTGTTTTTGTCTCCACGCCTTAAGGGCTTAACCTAGGATTTTCTTGACGCTTGGGCTGATAAAACCCCTGCGGTCATTTCATTGACTTTTCCTTGGGATCCTTGCATTTCTCTTACTGTTCTCTGTGTTTTCATATTCTTGACTATGTTTATGCTTTGTTGGGTAAATTTACTCTACGTCATATGTATTGATGAATGATTTAACCCCGCGTTTTTCTGTGCTTGATGAATAATTTAACCTTGTGTATTTATGCATTGATGGATAAAGTTGAACCCTGCGTTTTATACTCTTGGATAATTAAATTTTCATTATATATTAATGGTTGTGCTCTTCTTGGACATCTGTGACCAATACATTTCTGTTTTTATGGAATCTGGGTCTGCAAAATTGTTTTAGATTAAGATACAATCCTCAACCTGTGACCATATCCTAAGTAATCCTGTGTTGACTGTGATTTTCCTTTACTCATGCTCGAAATTGACAAGTCGGGTTTTGAATTTAAATGGAATTCCATCGATGGGACCCCAACATATTTTATTATCACGATTTTTACTGTTACACAGATTATATTTCTTTACTATTACCACAAATTTTATTACCACGATTTTATTACCATAGATTTTATGACCACGATTTTTACTGTTACACAGATTTTATTTATTTACTGTTATTGCCTTAATGACCACGTTTTTCCCTTATGGTGTAGCTTATTGGTATCTGGTTGACTGAGTAGATGTTGAGTGGATACGATTTGCCTTTGAAGGTGGATTGAGACTTGTTGTTGCATGGATGTGTTTCGCCTTTAATTTGTTGAGTTTGTTGACGACTGGGCACGTTTGCCATTCAATTTGTACCCACATCCTGTTGTAGTACCAAATCCATGCGACAAGTAATACCAAATACTCATACAACAAATTGCTTATTAAATTATGACAACGAGATGATTTTCCTTCTGTTATGTCTTGGTTCAACATTTCTGCTTGTTTAAATTTGACCGTATTCTTGCCTTTTGGACCACGATTTTTTCTTTAATCCTTGACGACATTGCTGCTGGAATGAACACAAAATTGCCATGAAATATATGAATGCTTTTCCTGTTATGCCCCCCGAATTCACCATTAATTGTGGGCTGCATTTGCGGTTGAATGGCCTCGAGTTTTCCTTAATTGTTGATTGCGCCTTTTAACCTAGAAACGACAAAAATTCTAGACAACGAACTAAATACTTCGGTATTCTTACTCCTGAGTTTTACCCTTACCTTGCAGCATGTCTAGTTGGCATTATTGGTTTGGAACAACTTCCCTCCCTTTTTCTTTTTGCAGCATTAAATGTTGTTATAGGATGTTTTTGCAATGGCATCGACTGTAGCATTGGGTTCTGAATGACTTTAATTGATCAGTCCCTACAAATAGATCCCTTTAGATGATTATGGTAGTAAATCTTATTTACTATAGATGGCATTAAATCTCTGTTTAATACATGTGGCAGTAAATCTTATTAAAGACATAATGGAAGTAAATCTCTTTTTAATACATGCAACAATCAATATTATTAAAGACATATTGGCAGTAAATCTAACTATAGGTGCATGGAATTAGTTTCTCATTGAATGTATATGGCTTTATGACATTCACACTTCTTAGCAGATTCTTTTAATGTTCATAGACAACTGTCATTTTGGTATGGTTAGTGTAGATAGACAACATATGGCAATTTAATGAGTTAATAAATGTTTCATTATTGCATTCTAACTTGAGGTAGATAATGTTGTCATTTGACGTCAATTGCTAGTTAGATTGAATTTGGGATTAATTTAGATTTTCCCGCTTAGACCTTAATTAATGGTTAAATGATATTGTAATAATGTTATATTGATCGTAATAAGGTATAAATTGTAAGTTTTAGACTTGTGAATCAGATTTGTTTAAGGACTATTGTAGAATAGAAATCTATCAACTAGTAGTAGTATTCGCTTGCTAAATTCTGATTTGTGGTTAATGCTCATTGCTATATAGTGGTTGTCTAAACTGGTAATTTAGACTCTCTAATTTAGAACTGTATATCATGTTAATTTAGGTGGTAAATCACTGACTTCATAATCTAGACATGTTAAGGTAGATCCGTATTTAACGCTAATTTATTATTGACCAGTTCAGACTAGATGATTGCATTGGGTCGTTGTGCAGTCATGTAACAACTTGTGTTTTCTTATTGATGTCAGCCTGCATCTTGCCGACCCGATGCTTGGGGTGTGGGTGTATACTCCTTGTCCGTTGGATTGTCCTAGAGCGTCGATTTTTTTTTAAAGTCTTCGGTTCGGATAGGATGTTTTGGGCCAAGTTATGGACACGTCTATCACTTGGGGATGGCATGATTCCTGATGAGGGGATCATGACGTGCCCCATTGGGTAGCGATGAACGAGAACGTGTTCAGGTTCGGTGCTTTCTGAGTAGGTGTTGTCGAGCATTGTGAGATGTCGTTTTTCCCCTGGGTAGAACACCCTCATTGCGTGGGTTCACGCACATTGAGGTCTAGTCTTGTCCATCATAGCCATTGTGTCGAGAGTGGGATGTTGTCCCTTAGCTTGTAGGTGTGTCTAGTTTTCGTCTGAAGGGTAGTCATTCCTCCTTGTTTTCCTATGCATGTTTCACCCAGTTGCCCTTATGCTAGCGAGGGAGTCATAGTTTCCTGTTTCCTTAGCTGCATGCTTATGTTCATCATCTGTGGTGTGGTTAAACTATTGTCATCATCGCCTTTTTTCCTCTTCATTATTAAAAACAAAAACAAAAAATTGCTTCACCTGTAACTGTAACGAAGGGTTTATTACATTTGGTATCAGAGAGGGGTTCAAACCGCGGCTTGGGATGACTACAACTTTCATTGTTATGATATTTTATTATAATTTGGTAATTAAGTTGACTTGTACTCATGCAGGTAATCATGGTTAGAGGATGTTGCAGAGGCAGACGATGGGGTTCTAGGGGAGGAGGCGCGATGCCTCCAGCAGCATCCACGCTTGAGGGGGCCAACCCCCAGGGAGACGAACAAGTTTTCGGGTAGGAGAAGATAGCAGTAGGTGATGTGGTTGGAATGCTGAGATCTTTTCAGTGCATGTCTGAGGCACTGATCAGCCGTTTGGACAGAGATGAGGCTAGAGCGTCGACACCCTCTGATGGTCTACCGTGTGCTCCGGTCGGTAATGGTAGCATTCACCGTGAGCTCGAGAAGGTCAAATTTCCAGAGTTATTTGGTGCCCTGAATGACGCATATGCCGAGGCATGGTTGGAGAATATGGTGATGTGCTTTGCACTTCACGACTACACCTCCAACATGAAGGTCTTCATGACAGTCTTTCAATTGAAGGGGAGCACTCTTCTATGGTGGAAGTCACTCCTACCACAATTGAATATGGTCGTCGAAGAAGTGTCATGGGAACTGTTCGAGGAACAGTTCCTAGAGAGGTACCTTTCAGAGGAATTTATTGAGCATCAACTCAACGATTTCAATGCCTTACGACAGGGTGGTCGTACGATGCCCATTTTATGGAGATGCTTCGGTATGATCTGCATCTTAACACTGAGAAACTTAAGGTCAACAGGTTCATGTTCGGCCTTAATTGCATCATACGTGAAAAGGTTAGGATTTTGATGCCTCAAACCTTTCATGATGTTGTCCAGAAGGCTGTCATATCAGAGGAGGAGCTTATCAGCAGGGGTTAGAGTAGGATTCTTGCGAGACCAGCAGGGCAGGTTTCATCTGGTGCGTAGTAGCATCAAACCCCAGCCAGACATATGCCAGGATATCGTGGCTTCCAAAGGGGATCCATTTTCACCACACCTCAGCGATCGACGCCTCAACAACAGACACCTTATCAGGGACCACAACATCAGCAGCAGCGTTAACCACAACAGCAACAGTTTAGGCATGTTTAGCAGAACATACCAGAACTCTGGGATGGTGGGTTGTCATCTTCTACTTCAGGTACCAGGAGTACTGGAATGAAGAAGGGGTGTTGGACGTGTGGGGAGCCACACTACCAACGCGACTACCCTATAGAGAGGACTAGAGCGTCTGGATCAGTCAAACCTACTACCATGGGATATATGGGCAAGGCCCATCGGATTCATGCAGTGGTTAATAACCGCCAGGTAGAGCAATAGTCGACTATGCTTGAGATGTTAGGTACTGTCGCTGACCAGACCCTTAGTATTTTGATAGATCCCGGTGCTACTGAGAGTTTCATTTATGGTGCAGTGCTAAAAAGGATTAAGGTAAAGGCATTCGAACAGGATGAGTTTAGCTCCGTAGAGATGGCTTCAGGAGCCAAACAGAAGGTTGGAGGAAAGGTTACGGGTTGTACCCTTAACCTGGGAGAGTTTGTCACCAGGGCCAACTTGTACGTCACGATCTTAGGATCTTATGATGTCATGATCGGTATGGACTGGTTGGAATCGCATGAGGTGATACTCAACTGTAAGAAAAAATGATTGATCTTGGTCTATGATGAGGGACAGAGATGCGTGATTGTAGGATGGAACTAGGGATTTTCCCTGAGGTTCATCTCTTCCTTGCAGCTATAGAAGAGCATGCACAAGGGATGTAATATTTATGCGATCCTTGCATTAAACAAGAAGGGAGTATCAGAAGGTCTAGAACACCTTCCTGTGGTGAGAGAGTTTGTAGACATCTTTCTGGAG
This sequence comes from Picea engelmannii, assembly GCA_009831015.1. Taxonomy (NCBI): domain Eukaryota; kingdom Viridiplantae; phylum Streptophyta; class Pinopsida; order Pinales; family Pinaceae; genus Picea; species Picea engelmannii. The sequence continues at coordinate 401,712 of ML794281.1, forward strand.
GAGTTACCTAGGATGCCTATGGAGAGGGAATTGGAGTTTACTATAGACCTAAAACCGGGGACTGAACTAATAGCTAGAACACCTTATTGGATGTCGACCCTAGAGTTACAGGAGTTGAGAATGCAACTAAAGGAGTTTCTAGACCTGGGACTGATACGTCCGACCATGTCATTGTGGGGTGCACCTATTATTTTCATATGAAATAAGGATGGCTCATGGAGGCTCTGCATTGACTATAGTCAATTGAACAAGGTAATGATCAAGAACCAATATCCGTTGCCAAGGATTGATGATTTGTTCGATCAGATGATGGATGCGATGATGTTCTCAAAGATCGATTTGTGATCAAGGTATCACCAGTTACGGATAAAGGATGATGATGTCCCTAAGACTACCTTTAAGATGAGTTTTAGACATTACGAGTTTACTGTTTTACCGTTTGGACTGACAAACACCCCAGGGGTATTTATGAGTTTGATGAATGGGGTTTTTCGTGAGTACTTGGACAAGTTCGTCCAAGTATTCATTGACGATATTTTGATTTAATATTGGACAATGGAGGAGAATGACGAGTACTTTCGCTTGATACTACAGTGTATGAGAGAGCATAAATTGTACGGGAAGTTGTCTAAATGCTCATTTTATCAAAAAATGATTCACTACTTAGGGCATGTCATCTCCGGCGAAGGTATCGTTGTGGATCCAACAAAGGTCAAGGCTATTATGGAATGGATTGTGATGAAGAATGTCCCAGAAGTACATAGCTTCATGGGTCTAGCAGGATACTATCGACAGTTCGTTGAGGGATTTGCGAAGATAGCAAAACCAATCACAGAGTTGCAGAAGAAGAACAAGAATTTTGTTTGGACCGAGAAATGCACGGAAGATTTCAGGAGGCTCAAGGAGTTGTTGAGAATGACACCGATACTAAAAGTCCCCGACATGGACATAGACTTCTTGGTATGCACTGACGCATCTAGGGAAGGCTTAGGTGGAGTCTTGATGCAAGATGGTCAAGTGATCATGTACATATCAAGGAAACTGAGAAGGCATGAGGAGAACTATGCGACGCACGATTTGGAGTTATTAGTCATCGTATATGCCTTGAAGGTTTGGAGACACTACCTTGTTGGATGAAAATTTGAACTAAAGACCGACCATTGTGGACTACAACACATGTTTACGCGAAGCGACCTGAACGTGCGACAATGACATTGGTCAGAATTACTTAGCCAGTACGATTTCAATATTACTTACATAAAAGGAACAGTGAACCCAGTGGCAGATGCATTGAGTCAGAGACCACGCATATTTTAGGTGTTTCCTCTTCAGATGAATCTACGTGAAAATATTCTAACTTTACAGTGTGACGATGACTGGTAAAAATAGGTCGAGGGTTTTATCAGACAAAACACAATGATGGTTCCAAGACTTGAAGGATTTACGTTTGAAGACAATGGATTATTGAGGTTTAAAAATCGGATTTATGTACCACCGAACGACGAGTTGAGCAGCTTGATCCTAAGAGAGTCTCATAGAGAAGTATACATCGCTCACCTGGGGGTCACAAAGATGAGGGTGGACCTTAAACCATTATTCTTCTGGAAGGGAATGAAGGCGAACATAGTCAACTATGTGGCCAGATGTCTAGAATGTCAGCAAGTAAAGGTTGAACATAGGCACCCAGCATGATTAGTACATCCACACGCTATTCCAGAATCGAAATGGGAGGTTATTTCAATGTATTTTATTGTTGGATTTCCAATAACGGCAAGGAGACACGACTCGATTTTCGTAGTAGTAGAAACTCTGACAAAGAGTTCTCACTTTATTCCTATGCATATGACTTATCAGGCACCTGACATAGTTATAGTTTTCATCAGTGATATTGTGAGGCTGCATGGCGTGCCTAAGAGGATTATATCCGATCGAGGATCGGTGTTTACTGGATGATTTTGGATGAGTTTCCAAGAGGCCTTGGGAACCCAACTTAACTTCAGTACTGCGTATCACTTGGAGACTGACGGGTAGACCGAATGAACGAACTAGACCTTGGAGGACATGTTTCGCATGTACGTGATGGACTAACAAAAGAGTTGGAAAGAATTCTTGCCACTGGTGAAATTCGCTTATAACAACAGTTACCAGAGCACCATTAAAATGGTGCCTTTCGAGTTTCTTTATCGACGATTGTGTCATATGCCTTTGAGTTGGGATCGGCTTGAGGATAGGGTCCTGGTGGCACTAGAAGCAAGCCAAGAAATGGAAGAGAAAATTCAAACAATAAGACAAAGTATTAAAGAAGCGCAAGATTGATAGAAGAGTTATGTCGATGCACACCATGTCCACCATAGTTATTAGGTTTGCAATCGAGTCTTCTTGCAGGTTAAACTTGTAATGAACCTCCTCGTTACGTCGAAAAACCTATTAGAACAAGGGAATTTTTTTTTTTTGGTTTAAAGGTGTGTGCGCGCGTGTACAAGGGAAATAAATACATTTGACTCTGCGTCACCACATGACAACGGATTATGACGCAGACAACCATGATATCAACATAAAGGTCAAAGACACACATCAACATCTGCCAGTAAAGAGCAACAATCAACCTACCAAATAAAATACTGACTACCCACCCATCCTACCCTGCAATGGTTAGGACCTCCAAGACACATAAGCAACGCTCAAGCCCAAGTTCCCATCAATTTTAACCATTTAAGGTCTTAGGGCTGGCGACTGTTCTGAGGAACATGGAGGTGTCTACATCCCTCCCAACATGAGCAAACCAAGCAAAATAATGAGTTCAAGCCAGTACATCAATAACTAATGAACAACCACAAACTCAACGGAAGGCGCAATCCAAAGGAATCCGACAACAACCACCCATCATTAATACAAGGCATTATCTACAACTCAATTAGCATTAAATACCGATCCTCTACTCCTTTTAATTTTTCGTTAGTTGACGAGTTTCCCAAGTATACCTTTAAAGGTAATGTAAAAACAACTAATTAAAATTCCCCATCACAAATCATAATAACTGATTGTATCACATTAATGAATACATATCGTAATACTAATTTACATCACCATACGATTCAACGCAGTTAGCCATAATTATTTCATGTCAATATCTACCATTAATTCTTATCCAAGTGTGTATGTATAATAATTGATGTAATTGTCTTGAACCGCTTAAAAAAAAATAGAATATATTATAAATGAAAACATAATACATGATAAATGGGAAGGTCTGACAATAATGAGCTGTCAATGAGTGACATACCATAATACTATTGATAAACTATAAGGTGGGAAACGAATAATTTATTTAAGAAGTAAGCCATTTGTACACTAATACAATTTATTTAAATTGCAAGGGATAAGATTTATTTAAACTAAATAGCATTTTAAATCATGAATCGATAGAATTATATATATATAAAGGTAAAACGGAAATCAGCCATAAATGAACCCCATTTTTTTTTTTTAAACGAATTTAAAAAGGTTACCCGATTTAACTGTATTTCTATAATCACAAGGTGGATACGCTAGCTGGATGATTACAGCTATAGCCACAGCCTTAATCATTAATCAATAAACTGGTAAAAAAAAAAACTATCCATGCCAGCAATTACACTCCATTAAGGAAATTGACGGAGAAAAGAAAATAACCGAATTCCCACAAAGAAGGGTTAACCCTGCTAGCAAACTTATGAACAAGGGTTTAAAATTTGAACATGGACGGCAAAGGAAAAGACTACGTATCTTTTATGAGTCATCATGAACATAATATGTATTTCAGTAAACAAGAAATACACAAGCTACAGTATGGAACAGAAAATGGGAAATTGCTTTCACCTTCCTAGGTGTTGTAGATGTAGACTCTATGCCACATAAATTGTCGACAGTCAAGGAAAATGGGAAAAGTTGGTAACGGTGACAAGTTACGTGGGCCATCCCATCATTTAAGATCAATGACATCAGATGGGCCACCACCACTTGCATTTGCATGCCAAAGGAAAAAGCGAGAAAAAAAATGCGAAGAAGAATACAATTAGGAACATTCTTAATTTATTTTATTTTATTTTGCTTCTGCAAGACCGACAACAGCATCATAAACCTCCTTTTTAACGGATTAAAATTTTCAAGGTGGAGGAAGGATTGATGGAATTTGGTAGGCCATAAAATTAGCGGAGACAACACAAAAACCTCTTCCCACTTCATCAATGATATTTACCTTAAGAATCGCCCAAATAGGAAATTCTGACTAATAACTGACAGTTACTTAAACAACTCTGAACCCTATGTGCAAAGGTTGTACACTCAAGGGAATGGGCGATGAGGTGACTCGTTGATTGAGGAGCCAGTGGAGCTATCGGTTAAGGATTTGGTATTGCTGCAGGGGTTTAAAACTCAACGCCAAACGAGTCACTTAAGGGGGCGTGACCAAGACCACCTCTAGCGTGCCATCAGTCGCTACAGGGAATGCATGGCTCATTCGCTCCAGGAATGTCACTGCCATCAATCGGAGCAAAGGGTAAATTCTGAGATTCAACTCTAAGGTTTTCAACAAGTAGATCCATGGCTTCTATACAGTAAAAAAAAAATTCACTAAGATTATGTTACCTTCGTGTACAATACAAAGGGATTAAAATCATACCAGGGTTGTCAACGGGTTAAAACTACACAACAATAAATAACTATGAAGGAACCACCTCAATTTATACGAGTTCGTGGTTGCATCCAATAATCTGCCGAATTCGAGATCTGTTGGAAGATTGGTTGTTGTCATTGATGTCAACCCTAGTCATGGGTTTTGGACCACAATATTGATGAAGTTATTTGGACATGAAGGAAAATGCACATGTATATACAACACCCATGGATGGATAGTATACATCATGCTATTTTCGGTGGTATGTGGCACGTCACGTGGATCCTCATGGTTGAGGAGAAATGAATTTTTGAAGATGACAAAGTGAATTGTACATGTAGGCCCTGAAGACAATTAAA
>ML794281.1:419151-444918 GCA_009831015.1 Picea engelmannii
TATATTAACTACTAATTAATCAAAGCAATAAACATCTAACTATTTGACCTGGAAACGCTCCAAGTCTGTCCTGTGCGAGATGACTTCTAAGTTGATTGGAGGAGGGAAACTCACACCAGTTAGGCCCTTAAGCTTCTCGGAAATGATCAGCTGTAATGCTTCCTGAAGTATTATTACAGGACAAATAAGACATAAAAGATTATCATAACAATTTTTTGATTATAAATTCCTGCAAAAGGGGAAACCTATTGTGCAGCAAACTTATATATTACAATTCAAATTATGAATAAGACAACGCTATCATTCACTAAAAAGAATTGATAATTGTTATGCCTTTTATCAATTTAGGAAGAAACAAGATATAGATAACATCAATAAGATTATATCATATGTATGTGATTCAGATAGCTAACGCAATACCAAACCATAAACAAGCTGATATACAAAACATAGAACAAAGTGTTGATATATTGAAAAGAGGAAAGCTATAACAAAACACCAATTCTGCTCTAGTTTGAATCAGAACTCCATATTCTTGTTCTCCCCCAACTGAGGATTGTTCATTATTACAAAACCATAGGTTTATATAAGCTTCTCACAAGGTAAAACATCCTTGTGAGTAATAGTAAACAGTTTTACACAATCTGGGAATAACCCCAAAATCTCCTAAACTAAGAAAATGAAATGCAAGTTGTAATCTTTGAGATATCTTCCAACTGCTCCTCATGTCCATCACCAGTTCGAATTTGCCTGTATTAGACACAAAGATAAAGTTAGGAGTATTTTATTTAGAAAATAATAACAAAAAAAATGACTCTATAGACTCAGCTACAGAATCACCTGATTCTGTAGCTGGTCTAGAATAGTAAACAAGACCAGATCAAATCAAATCATATATAATCCAATCTTATTTTAATAATCAGATGATTTAATAAAAGTAATCCTTTAAATCAAATCAAATCCAATAGGATACAATCGGGACAGAGTGTGAATACTCTGTTTGCCATAAGCACAACACCAAATCGAATCATAACTAAAACGATTCATGAATGCTATCAATGGTAACCCATACAGTAGGGAATTGCAAACAATAATTATCGATTAGCATATCGTTCGAATTTTTCCAATATAGAAAACTGTAACAATTTTATGCGTAATCGTATCCATAGAATCCCATCATAGACCTCGTTTGTGGAGCTTCAAACAGTTCACAGGCATAACCGTATAAACTAATTATAACAGGATGATGTCAATCCATTAAAAACACAATATGAAATAGCATCATTCGTATTGGAATATCAACTCAAAATCTTTTTTGATCAGTCACCATACAGTCAACAGACAGGTGTGATAAAATCGACATGATTCATAAATCCATACGAATTTTTACTAAATCAATTATAGAAGTGAAACCGAAACTTTGAAACAAAATCCAATTCAAGCAACAATGAATATCAAATGAGCCCTAATCAGTTATGCACCAACAAAGAATTACTTCATTTGCTTCAAACGACACAAACATCTAACCAATTCAAATTATTTTTACCCATAACCGATTCAAATCACACCATCGAAATTTGCATCATAACAACAGTCTATTTTTAAAATATAACAGATTTAATCAAGGCATCGAACTAAATATGGACAATCATATCTATTCGATGGTTCATTAAATCACAATCAAATCCAATCGGATCTTAAACCGTAAAATAATAATACATCAAACCAAAATCATATACAGTGAAGCACGCTTATGTAACAGAGCAGGGTGTCTTATAAATGATCGAGAACTATACCATCACAGGTGCCGAGACTATGTCAATCTTGAACTGACAATGGCTGTAGCAGACTCACAATTTTTGAACAGGATTGTCCCATCAGTTCATGGTTTCTTGTCGTTGGGTTGCTTCGTTGCACTCTGACCAGTGAGCTTTGCCACTTGGTTCTCCAAATCACGAATTTTGGATTGCAATGTTGGGACATCCAGATAGTATCTCTCTAACCACAGTCCACACTGATCACAAGGTGATGTAACAGCCTGACCAGGAGGGGGTTCTGATGATTCCCCGAGAGTTGTACGCGGTGGTTCGATACCAGGGAATTCAGGGTCTCCATGCAGGTAAGGAGGTGAGTTTTCAACAAAATCGCAAGGAGTTTTATCACACAAACCCTCGGAGTAAGGGTATTCCTCAGCGAGAAACCGTTCAACTTCAGAATCCGAGTCTTCGCTGACCGCGATAGGCTCTAAATGCACAGGGGGTTTAGGTTTATTTCTCGCCATGCGAGAGATCAGCCTAGCGTTCTTCTTGCATCTCGTATTAACACCAGTCTTTTCTCTAGTCTTACGGGTTGTAGTTTTAGCAACTTCGGTCTGCTCAGTCATAGCCAGAGGTGAATTAAAAGGTGAGTCGGGTTTAGGTTTGGGTAGGAAAACATCATAAGGCACAGGGGGTTTGGGTTTGTTCTCGGCAATCATAGGCTTGTCCACCTGTGGAGGATGTGATCCTTCAAAACTGTTGCGGCTGAGAAAATTACGCCAGGAATCTCGACGTAACCCTAATTCATAAACAAAAATCATCTTAATTAACCCAACATGAAAAAGGCTAGTATCAGCATGGCTGTGCTTATATCTCTTAGCCATTTTGAACAGACTTCGGTGCAAATAGTGTGGCATACTAAGCCCAAAACCCATAAAAATCATTAACAAGCGTAGGTGAAATAGGAACACGAACCCGTACCTGCCTTCACAAGTTACAAACTGTTTGATAATCATCAAGAGATCATACCAGCGGGGTTTTAACATCTTCGTTGGTAAGCCTCGGTTGCATGAATTCACTGTGCGAGATTGAAACAGTAATGTCCACGGGACATCCTTAACCTTACAGCTTTTCGACCATTTCTGTCCTTCGACAGGCAAGCCAGTTGCAGAGCTGAGGGATTGTTCGGTGACTTCAAGCTGGACATCTCCAACTTTAGATCTATAGCCATCGAACAATAAGGCAAACTGCCGAAACACAGTGATGTCGTAACCATCAAATTTCCCGATAAGTGGAATCCATCCAAACTCTTTTAGGTCGTCATACGCACCATCAAAAGTTAACAGTGCTTGGGACCCGTTGGGCTCGGCTCTCACAACAGGAGCCATAGTTCCTGCACATGGTAGGGTTCCAAGTGAATGAGACAATACACAGAGCGATAACGAGAGGGCTTAACAGTTTGAATGCTTGACGAGACCGAAAAAAACTCCATGTGTGCGAAGGTGGTGGGATTACCACCGCCACGCACTGCATTAATTAACTGAGTACAGTGTTATCAAAACACAATCGTTTATACCATACATATCGGCCAGGAAATCGGTGTGTCATCATGTTAATGCGGCACTTACCCGAAACAGAACTAACACCACGCATTACATTCAAGTGCCAAGTGTACAGTTCAATCAACATAGTATCCAGCACTAACCATCGATCAGTCGTTTCACTTCAATGCTTCATACCACTGTTAATACATTCATGCCCATACATAGTCCGAAACTATATGATCGTTCAATAAAACATCGATTCATAAAACCAATGTATCAAGCAAGGGTTTAAATCACAAGATCGAAATGCCAATAGGTTGATCAAAACGCTTTTGCAAAAACTTCAAACTATCACCACTTTATATGAAATTAAACTCATAATATTGCCAATGTGTTTTAGCATAATCGAAGTGTCAAAACATTGCAACATATGAAAATGATAAGTTGAGAGTTCAAAGTAATAAGAATTGAGTCACATACAAAACCAAAAGCAATTAAGAAATTTATGACATCACTTTCACTAGAGAAATCAAGTTGCACAGTTAAAGTGAATGTCTATAGTTTGAAGGAACCTTTTGCAGTGAAGTCATAAACCAATGGTCAAATGTCTTTCAGCAAATCAATAAAAGATGACAACAATCCAGACAACGAGAGAGGTGTTTTCACACTTTCAGCTGTGAAAAATCAAATCGAAATCAAATTGCAATTGTCGCGAAAAAGAAACAAATGTCTTGAAACATAGTGTGATGACGATTTGTCGTTTAGAAGACAAGAGGTGTAGGCAACGTTTTTATAGTAATACAAAAAAATAGTTGGCTGCCAACATGGTGTAACTCTTATACTATTGTTCATTTCTCATTGGATATAATTGAATGGTTTAAGTATAAGTTAGAAAAGGTTTTTAAATTGTACTTGATACTGATTCACCCCCCTCTCAGTATCAAGAAGATCTTCCCTTATCTCTCTAATCACAGGGGTAAAACATCCATCTAATGAAGAACAACTCACCAAAAAAATGCATCCATGTAATTACCACTTTGCCATAACTAACATAGTATTTGGCAACTGTCAATGCATTACTCACAGATCAGAACATCAACCTATCACTGTAGCTTAGGCGATATGGTACTGGCATCCAATAAAATTAAAAACAAGGTTATTACACACAGGTTTTAGTCCAAAAGCTTTCGTACTACGCTGGTTTATCCAACGGAGACTATACGGTCTAAAAAGACATAAAACGCCTCCCAATTAATGAATGCAAGAAGACTCAAGGTTTGTTTGTTTTTTTTTTGTTTTTTTTTTTTTTTTCAGCAGGGCAATACTCAGTGAAATTTGTCGTTTAGGGGATAGATGCGAAGGATAAAGAAAGACTAGAGGTTACTCAAATTGACACAGTAAAATTTGCAGCAATGTCTATGCACGGAAATTTGTCAGACTAAGTAAATAAAGAAAAACCATTCAGTCCAACAAACCAACACTTATTGAAGTTCAAAATTCATCATCTAGATTACGCATACACATGTCGATCTAACCATACATCCTAATGCATTCTACTCTCCAAATCAAGGGCATGTCGTTGCCTTTTTTCCTGCTTCGAGAGTCGTCCGCGCGCTCCGTGCAAATCCTGCTCGCCGAAAGTCGAGACTATACCGGTACCTCCCAGCCAATCGCTAGGGGTACTCTACTTCCCCCTTAGCCCCCCAAGCTGCAAAGGGGCCACACACTATCTAGATGATAGGTATAGCTTCCCATCTCGCCTCGCAAGGCCAAGCTACCACTCCTATCCGAGCTGGGAAATCCCAACTCCTCACAAGTAATCAGTCAAGTCACAAATCCGACAGCATAACGTTACACTATCAGCCGCTCCCTTTCTTCCTCATCTTCCCTTTCTTTTATAGAGCTTTTAGAACCTCCAACTTTCCCTAAATCACATTTAAATTAAGTTTTAATAAAAATATTCTAAATATTCTCCCTCGCACAAGTGTCGTCCATCCCCCTCTTTTCTCCCATAATTATTTTCTTTAAATTTATTAATTGTCTCATTTCCCTCACCCACCTAGAGTTTCTCCTAAATTTACTCCTAAGTGTTCCTAGATTCCCTTACATGTTTTAAATACTTTCCCTAAAATGATGTTGCTAAATTTGCTCAATTTAGAAGGTTCTTTATTGCAGAGTCCTTACTATGTTGACCTTGCCTTTTACCATAAGTTCCCTTCTTTCCTTTATTATGTTTCCTCCATTCCTTAGTTTTCTATTTTTTTATTTTTCCCTTCTTTCCCCTTTTTATTAGAGCCAAAACGAGAGTTGCGCTATTTAATCTTTTCCTTTTATTTTTAATTTAACATCTTTTTATACTTTCACAAGTTAAGAATTAATTTCTTCTTTGCAATTTTTAAATCCACTAGTTTTAATTAAATTCTTACTTTCTTCATTTACCCCAAGAATTTTATGAATACTAAACTATTACTTAAGTGGGTTTTAGTTTGAACTTTTATTTTTATTTTTATAGGGTCTTTTTCTTAAGGTCAAACAAAATTTTACCCTAGAGAAGTTTTAGACTTAGATTTAGATTCTGAATGGGCGACATTTAATTAGGGAAGTTGGTTAAGAATTTATTAATGTGTTAAATGTCTTAGGGCCATCTAAGTTTGTTCATTCATCAACATCAATGTGACGTGCCCTTCAGGACGCACCACGTGCTCCAAGGGTGCCACTCGCCTCATTCATTTCTTTTGTGCGACGTGCCCTTTAGGATGCACCACGTGCTCCAAGGGTGTCACTCGCTTCTTGGGTTTATTTTGGGCGACATGCCCTTCAGGATGCACCACGTGATCCAAGGGTGCCACTCGCCAACTTGATTGATTGGTAGACATCAATAACCCCTGGAGTCAACACTCCGCCAGGTGAACTTGTGGGAGACTAAAGGTGTCTAAGGAATAAGGCCCCCGCCTTATTGTGTGCCCCTTAGAATCATCATGAGCAATTGTCGCAGTCTGCCCTCACGGCATCGTGGGTCCTCTCGAACTAGGTAATTGTTAACCTACAGTTCGAGCCACGACGGGAGTGCTAGTAGGTTGTGGCAGGGCTGTTGTCCACACCTCTCCCTCAACCTCTCTAGAAATCGTGTGTGGCCCCTTTACTCCATATGTGAGTCTGGTCGGCAAGCTATCATCAGCCTGCATCATCAACAATCATGTCAGAACATGTCTATATCATATCATCAAATCAATGTAATATCACAGCAAATAAATCAACCCAAATAGCACACTCCCTGACTCAATCCGGAGTCCAAGGGGTTCCATCGATGCCCATGCATCCTCAAGGTCCAAAATCCTGCACACTCAGGAGAATCGAGTCAATAGAACCTGCCTAAGTCAATGCAGAAAAACATCATGTCATCTATCATAACGTCTCATAATCAAGGACAAAATTTTTAATATCATAAAAGTCCGGATCACTTGCGAGCAAGTGTCCTCAAAGAATAAGTTTTCTCAGTGCACCAGAGTGGGATGTTACATACACCCCCTCTTGGTCTAAAATTCGTCCCGAAGTTTCATAGTATAAATGCCAAAATAAGTGTATCATAGTATCATAAGTCTATCTATCAAACAAAAATGGAAACTATTGGCGCATATCATATGCGTCCTCCCAGGTTGTCGAGTGCGGACTATAATTTTCCCACTGGACCTTGACCTGATCTACCGTTCGACGTCGTAACTGTCGAACACGATGATCCAAGATGTGGACCGGCTCAGCCGTGAGCGCTCCCTCGTCTGATACCTGCAAGGAACTCATGTCAATCACATGTGTAGGATCACTAATATAATGTCTCAAAACTGATACATGAAAAACATCGTGCATACGCCTCAAAGAATCAGGCAAGGCTAGTCGATAGGCCACAGGCCCCTTTCTCTCCACAATCCTGAAAGGTCCCATGAATCTAGGAGAGAGTTTAGCTCCCTTTCCAAACTTGATCGAACTCTTATGCGGTTTAACCTGCAAGAAGACTCGATCGCTGACCTCATAACTATGGTCGACTCAGTGCGCATCGACATAACTCTTATGTCGATCCTGTGCTTCTTTAATCCTTTGTCTTATGGTTTGCATTTGCTCTTCCATTTCTTGGATCACTTCTGGTCCCACTAGGACCCTATCCTCAAGTCGATCCTAACTCAAGGGAATCTGACACGGTCACCCGTAAAGAAACTCGAAAGGTGCCATCTTAATGGTGCTCTGGTAACTGTTGTTGTAAGAGAACTCTACTAGAGGCAAGAATTCCTCCCAACGCTTTTGTTGGTCCATCACGTACATGCGCAACATGTCTTCCAAGGTTTGGTTCGTTCGTTTGGTCTGTCCATCAGTCTCTGGGTGATACGCAGTACTAAAGTTAAGTTGGGTTCCCAAGGCCTCTTGGAAACTCGTCCAAAATCGTCCAGTAAACATCGATCCTCGATCGGATATAATCCTCTTAGGCATGCCATGCAGCCTCACAATCTCACTGACGAAAACTCTAGCTATGTCAGGTGCCTGATACATCGTACACATAGGAATAAAGTGAGAACTCTTTGTCAGAGTGTCTACTACTATGAAAACCAAGTCGTGTCTCCTTGCCATCACTGGCAATCCAACAATAAAATACATTGAAATAGCTTCTCATTTCGATTCTGGAATGGCATGTGGTTGTAGTAATCCTGTTGGGTGTCTATGTTTAGCCTTTACCTGCTGACACTCTAGACATATGGCCACATAGTTGACTATGTCGGCCTTCATTCCCTTCCAGAAGAATAAGGGTTTAAGGTCTTCCCTCATATTCGTGACTCCCGGGTGAGCCATGTAAAATGCTCTATGAGCCTCGCTCAGGATCAACATCCTCAACTCGTCGTTTGGCGGTACGTAAATCCAACTTCTAAACCTCAATAACTCATCGCTATCAAATGATTATCCCTCTTATCATGGTACCATCATGGTGTTTTGTCCGATAAAAACCTCAACCTCTTTGTACCAGTCATCATCACGTTGTAAAGTGAGAATCTTCTCACGTAGATTCATCTGAAGAGGCAACACCGAAAATATGTGTGGCCTCAGACTAAAAGAATCTGCCACTCGGTTCACTGTTCCCTTTATGTAAGTAATCTCAAAGTCATACTCGCTAAGCAATTCCGACCATTGCCGTTGTCGCGCGTTCAGGTCGCTTTGCATAAAAATGTGTTGTAGTCCACAATGATCGGTCTTCAGTTCAAATTTTCGTCCAACAAGATAGTGTCTCCAAACCTTCAAGGCATATACGGTGGCTAATAACTCCAAATCATGCATCGCGTAGTTTTCCTCATGCCTTCTCAGTTTCCTCGAAATGTAAGAAATCACTCGTACGTCTTGCATCAAGACTCCGCCTAAACCTTCCTTTGATGCGTCTGTGCATACCAAGAAGTCCGTGTCCATGTCAGGGACCTTTAGTATCGACATTGTTGTTAACAACTCCTTAAGCCTCCAAAATGCTTCTGCGCATTTCTCAGTCCAAACAAACTTCTTGTTTTTCTTCTGCAATTCCGTGATCGGATTTGCTATCTTCGAAAATCCCTCGACGAATCGTCGATAGTATCCTTCTAAACCCATAAAGCTACGCACTTCTGTGACATTTGTTGGTGCAGGCCATTCCATAATAGCCTCCACCTTTGCTGGATCCATGGCAATACCTTCGTCGGAGATGACATGCCCTAAGTAGTGAATCCTCGATTGATAAAAAGAGCATTTGGACAACTTCCCATACAATGTGTGCTCTCGTAGACACTGTAGTACCAAGCGCAAGTGCTTGTCATGATCCTCTGTCGTCCGAGAGTAGATCAAAATATCATCAATGAATACTTGGATGAACTTGTCCAAGTACTCGCGGAACACCCTGTACATCAAACTCATGAATATCCCTGGGGCGTTTGTCAGTCCAAACGGTAAAACAGTAAACTCATAATGTCCAAATATCATCTTAAAGGAGGTCTTAGGGACGTCATCCTCCTTGATCCGTAACTGGTGATACCCTGATCGCAAATCGATCTTGGAGAACACCATCGCACCCTTCATTTGATTGAATAGATCATCAATTATTGGTAAGGGATACTGATTCTTGATCGTAGCCTTGTTCAGTTGACAGTAGTCAATGCAAAGCCTCCAAGATCCATCCGTCTTTCGTATGAAAATGATAGGTTCTCCCCATGGTGACACACTAGGATGTATTAGTCCCAAGTCCAACAACTCCTTCAGTTTCATTTTCAACTCTTGCAACTCCGGGGTCGACATTCGATAAGGCATTCTTGCTATCGGTTCGGTCCCCGATTTCAGGTCTATGGTAAACTCCAATTCTCTCTCTGGTGGCATCCCTGGTAATTCCTCCGGAAACACGTCCGCAAACTCTCTCACCACCGGAAGGTGTTCTAGACCTTCCGCTACTCCCTTCTCGTTTAGCGTGAGGATCGCATAAATCTTTCACCCCTTGCGCATACTCTTCTGTAACTGTAAGGAAGAGACGAACCTCAGGGAAACTCCCTCATTCCATCCAACAATCACACATCTCTGTCCCTCGTCATCAGTCAAGATCAACCGTTTTGTCTTACAGTTGATTATTGCCTCATGCGATTCCAACCAATCCATACCAATCACGACATCATAAGATCCTAAGATTGTGACGTACAAGTTGACTCTCATGACAAACTCTCCCAGGTTAAGGGCACAGCCCGTAAATTTTCCTCCAACCCTCTGTTTGGCTCCCGAAGCCATTTCTACGAAGATAAACTCGTCCTGTTCGACTACCTTTACCTTAATCCTCTTTAGCGCTGCACCAGAAATGAAACTCTCAGTAGCACCTGGGTCTATCAAAATACTAAGGGTCTGGTCAGTGACAATACCTGCCGTCTCGAGAACAGTCGACTGGTGATCTTCCTGGCAGTTATTCACCACTGCATGAATCCGATGGGCCTTGCCCATATCTCCCACTGTAGTGGGTCCGGCTGATCTGGATGCTCTAGTCCTCTCCACATGACAGTTGCACTGGTAGTGTGGCTCCCCACATGTCCAACACCCCTTCTTCGGCCTAGTAGTCCTAGTACCCGAAGTAGAAGATGATGGCCCACTGGCCTGAAAACTTGATCTGTTCTGCTGAACAGGTCTAAACTTCTGTTGCTGTGGTCGACGCTACTGTTGATGTTCTGGTCCCCGATAAGGTGTCCACTGCTGAGGCGGAGGTTGCCGGGGTGTAGTGAAAGTGGATCCCCTCTAGAAGCCACGATATCCCGGTGTATGTCTCGTTGGTGTCTGGTGCTGTTGTGTCCCAGATGAAACCTGCCCTGCTTGTTTCGTTGGAGTCCTAGTCTGACCCCCACTGATAAGATCCTCCTCTGCTATGAGGGCCTTCTGGATGACGTTGTGCAAGGTTTGAGGCATCAAGATCCTAACCTTTGCATGCAGTTTGCCATTAAGGCCAATCACGAACCTGTTGACCTTGAGCTTCTCAGTGTTAAGGTGCGGAGCATACCGGAGCAACTCCATAAAACGTGCCTCGTACTCAGGCACCGTACGACCTCCTTGTCGTAATGCGTTGAACTCATTGAGCTGATGCTCAATGAATTCCTCTGAAATATACCTCTCTCGGAACTGTTCCTCGAATAGTTCCCATGACACGTCTTCGACGGCCATGTTTAGCTACGACAGGAGCATCTTCCACCATAGAAGAGTGCTCCCCTTCAGTTGAAAGACTGCCATGCGGACCTTCATGTTGGAGGTATAATCGCAAAGTGCGAAGCACATCGCCATGTTCTCCAACCATGCCTCAACGAATGCACCATCCGGGGCACCAAAGAACTCAGGAAATTTAACCTTCTCAAGTTCACGGTGAATTCCACCAGTAACGGCCGGTACGCATGGTGAAACCTCAGCGGGTGTCGGCACCCTGGCCTCATCTCTGTCCAATCGGCTGATCAGTGCCTCAGACATGCACTGAAAATATGTCATCATCCCGACCATGTCGCCAACTGCTATCTGCTCCTGTCCGAGAACCTGCTCGCCTCCTTGGGGGTTAGACCCCTCAGGCGTGGATGCTACTAGAGGCGTCACGCCTCCTCCCCTAGAACCCCGTCGTCTGCCTCCATGGCATCCTCTAACCATAATTACCTGCATGCACATAATCAACTCGATTAGAAACAGTATAATCAAATCATGTCAACGAAAGTTGTAGCGATCCCAAGTCACGGGTCGAACCCGCTCTGATACCATATGTAACGAACCTCCTCGTTACGCCGACAAACATATTAGAACAAGGGAAATTTTCTATTTTTATTTAAAGGTGTGTGCGTGCATGTACAAGGGAAATAAATACATTCGACTCTGCGTCACCACATGACGACAGAATATGACGCAGACAACCATGATATCAACATAAAGGTCGGAGACGCACATCAACATCTGCCAGTAAAGAACAACAATCAACCTACCAAATAAAATACTGACTACCCACCCGTCCTACCCTGCAATGGTTAGGACCTCCAAGACACATAAGCAATGCTCAAGCCCAGGTTCCCATTGATTTTAACCATTTAAGGTCTCAGGGCTGGCGACTGTTCTGAGGAACATGGAGGTGTCTACATCCCGCCCAACACTAGCAGACCAAGCAAAATAATGAGTTCAACCCAGTACAACAATAACTAATGAACAACCACAAACTTGACGGAAGGCGCAATCCGAAGGAATCCGACAACAACCAACCATCATTAAGACAAGGTATTAGCTACAACTCAATTAGCATTGAATACCAATCCTCTACTCCTTTTAATTTTTCGTTAGTTGACGAGTTGCCCAAGTATACCTTTAAAGGTAATGTAAAAACAAATAATTAAAATTCCCCATCACAAATCATAATAACTGATTGTATCACATTAATGAATACATACCATAATACTAATTTACATCACCATACGATTCAACGCAGTGAGCCATAATTATTTCCTGTCAATATCTACCATTAATTCTTATCCAAGTGTGTATGTATAATAATTGATGTAATTGTCTTGAACCACTTAAAAAAAAAAGCAGAATATATTATAAATGAAAACATAATACATGATAAATAGGAAGGTCCGACAATAATGAGCTGTCAATGAGTAACATACCATAATACTATTGATAAACTGTAAGGTGGGAAACGAATAATTTATTTAAGAAGTAAGCCATTTGTACACTAATACAATTTATTTAAATTGCAAGGGATAAGATTTATTTAAACTAAATATCATTTTAAATCATGAATCGATAGAATTTTATATATATAAAGGTAAAACGAAAATCAACCATAAATGAACCCCCCCCCTTTTTTTTAAACGAATTTAAAAAGGTTACCCGATTTAACTGTATTTCTATAATCACAAGGTGGATATGCTAGCTGGATGATTATAGCTATAGCCATAGCCTTAATCATTAATCAATAAACTGGTAAAAAAAAAAACTATCCACGCCAGCAATTACGCTCCATTAAGGAAATTGACAGAGAAAAGAAAATAACCGAATTCCCACAAAGAAGGGTTAACCCTGCTGGCAAACTTATGAACGAGGGTTTAAAATTTTAACATGGACGGCAAAGGAAAAGACTACGTATCTGTTATGAGTCATCATGAACATAAGATGTATTTCAGTAAACAGGAAATACACAAGCTACAGTATGGAACAGAAAATGTGAAATTGCTTTCACCTTCCTAGGTGTTGTAGATGTAGACTCTATGCCACATAAATTGTCGAAAGTCAAGGAAAATGGGAAAAGCGGGCAACGGTGACAAGTTAATTGGGCCAACCCATCATTTAAGGTCAACGACGTCAGATGGGCCACCACCACTTGCATTTGCATGGCAAAGGAAAAAGCGAGAAAAAAATGCGAAGAAGAATACAATTAGGAACATTCTTAATTTATTTTATTTTATTTTTCTTTTGCGAGATCAGCAGCAGCATCATAAACCTCCTTTTTAACAGATTAAAATTTTCAGGGTGGAGGA
Organism: Picea engelmannii; assembly: GCA_009831015.1. Taxonomy (NCBI): domain Eukaryota; kingdom Viridiplantae; phylum Streptophyta; class Pinopsida; order Pinales; family Pinaceae; genus Picea; species Picea engelmannii. The sequence continues at coordinate 432,481 of ML794281.1, forward strand.
AGGATTGATGGAATTTGGTAGGCCATAAAATTGGTGGAGACAACAAGAAAACCTCTTCCCGCTTCATCAATGCTATTTACCTTAGGAATCGTCCAAATAGGAAATTCTGACTAATAACTAACAGCTACTTAAACAACTCCGAACCCTATGCACAAAGGTTGTACACTCAAGGGAATGGGCGGTGAGGTGACTCGTTGATTGAGGAATCAGTGGAACTGTCGGTTAAGGATTTGGTATTGCTGCAAGGGTTTAAAACTCAACGTTGGACGAGTCAATGAAGGGGGTGTGACCAAGACCACCTCCAGCGTGCCATCAGTCGCTACAGGGAACGCATGGCTCATTCGCTCCAGGAATGTCACTACCATCAATAGGAGAAAAGGGTAAATTCTGATATCCAAGGCTAAGGTTTTCAACAAGTAGATCCATGGCTTCTATACAATAAAAAAAAAATTCACTAAGATTATGTTACCTTCATGTACAATAGCAAGGGATTAAAATCATACCAGGGTTGTCAACGGGTTAAAACTACACAACAATAAATAGCTACGAAGGAACCACCTCAATTTCTACGAGTTCGTGGTTGCATCCAATAATTTTTTGAATTCGAGATCTTCCCTTATCTCTTTAATCACAGGGGTAAAACATCCATCTAATGAAGAACAACTCACCACAAAAATGCATCCATGTAATTACCACTTCGCCATAACTAACATAATATTTGGCAACTGTCAATGCGTTACTCACAGATCAGAACATCAACCTATCACTGTAGCTTAGGCGATATGGTACTGGCATCCAATAAAATTAAAAGCAAGGTTATTACACACAGGTTTTAGTCCAGAGGCTGTCGTGCTACGCTGGTTTATCCAACGGAGACTATACGGTCTAAAAAGAGATAAAACGCCTCCCAATCAATGAATGCAAGCATACTCAAGGTTTGTTTGTTTTTTTTTTGTTTTTTGTTTTTTGTTTTTTTAGTAGGGCAATACTCAGTGAAATTTGTCTTTCAGGGGATAGAGTCGAAGGATAAAGAAAGACTAGAGGTTACTCAAATTGACACAGTAAAATTTGCAGCAATGTCTATGCACAAAAATTTGTCGGAGTAAGTAAATAAAGAAAAACCATTCAGTCCAACAAACCAACACCGATTGAAGTTCAAAAATCATCATCTAGATTACCCATACACATGTTGATATAACCATACATCCTAATGCATTCTACTCTACAAATCAACGACGTATTGTTGCCTTTTTGCCTGCTTTGAGAGTCGTCCGCGCACTCCGTGCAAATCCTGCTCGTCGACCGTCGAGACTACACTGGTACCTCCCATCCAATCGCTAGGGGTACTCTGCCTCCCCCTTATCCCCTCGAGCCGCAAAGGGGCCACACACTATCCAGATGATAGGTCTAGCTTCCCAGCTTGCCTCGCAAGGCCGAGCTGCCACTCCTATTCGAGCTGGGAAATCCCAACTCCTCACAAGTAATCAGTCAAGTCACAAATCCGAAAGCATAACGTTACGCTATCAGTTGCTCCCTTTCTTCCTCATCTTCCCTTTCTTTTATAGAGTTTTTAGAACCTCCAACTTTCCCTAAATCACATTTAAATTAAGTTTTAATAAAAATATTCTAAATATTCTCCCTCGCACAAGTGTCGTCCATCCCCCTCTTTTCTCCCATAATTATTTTCTTTAAATTTATTAATTGTCTCATTTCCCTCACCCACCTAGAGTTTCTCCTAAATTTACTCCTAGGTGTTCCTAGATTCCCTTACATGTTTTAAATACTTTCCCTAAAATGATGTTGCTAAATTTGCTCAATTTAGAAGGTTCTTTATTGCAGATTCCTTACTATGTGGACCTTGCCTTTTACCGTAAGTTCCCTTCTTTCCTTTATTATGTTTCCTCCATTCCTTAGTTTTCTATTTTTTTTATTTTTCCCTTCTTTCCCCTTTTTATTAGAGCCAAAACGGCAGTTGCACTATTTAATCTTTTCCTTTTATTTTTAATTTAATATATTTTTATACTTTCACAAGTTAAGAATTAATTTCTTCTTTGCAATTTTTAAATCCACTAGTTTTAATTAAATTCTTACTTTCTTCATTTACCCCAAGAATTTTATGAATACTAAACTATTACTTAAGTGGGTTTTAGTTTGAATTTTTATTTTTATTTTTATAGGGTCTTTTTCTTAAGGTTAAACAAAATTTTACCCTAGAGAAGTTTTAGACTTAGATTTAGATTCTTAACGGTTGACATTTAATTAGGGAAGTTGGTTAAGAATTTCTTAATGTGTTAAATGTCTTAAGTCCATCTAAGTTTGTTCATTCATCAACATCAATTTGACATTCCCTTCAGGACGCACCACGTGCTCCAAGGGTGCCACTCGCCTCATTCGTTTCTTTTGCGCGACGTGCCCTTCAGGATGCACCACGTGCTCCAAGGGTGCCACTCGCTTTTTGGGTTTATTTTGTGCGACGTGCCCTTCAGGATGCACCACGTGATCCAAGGGTTCCACTCGCCAACTTGACTGATTGGTAGACATCAATAACCCCTAGAGTCAACACTCCGCCAAGTGAACTTGTGGGAGACTAAGGGTTTCTAAGGAATAAGGCCCCCGCCTTATTGCGCGCCCTTTAGAATCATCGTGAGAGACTATCGCAGTCTTCCCTCACAACATCGTGGGTCCTCTCAAACTAGGTAATCGTTAACCTACAGTTCGAGCCACGATGGGAGTGCTAGTAGGCTGTGGCAGGGCTGTTGTCCACACCTCTCCCTCAACCTCTATAGAAATCGTGTGTGGCCCCTTTACTCCATATGTGAGTCTGGTCGGCAAGATATCGTCAGCCTGCATCATAAACAATCGTGTCAGAACATGTCCATATCATATCATCAAATCAATGTAATGTCACAACAAATAAATCAACCCAAATAGCACACTCCCTGACTCAATCCGGAGTCCAAGGGGTTCCATCGATGCCTCTGCATCCTCAAGGTCCAAAATCTTGCATACTCAGGAGAACCGAGTCAATAGAACCTGCCTAAGTCAATGCAGAAAAAACATCATGTCATCTATCATAATGTATCATAATCAAGGACAAAAGTTTTAATATCATAAAAGTCTGGATCACTTGCGAGCAAGTGTCCTCAAAGAATAAGTTTTCTCAGTGCACCAGAGTGGGATGTTACAAAACTTCATAAGAGTTTGATAAAGTTTAGAAAGGGAGTTAAACTCTCTCCTAGGTTCGTGGGACCTTTCGAGATTGTGGAGAGAAAGGGGCCCGTGGCCTATCGATTAGCCTTGCGTGATTCCTTGAGGTGTGTGCACGATGTTTTTCACGTATCAGTTTTGAGACATTATATTAGTGATCCTACACATGTTATTGACATGAGTTCCTTGTATGTATCGGACAAGGGGGCACTCACAGCTGAGCCGATCCACATCTTAGATCATCGCAGTCGACAACTACGGTTTCAAACACTAGATTAGGTCAAGGTATAGTGGGGCAACTATAGGCCGCACTCGGCAACCTGGGAGGACGCATATGATATGTGCCAACAATTTCCATTTTTGTTTGATAGATGGACTTATGATACTGTGATACACTTTTTTTCGACACTTATATACTATGAAACTTCGGGATGAAGTTTAGACCAAGAGGGGGTGTATGTAACATCCCACTCTGGCGTGCACTGAATAAACTTATTCTTTGAGTAGACTTGCTCGCAAGTGATCCAGATTATTATACTATTAAACTTTTTATTTTTTATTATGAGGTGTTATGGGTTGATGACATGTTGTTTCGCTGCATTGACATAGACATGTGTTATTGCCTCACTTTTACTGAGTGTGCGGGATTTCAGACCTCAAGGATGCAAAGGCATCGATGGAACCCCTTGGACTCCAGTTCGAGTCGAGGAGTGAACTATTGGGATTTGATTGTCTTATATGTGTTATTAGTGCATCTGATTAGATGATATGATAAGGATATATTTCTGACATGATTCATTGATGATGTAGGCTGACGATAGCTTGTCGACTAGACTCACATGTGGAGTAGAGGGGTCACGCTTGACTACCAAAGTTATTGAGGGAGAGGTGTGGACAAAAACCCTTCCATAGCCTACTATCACTCTCGTCATGGCTCAAACTATAGGTTACCGATTACCTAGTTTGAGAGGACCCACGATGCCATGAGGGTATACTACGACAGTCGCTCACAATGATTCTAATGAGCGCGCAATAAGTCAGGGGCCTTATTCCTTAGAGGCCCTTAGTATCCCACAAGATCACTTGGTGGAGTATTGACTCCAGGGGTTTTTGATGTCTACCAAGTCACTCAAAGAGGTGAGTGGCACCCTTGGAGCATGTGGTGCGTCGTGAAGGGAATGTCATGGAAGAAAAATGGAAAGAAGCGAGTGGCACCCTTGGAGCACGTGGTGCGTCCTCAAGGGCACGTTGCGCAAGAGAAACAAAAAGAGGCGAGTGGCGCCTTTGGAGATCCTAATGCATCTTGAAGGGCACGTCGCGTGGTTAGTTAATAATTGGATAAACCTATATGGCTTTAGGACAATAAGTGTTACGGAAGATTTGAAACCTTTCCCTTAAAAAAAAAATGTGTTTCCCAGCCTAGGAAAATAAGGTCTAGCTCTAATTTTTGTTGGTGGTAAAATTTTACCTTTTTATAAAAAAAATAATAATAATAAAAATAAACATATATAAAAATAAAAAAAATAAAAATAATAATAAAGATAATCTTCATTGACCTTGTGACAAGAAGGGGGTAAGCAATTAAAGTGATTTATAAAAATCTTTTGGGATAAAACTTTAAAAGGGGAATGATTGTTTTACTTTATTATGCTAATTAAAAATTTAATTCATTAAAAAGGGGGAAAAAGGGTAAGTTTATGTACATGCCTTTTTGAGTTTAATTAAAAAGGGAAAAAGGGGAAATCTAAAATAATTAGGAAACTAGGAAAAAGCGAAAACCTTAAAACAAAGGGGAAACACTAGGAAAAAATAGTTAGTCCAACTTAGTAAGGTATATACCATTTAAAAACTTTGTAATTTAAACTGAACTAACAAATTAATAATGGGAAAAGTCATTAAAACCTATAAGGGAATTTGGGGACACCTAGGAGCAATTCTAGGAGTGACTCTAGATGGGTGAGGGAAATAAGGGTAATTAATTAATTAAAGAAATTAGTTTTTGGAGGAATGAAGGGGATGGGTGACACATGTACGAGGAGGATTATTATGAATTAAATTAATGAACAATAAATTGAAAGGGGTTTTGAGAAAGATTTTTACTTCAAAAATATATATAATGGAGGGAGGAGAAGGATGAAGGATGCCTTCTGTTTTGCGTAACGTTACGCTACAGAAATCTATACTTGACTGACTTAGCTTGTGGGAGTTGGGATACCCAAGTCGGTGAGGAGCGGTAGCTCAGCCTTACGGGGTGAGATGGGATCTAGATGATTCTCTGGTTAGTGTGTGTGGCCCCTTTGCGGCTTAGGGGGATAAGGGGGAAGAAGAGTACCCCTAGTGTTGGCTGGGAGGTACCGGTGAAGTATCATCAGTTGGCAAGCGGGAGTTGCACGGAGCACGCGGGACATCAACTCAAAGCAGGAGATTAGGAAATGGTATGCTTCCTTGTTTCTGCATGGTAGATTGTTAGTATGATTTATGCTTTCAGTTATGTATGCTTAATCAAGTAAAGAATATGATAGTATTAGCATTCTAGTTGATGACTGAAATTTCCCCATATCCTTAGCTTGAGGTTGATTGTTTTCCCCATGGCTTTCGATTCCTGACATGTCTTGATCACCCTGTGGTTATTGATTGTGATGATTGCAATTGTTTTTTTTGTGTCTTTCGTCCCTATCTCATCAGTCCTCACCTGATTAGTTGCCCAGGAGTCTGATCTATAGTCGTCGCTTCGACGTTAATAGACCTATGGATCTCAACGTCCTTCTTTTTTGTGTGTGGATAATGAGCGAAGGATGTTTCTGTCAGTCGTCTACCTTCATTGTTTGTCTTTGGTTGATTCTTCGTCTTGCGCCTTCTAGCAAAAGTACCTCTCTGTATGGATTTCATTGCGTCCTTGTTGGTTTATCTCTGTTCTTGTTTTTGTCTCCATGCCTTAAGGGCTTAAACTTGGATTTTCTTGACGCTTGGGCTGATAAAACCTCTGTGGTCATTTCAATGACTTTTCCTTGGGATCCTTGTGTTTCTCTTACTGTTCTCTACGTTTTCATATTCTTAACTATGTTTATGCTTTGTTGGGTAAATTTACTTTGCATCATATGTATTGATGAATGATTTAACCCCGCGTTTTTCTGCGCTTGATGAATAATTTAACCTTGCGTCTTTATGCATTGATGGATAAAGTTGAACCCTGCATTTTATACTCTTGGATAATTTAATATGCATTTTATATTGATGGTTGTGCTCTTCTTGGACTTCTGCGACCAATCCATTTCTGTTTTTATGGACTCTAGGTTTGAAAATTTGTTTTATATTAAGATACAATCCTCAACCTATGACCATATCCTAAGTAATCTTGTGTTGACTGCGATTTTCCTTTACTCATGCTCTAAATTGACAAGTCGGATTTTGGATTTAGATGGAATTCCATTGATGGGACCCCAACATATTTTATTACCATGATTTTTACTGTTACACAGATTATATTTCTTGATTGTTACCATAAATTTTACTACCACGATTTTATTACCACCGATTTTATGACCACGATTTTTACTGTTACACGGATTTTATTTATTTACTGTTACTGCCTTAATGACCACATTTTTCCCTTATGGTGTAGTGTATTGGTATCTGGTTGACTGCGTAGATGTTGAGTGGATATGATTTTCCTTTGAAGGTGGATTGAGACTTGATGTTGCATGGATGTGTTTCACCTTTAATTTGTTGAGTTTGTTGTCGATTGGGCACGTTTGCCATTAAATTTGTACCCATGTCCTACTCTAGTACCAAATCCATGCGACAAGTAATACCAAATAATCATACAATGAATTGCTTATTAAATGATGAAATCCAGGCGATTTTCCTTCTGTTATGTCTCGGTTAAGCATTTCTTCTTGTTTAAAATTGACCGTTTTGCTACCTTTTGGACCACAATTTTTTCTTTAATCCTTGATGACATTGCTACTGGAATGACTATCAAATTTCCATGAAATAGATTATTTATTTTCCTGTTATCCCCCCCCCCCCAATTCACCATTAATTGTGGGTTGTGTTTGCGGTTGAATGGCCTCGAGTTTGCCTTAATTGTTGACTGTGCCTTTTAACCTAGAAACAAAAATAATTCTAGACAGTGAACTAAATGCTTCGGTGTTCTTACTCCTGAGTTTTACCCTTACCTGGCAGTGTGTCTAGTTGGTATTGTTGGTTTGGCACAACTTCCCTCCCTTTTTTTGTTTGCAACATTAAGTGTTGTTATAGGATGTTTTTGTAATGGCATCAACTGTAGCGTTGGGTTCTGAATGACTTTAATTGATCAGTCCCTACAAATAGATCCCTTTAGACGATTATGGTAGTAAATCTCTTTTTAATACATGTGGCAGTAAATCTTATTAAAGACATAATGGTAGAAAATCTCTTTTTAATACATGCGGCAATAAATCTTATTAAAGACATATTGGTAGTAAATCTAACTATAGGTACATGGCCTTAGTTTCTCATTGAATGTATATGGCTTTATGACATTCACACTTCTTAGCAGATTCTTTTAATGTACATAGACAACTGTTAGTTTGGTACGGTTAGTGTAGATAGACAACATGTGAAAATTTAATGAGTTAATAAATGTTTCATTGTTGCATTCTGCCTTGAGGTAGATAATGTTGTCATTTGACGTCAATTGCTAGTTAGATTGAATTTGGGATTAATTTAGATTTTCTCGCTTAGACCTTAATTAATGGTTAAATGATATTGTAATAATGTTAGATTGATTGTAATAAGGTCTAAATTGTAAGTTTTAGACTTGTGAATCAGATTTGTTTAAGGACTATTGTAGAATCGAAATCTATCAACTAGAAGTAGTATTCGCTTGCTAAATTCTGATTTGTGGTTAATGCTCATTGGTATATAGTGGTTGTCTAAAGTGATAATTTAGACTCTCTAATTTAGAACTGTATATCATGTTAATTTAGGTGGTAAATCACTGACTTCGTAATCTAGATAGGTTAAGGTAGATACGTATTTAACGCTAATTTAGTATTGACCAGTTCAGACTAGATGATTGCATTGGGTCGTTGCGTGGTCATGTAACAACTTGGATTTTCTTGTTGACGTCAGCCTGCGTCTTGCCGACCCGATGCTTGGGGTGTGGGTGTAGTCTCCTTGTTCGTTGGATTGTCCTAGCACATCAGATTTTTTTTTAGAGTCTTCGGTTCGGATAGGATGTGTTGTGCCAAGTTATGGACATGTCTATAACCTGGGGAAGGCATGATTCCTGATGAGGTAATCATGGCGTGCTCCATTGGGTAGTGGCGAACGAGAACTTGGTCAGGTTTGGTGCTTTTTGAGTGGGTGTTGTCGAGCATTATGAGATGCCTTTTTTCCCTTGGGTAGAATGCCTTCATTGTGTGGGTTCGCACACCTTGAGGTCTAGTCTTGTCCGTCACGACCATTGTGTCGAGAGGGGGATTTTGTCCCTTATCTTGTAGGCATGTCTAGTTTTCTTCGGGCACGTAGTCGTTCCTCCTTGTTTTCCTACGCATGTTTCGCCCAGTTTCCTTTGTGCCAGTGAGGGAGTCATAGTTTCTTGTTTTCTAGGCTAGGTGTTTGTGTTCAATGTCTGTGGTGTGGTTAAATGGTTGTCTTCATCACCTTTTTTCCTCTTAATTCTTAAAAGAAAAAAAAAATGCTTCGCTCGTAACCGTAACAAAGGAGTTCTTACACCTCTTAACTTGTGTCAAGTGTAAACCTATGACAAAAGAAAGCATAATACTTCATGAATAAATTCAAGGAAGTGTTTCATATTCTAGAGCGATTTTATAACGACATAAAGACAAATAATTATATATCTTGTGACCTTGAAATGTCCAATAACTGAAAATGAAAGAAATTTCAATTCTCAGGAATGGTGTTACCAGCTATCTAGGATCAGATGTAAACACAAAATACTTGAATAGATGATTAGTCACAAATATAAGCTAAGCCAAAAGATAATGAACAACATAAAGAAAAACATGATATAAAATATTATGTGCAGAACTAACTAAAGCTAATTCGACACAGATAACATTTCACATCAAGAAATTACATGAGAAGACAATGAAAAAGAACTACAAAGTCTACACAGGACGAAAGCCAAAGAGTAAACTGCTTTCTCATATAGTTTCAACAAAATATGTTCATCGTATGGTCTAGAAAAAACTTTTAGGATAATAGACTCTTAAAGATTGAAAAAATTAATATATAAATGATAGCAATTAACCATGTATTGATAAAACAGACTAAAACTAATTTAAATCAATGCATAATCAAGTATTCAAAGAATATGAAGATATTATAATGAAAATGAAACCATTTTACTCACAGGACAAAATCCATTAAGCAACCTGGAATTCCATATTCTTCTTTGAAAATAATTGCCCATTCTCCCAAAGATTCCAACCAGCTGTTACTCCATTTGAAAAGAAAAAAAGTTTACAAAATAAATAATATACAAAAGAGAAAGGATAAAATTTCTCCTCTCAATTTCTTGGATCTCCTTGGCTCTGAACTTTCTCATATATTTATGCAATGAATGAACAGTCTCGTTGTCACTAATAATTTCTACCACCTCAAATTTGCCTCATAAAGAGACACAAATATCTCTCAAATCGTTCATTTGTTTGGGAAAATGCCCATGTGTAAGATAAATGGGGCCATTTTGGAGATGGGTTTTCAACCGTTTATTCAAATTCCTTACTGATATGAAAATGGAATGTACTTGTTTAAGGGTGCAAGGTATCCATTTTCCATAATTTCAAAAGTGAGTTATACACTCCAATGTGACCTCTGAAAATGTGAAACTTTATTATTTCTTATACAGAGATAGACTGTAGGGGCATTCACCGGACATGTCACCTCTAAAGAGAGGATGAGTTCCAGAGGCTACTTGGCCCTTTAAAGGCTCTGCCTAAAGAAATAACGAAGTAAACACTTAGAAGTCTTTGACATACACTTGCTTCATGGCTTAAAAATGTGCAACTTGTTTATGTGTAAGGTTCTTGCCTCTTCTTGTCAATGTTCATGTGAGGAGAAAGGTTCTTTTAAGTGATTAAATAGTTGTTATAAACCAATGTACAACAATATAAAATGCAGCAATAACACATCAAATCATAGCAATACCAAGATGATAAAGCAGTTCACCCCCTTTGGGCTACATCTGCTGGACCAAGCCTTCCACACTAGGCTTGTCCTCTTGTATTAAAATGCTTCAAATGCTAATACAAGAATATGAGTGTCTGAAAATACAAATCTGACTGTAAATACAGAATCAAAAGATAGGAATTAGCTGAACATGCTCTTTCCCAAACACTAAACAGTGAAAATGTACCTTATACAGTACTTTCCCCAAATGGCCCTGGTGGCCCTTTAATCTTGCATGGAGAATTTTGAGGTGAATATGACCTCCAATGGTTCTGAAACCTCTGCCATCAGACTCAGAAGGTCGAAAATAGCAGACCTAGGCTTTTGAATCACCAAAAATGGATGCACATAGCCTCCAAACAGCTCAAGCACTGAAATGGCCCTGGTGGCCCTGAAAGCTTCCCTCAAGAAAAATCACCTGCAAATGACCTCAAAATGGCTCTGAAACCTGCTCCATTGGCTCCAGAAGGTCCAAGAGACCCAAAATCGACCCAAAAAAACGTCCAGAATGGTTTTCCCTAGACAAAGATCTCTCAATAACTGACTCCTCCTTCTTTTCCCCAAAAAACTCCATTAAATTAGGAGTAGCGGGAGTTATCTTTACTAAAAATAGCCAAATGCGCCAAAAAAGTCGGCCTCTGCCCCTAAAACGTGCCAACGGTCGTATGGTTAAGTGCATAGAACCGGGGTCTATTTAACATACCTCCCGCGCGCCATTTCTCAAAGGAACGGTCATATATAATCCAATGGATCCGTGGTTTAACTCCACACTACGCCCGCGCGCATTTGCATATATAAGTCATGGTCATATTATAATAACATGAAACCAAGGGCCGGGGCTAAGCCCCGACCCGACCCCCCGCCCCACATAAAATATGTTAACCATAAATATAATGTTTCCCACTCTCATAATAAGAAACATATGGCGGTGGAACGGTCGGCGGATGTTTGTGAAGGCGTTGGCATTCGGGAGGTCACCAGTTCAAATCCGGTCGACCCCCAAAACATTTTTGAAACCAAGACCAAATTGTCAAAATTGGGGTGCCACGTGGCAGCCCTTCATTGGGCCACATGGCGCCCTATTATTTGCCCAGAAAAAGCCACGTGTCAAAACCTGATTCGTCCACGGTCAACTAATCAGAACTTGCCACGTAATTGCCGTACGATCCAGTCACGTGCTGCGTCAGCCTGCCACATCAGCCGACACGCAGGATGCTGACGTCAGCATGTGCCACATGTCACCCATCCAGTGGTGACACGTGTCACTTTCCACTTGGTCCAAACGTGCTCTGAAAATGCCAAAATTGCATGACACGTGTCACGCCCAGAAGCTACCACATGTCCTGTATGGTCCTGCCATGTCACTGTATGGACGCCACGTCAGTTGTACGGCCTGCCACGTCAGCTGTACGGCCTGCCCAGTCAGCATCAAAATTTTGCCTGTTTGGCCCGGCGAACAGATCGCGATAACTTCTCCATACGGACTCCGTTTGCGAAAATAAATATACTGCCGGAATCAGGAGAACGAGACGGACGCAATGGTACCGTTTTCGTTGCATTATGAGCACTTTGAAAATTGAGCATTTTTTAGACCCCTGGTCCAGATTCTGATCACTTACGGTTCGGCTGAAACAAGTCCCGCAAAATCATCTATCTGTTCTTGAACGCATTTCCAAATCTTATATCTTATTGTTCATAATTTATTTACAGAAATCCAATTTTATTTTGGATCAATTATCTTGAACGTATTTAGATAATAAAATCAAGTCATAATCAAATCCATACCAAATAAGTCATAATAGAAACCTGTGAAACAAAAAGAAACCTAAATTAATAACCTAAAAATTGTGAATAAAATAAAATATAGAACAATAAAATTAAAATGAATTTAAACTAACTATAAGTTCTAAACAAATATTGTTTATATTTTCTTTTCAAATATGATCTTAAAATTCTAGAAGCTTCAAGTTGATGGAGAGAAGAAAAATATTAATTTTGGGTTTTCACAAAATCAAACAAATAATAGATAATTCTTTTTTTTTTTTTTTTTTT
>ML794282.1:9522-23561 GCA_009831015.1 Picea engelmannii
ATATATATATATATATATATATATATATATATATATATATATATATATATATATATATATATTATAAACAAATTGTCGTGTATTCCATAATCTCTAATTATAGAATAAAGAAAATTAATGATGGATTCTCTTTCTACTAATTTATTAGTCCCTACCACCTCTTCCATTAATAAAATGTTACGAATTTAAAAATAAATGAAAATAGTAATTAGCGCATCTACGTTTTTTTTTGGTTTTAAAAAAGAATAAAAAGATAAAAAAATAAAAAATAAATACAAAAAAAGAAAATAGAAAAAAATGAAAAAGGGAGAAGGGATTAATGAAAAAGGGGAAATTAAGTAATAAGGGTTTTCATTAAGACTTGAGTTAAATGTGAATTAGGGCAAGGGAGAGGTCTCAAAAACTCTATAAAAGAAATATAGGTGAGGAAGAATGGGGGCTATGAGGTATTGTGATGCTGTCGAAACTGAAAAACTGGACTGATTGCTTGTGAGGAGTTGGGGATTTTCTCAGCTGTATTAGAGTGGTAGCTCAGCCTTGGAGGTGAGCTAGGAAGCTAGGTTACTGTCTGGATTGTGTGTGGCTCCTTTGCGGTTCGGGGGGCTAAGGGGGAAGCAGAGTACCCCTAGCGTTGGCTGGGAGGTACCGGTGAGGTCTCGATGGTCGGCGAGCGGGAGCGGCAAGGAGTGCGCGTGACTTCATTCAAGGAGGGCGGCAAGGCAAAGGTACGCTCATTTATTTTACTAAGAATAATGCATTAGAAATTGTTTGGAACTATATCAACTAGATAAGTAAAAGGAAATTTCGAGTTCTTGCTGTGATGGGGGTAATGACATTGTGGGATTTACTCTGGACGGTGCAAACCCTTTGTATCATTCCTCGTTCTAGACTGTGTAAAAATAATTATTGTTCATAATTCTGGATAATGGAAACCCCTTCATATCAAATCGAAGATCTGGACCGTGTAAATGTTTAATTACCGTGTTGGACTATGTAAATTTTTATGGTTTAGTGCTGGAATTTTTCCTGGGTATTCGTTATTAAAACCCTTGAGTTGGGCAATCTCGTTCTGCTCGCACTTGGTTCCAGGCAATGAACCTGACGCCCTGATCCCTTGCATGCATATTCCTTCCATTTGGCAAGGTTTTACTCCACCAAAAGAATTTACACCTTCGGACTGGGTTTGCGTTCCTGGCTTGTCTGAGATCCAAGCACCTGTAATTTTTCTCAAAAGGTTTAGGCTAGACGTGTCCACACCTCTTTACAAAAAGAAAAAAAAAAAAACCTCCCGTCCAACAGAGAAATTTCTTATGGATGTACCCATCCATCTTCGATCTCTGGATGCTTTATTTTGTTGGTTGAATTTGTGTTCCTTGCATGTCTAAGATCCATGGAACCGATAATTTTGCAGTTGAGTTTGGCCCTGTTGGACGTTATTCGTTTTAAATTTCCAGCCCTGGCCATAGAAAACGTTCAAGAAGTATGCTAATGGACGAAGGTGATTAGGCCTTATTCTGTTTTTTATATATGGGTACCAATAGTTTCGAGGGCATTAGATTCTACTAAGATAAAAAAAAATTAATAACTCAGTAACTAGCTTTCTAGCTTTGGCGGCGGGCAAGAACTTTGTAGATTTATTTGTCCATTTTATTTATTATAAATTTTATTTATCTGAAATATTTTACTGTGAATGTGAGTTGGAGCATGGATTTCACTGTTATTTAGTTTTTAAATTTTTTAGCTATTCATGAGCTGCAGTTTAAATGCACCTTAGAAATTTAGTGTTAAACTTGATCCCGAAATTTGATGTTAAAGATCTTCACCATCTCTACTGTTGTAATTTTCTGTAAGTTAATTTGCTAAGGAAGTTCACCCCCTCCACGATGGCCTAGGATAAGTTCACAATGTGAAGTGCCTTCAGATTGTGATACTCCCTCCTTTGTTTAATTAATTAAATCCTTTTTTTCGACCCTTATCTTTGTTGGGAAGTGAACCGACCTTTCACAGGAACCTTTTTTTTCGTTTTGCGCCCGAATTTTTTTTTGCTGGAGCCGTAGGTCTGTAGCACCCTTGTATAAAATCACCTGCATTGTGGATGATTCTCTGTAGTTCACCCAAGTTCTTTAAATCCTTACGAAATATCTGGTTGACAGCTCGACTGTGTTAATCTACGCCTTAAACACTGCCTGTCTTAACTGGGGTGTCCGCGTGAATCCCTAGACTGTTGATTTTATTCTTTTAACTGCAATTAACCCTAATAAAATTCAAGAATGCACGCATCCGTAGCCATTTGGGATCTGGAAGGTGCTCCTAGATGCTCCTTTAAATCACCTCTGACAATCTCAATAGTGTTATGAAGGCATTTTAATGGGGTACAAAATTACTGTGTATCGCTATGGTTAGTTCTAGACCGGTTGTTGTAGTTTCCAATGTTTTTTTTTCAAATAATAAAATGTAAATTTCGTTGTTCATTAAATTGAAATGCTGTTGAATGTAGAAGGGATGATATGGTTATAGTTAGGGTAATTTATTTATTACTATTACATGCGTTCCCTTTTCTTATTATGGAAATACATCTTTTACATTGCTAATTGTTATTGTTAATGGGAACAATGCATTTACAACAACTAACTCGTTAATATGATTTATTGCTCAACTGTTAATAGGCTATTGTGCTAATGTGTTAGTCGGCTATTGGTTAATAGGCCATTATTGTTAATAGGCTATTTGTTAATGGTTAATAGGCTATATTGCTAATGTGTTAGTAGGCTATTGGTTGATAGGCTATGATTTGTTAATAGGTTATTTGTTAATGGTTAGTAGGCTATTGGTTGATAGGATAGGATTTGTTAATAGGCTATTTGTGAATGGTTAGTAGGCTATATTGCGAATTTGCTAATGTTAGGGAACAATTCATTTACAATTGCTATTTTGTTAAATTATATTGCTAATTGTTAATGTTAATGTGAACAATTTATTTACTTATAGTGGGAGCAATTCATTATATTGCTAAGAAGTTAATGATTGTATTTATAATAGGTTAAGACTATTCGGTTATTGAATAAAAATTGATTTAAGAAAGGTTTTCAGAAGTGGTTGTAAGTTATACCAATTGGGAGGGCGACCTTGCCAAACTAAACTTGAATTTCGAATGAAATCATTGTTTTTAAATTTTAGAGTTTAACTCAAAGTAAGGTCAGACTTGTCGCTTCAATCGTCTTGTCTTGCAGTTGATTAAGGGTACTCACCCAAGAAACACTGAGGTAGTAGTGAGTAATTTCAGAAGTTAAAATGATGCGCTAGTCCAAAGTGATTGTACTAGAGAACTTTGCTAAGTGCGATAATGATGATTGAGTTACTGTCTTGATTATTGTCGAACTTGCTTTAATAATTTCCATTTTCTGTAATAAGGATGCTATCATTGAAAAGTCATGGTAATTCAAAATGAAATGGTGTTGTCATCTATGGTAACGATATCGTATATTTAATTGTTGGTGGTAAAATATGTATAGTGTAATGATCTTGATTTAAGTACGATAAGTTATCTTGAGTTAGTAAATGGGAATCGCATTCAATCAACCCTTCTTTATTTTTAAGGTTAGACTTGGTAACTTGTCGACTAACGGATATTAAACAAAGTGATTGATCTATACTCGTTGCCAAATGAGTCATAGGTATTGGTGAGTCTTAACCATCAGGTGGTTAAGGTCGAAGTCCATTCAGACTTGCTCTTTCCGTCACGGTCGTGGTTTTTCTTAATTATTATTGTACTTGGTTTTCATCCCTTCATTGCTTGGTCTGCTAGTGTCAGGCAGGATGTAGACACCTCCATGTTCCTTAGAACAGTCGCCAGCCCTGAGACCTTAAATGGTTAAAATCGATGGGAACCTGGGATTGAGCATTGATTATGTGTCTTGGAGGTCCTAACCATTGCAGGGTAGGACGGGTGGGTAGTCAGTTCTATTTATCATTGTGTGATCATCGTTTATGCATGCAGTTACTTGTTGCACGTCCTTGTCATCTTTTTATGTTCATCATAGTTGTGTCTTATTCATCGTCGGGTGGTGATGCAGAGTTGAATGTGTTGATTGTTCCTTTGTACATGCACGCACACACTTTTAAAATAAATAAAAATTTTGCACTAGTTACAAGAGTTGGGTCTTCGTAACGAGGAGGTTGTTACAAAGAAAAAGAGAGTGACAGATAGGGAGACAGAGAGAGGGGGTAGAGTGAGAGAGTGACAGGAAAGGGCATGAAAGAGGAAAGGTGGGTTAGGTATATGAAAAGAGAGCAAGGTAGGGAGAGTGGGGGAGAGAGGGGGATGCATGGGATTAATGGTAGAGTATAGGTTATGTGTATGCTTAGATGGAGCTAGGGAGCTCTAGGTGATGGTATCGGTCTAGTTTATGGTCTGGTTCATGGTCATGTTCATATATGTACTCATATAAGTAATCTATTGGAAGAAGAACAAAAACTTAACACTCACCTTACACACAATGCTACATTTATCTATTCCATATATCCTTTATTTGTTGTGATACCTGCCTAGCCTTTAGATGGATATAGAGAGAGGGAGATAGAACTAGGGGAACATATAAGGAGGTAGAGAGGGAGAGAGAGAGAAAGTAAAAGAGAGTAATAGAGGGGGGTGGAGGGGATAGAGAGTGAGATAGTGATAGAGTAATAGTATGGGGGGTCTATGTCATGTTCTATGTCAACATATAGGTTATCATCTAACTCTAGATCTATCTCTATGTCATGGTTTAGGTCATAGTCTACGTCAAGCTCTAGGTCATAGTCTAAATCTAGCTCTATCTCTATGTCATGGTCTAGTTCTATGTCATGGTCACCATCATGGTCATTGTATAGGTATAGGTCATGTTCCAGGTATTTCCATGTATAGGTCTTGTTATGTCTAGGTTTATGTCTAGGTATTGACATGTCTAGGTCAAGGCCATTTCTTTCCTTGTGATGTAGGGAGGGGGGTTGAAGATAGAGGAAGAAAGAGAGTGTGATAGGGGGAGAGTGGAAGAAAAAGAGAGTGAGGGACAGGGAGATAGAGAGGGGGGGTATAGCATGAGAGAGTGAGATGAAGGGGGGTTAGGTAGATGAAAATAGAGCAAGGTGGGGAGAGTGGGGGAGAGAGGGGGATGCTTGGGATTTATGGTAGAGTATAGGTTATCTGTATGATTAGATGGAGCTAGGGGGGTCTAGGTGATGGTATAGGTCTAGTTCATAGTCTAGGTCATGCTCATGTTCATACAAGTACTTGTATAAGTAATCTATTGGAAGAAGAACAAAAAATTAACACTCACCTTATATGAAATGCTACATTTATCTATTGCATATATCCTTTATTCCTTGTGAGACATGCCTAGACTTTAGATGGATAGAGAGAGAGGGAGGTAGAACTAGGGGAAAAGATAAGGAGGCAGAGAGGGAGAGAGAGAGAAATGAAAAGAGAGAGTGAGAGTGAGACTAAAAAAAAGGAGAGAGAGAATAAGACTAAGTGTGAGAGGAAGGGGGGATATAGAGGAACATGGGACTAGAGAGATATAAAGAGAGAAATGGGAGAAGAATAAAGGAGAAAGGGGGAGGGGGATATATCGAGAGCGAGACTAACAAGAACGAGAGAGAGAAAGAGGTGGTACATGTAGGAGAGAAAGACAGGAGTTATAATGGGAGGGATGGGGAGAGATAGAGGGTGTGATGCAGTAGCATCTCCCACATCAAGCGAGCCAGCATGGAAGCGAAGGATAGCTGGACAAGCCAGCACAAATTTTGAAATTACCTTGAAGTTGATGCGCCATCTTAAATGAATCCATTAAAGAAGAAGAACACTTGTATAATGTAACCGGAACTTGAGCGATTGCTCTCATCCTTAGTAGGTAGAAGGCATTTAAAGTAGTTAATGTAGGTAGATAGAATTTAATTCTAGATTAGATAGCTTTAGAGTGCAAGAGGGAAATGGGATATAGACACCCTCAATGTGTATTGTAACATTAGATCAAGGAAGCAGTGAGCATAGAAGAGAAGCAGAGAGCTGTGTAAGAACACCCATGTATAGATATTTGGATTAATAGAAAGAGTTTGATTCAAATTCATGGTTTTATGTTTGTTCTTTGTGTATTGATGTTGAATGATATGCTCATGAATGTTTCCTTCCTGTTATACATTTTCTTTATATGCTGTGTATGTGATTTCATGTTTTGAGTTTGAAGTCTAAAAGGAAGTAGGAATGAGTTTCAATTGTTTCTCTATCTGAGCAAGAGTTCCTACAAGGAGTGCAGTTGAAGTGTCCGCAAGGAGTGCATTGACAAAGGTGTCAGATAGGGATAGCTTTTGTTCTCATTCGCATAAAATGTGCAGTTGGGCATAGGAGCCTGCAAGGAGTGCGCAGGACAAGCTAAGGCTCAAAGTTGTGAATCTGAGCAAATCATTTTGAGACTACTACTGCAGGTGTGCGTAGAGTCAAAGGGACTCAATACTTTGAAGTGTTTGAAAGTTACCGCAAGGAGTGTGTGCAAGAGTCTTCTTTAAGACTCATTGCTGAAAGAAATCTCAGGAGGTATAGGACCTTCGAGTAGTCGCCAATGAGAAGCACAGGAAGCTTGTTCCATGGAGGGGTTATCAGGCATTGCAAGTTTGCATGCGGGTGGATAAGTTGGTGGAGGAACACTTAGCTATTCACGAAAATCATCAGGAGGAACAGATGATCAGAATTCTTTGAGGAGAATTCACGAAGTCACCTGAGTCGTCATATCTCATAGAGGAGTAGGGGAGATACGGTGAGTATTCCCTAGAGGCTTAAAGCTCAGGGGGGGCAGGGCCATAGATCCGGGCCATAAGGGCCGTGGGGTTGTCACGTGGAATTCTACATCGAGGTTTCCTGGTCGGAAGTCCCGTAAACATTGTAATGAGAATCGCGATATTCTGATACGCAATATCCCGAAAGCTAGGAGGATTTTTGTGGGGCCACAATGGAGCCAACAAGTGGATAGGTGGCAGATTATTTTAGAAATTCATGGAGTGAAGTCCCGAACTCATTACATTAGGATTCACAATATTGCAAAGTTCAAATTCCTGACGAGGTGATGGGGCGTTGAAAGGTCAATTCGCATGTGTATCAGAGTTTCGGCATATCGGGATTCGTGAGTCGGGGAACCAAGTTGCTCGACATCGCGATCACCAAAATCATGATAGAGGAAATCTTGAAAGGAGAAGGAGAAGGTCAGCGTTGACTATTGTTGGGTTTCAGAGATTTGAGAGACCAACATTCGACCACTGACCTCGCGAAGCTGTGAAGTCCGATCTCCCAAGTGTAAAGAGGGGATCCCGTGAGAGTTACTGTGGGTGAAGATTTCCCAATAGGGAAATAGAAGAACCAGTTAGAGTTCTTCGGGCCATGAGAAAGGAAAGATCCTGTGAGCACGAGGACCTTCAGACCTGCGGGTTGAGGGCATCGTCATCAGTTTTGGTATCAAAGCACAGAAAAGTTCTTTGCTTTCTGTAGCAGGGAAAGAGAATTCACCATGCCACCGAGGAGAAGAGATAGACAATCACCCGATCCAGAGGATAGGGAAATGCCAAGAAGAAGAGGTAGGCAGATGACAGATCCAACCATGGAGAGGGAGTTGCATGATCTACGAGCCATACTCGAAGACATGGAGACAACACAAATACGTACAGTCAGTGCTGGGGATCTTAGTGATTCTGAAAGAGAGATTGAGGCTGAACATGAAGAAGAGGTTGCAGTCGAAGACATAGCAAATGAGTGCTTGATCAAAGCTATTTCCAGAATGGGTGCAAGAGCGAAAATGGACATTCCAGTTTATGAGGGAAATCTGGATGCAGAGGAGCTTCTAGACTGGATTAGAGCTCTAGACACATACTTCGACTATGAATATGTCGAACAAGACAAGAAGGTCAAGCATGTTGTCACTCGATTGAAGGGACATGCAGCATTGTGGTGGGATGAACTACAAGATGATAGATGTTGCAAAGGCAAGCAGAAAATCAAGAGTTGGGACAGAATGATCGCGAAGATGAAGGAAAAATTCATCCCTAGGGATTATCAAATTACTCTATTCAGGAGGATGCAGAACTTGAGAAAGAAGCTGATGACAGTGAAGGAATACACTGAGGAATTCTACAAGCTGAACATCGGGGCAGGTCATCGGGAGAGCGATGATGAAAAAGTTGCCAGATACTTGAATGACCTGAGGTATGACATTCAGGATGAGATGAGCATGGTAACCATATGAACGGTGGAAGATGCGTATCAGATGGCTTTGAAAGAAGAAGAGAAGCTGAGCCGAAAGAAGAGTTAGAGGGGCCAAGGCAGAAGTCATCCTAGAGGAAAATAAATTGCCCAGGACAAATATCAGAAGCCCAAGGAGGACTAGAAGAAACCTCAGACTCGAACTGAGAGAGGTGGAACCTCAGAGCGAGGAAAATACGCTGAACAGAGAGGGAAGCATACTGACTAGAGAGGAGATTATGCTGACAAAAACACTTTTCCTCGTACTAGAGGCAGAGGAAGAGGAAGAGGTGGAGTAATAACATGATTCACATGTGGAAAGAATGGGCACAAGTCTTACGAGTGTCTAGATAAAAAGAAATAAAGTGGAAAAGCTCACATTGCCAAAGAATAGAGGCCGGATGTTGAGGCAGAAGATGCTGAAGGCAGAAGGTCGCTAATGATGCGGAAATTCCTTTTGACACTAGAGAAGGAGGTAGAGAGTTCAGTCCAAAGGAACAAACTTTTTAGGAATGCTTGCAAGACCAAGGACAGTGTATGCAAGGTCATTGTAGATAGTGGTAGCATGGATAATCTTGTCTCAACCAAGATGGTAGAGAAGCTGGAGCTGGAAATGACTGATCATCCAAGCCCATACAGAGTTTCATGGCTATAGAAAGGACATCAGGTAACTGTCACTAAACAATGTTTAGTTGAATTTAATATAGGAGGATATAATGATAAGATATTATGTGATGTCATTCCTATGGATGTTTGTCATATATTGCTGGGAAGACCATGGAAATATGACAGGAATGTGATTCATGATGGGAGAATGAACACATACACCCTATAGAAGAATGGGAGGACAAACATGTTGCTTCCGATCAAGGATAAGGAGGTGAATCTTGAATTAAAAAACATAGTACTTCTCATGAGTGGGAAGGAACTTCTTACAGAGGTTAAGAGGAAAGAGGATCCACAATTCATTATGGTCAGAAAACCAAAGATTGTTTTGACCAGCACAAGAGTGGACGATTTACTAGAAGAGATTCAGGAACTGCTGGAAGAGTTCGCTGACATAGTAGTGGATGAATTACCTCGTTCGTTGCCACCGATCAGAAGTGTGAGTCATCACACTGATCTCATACCCAGAGACAGTTTTCTGAACAAATCCATGTATAGATTGATGCCACACGAGAATGAAGAAGTTAAAAGGCAAGTCCAGGAGTTGTTGGACAAAGGATTGGCCAGGGAGAGCTTGAGTCCATGTGTTGTTCTGATAGTACTCAGTCTGAAAAAAGATAGAGGCTGGAGGATGTGTACTGACTCAAGAGTGATTAATAAGATAACCATCAGGTATAGATTTCCATTGTCAAGGATGGATGATCTGATGGATTTCTTGAGTGGAGAAAAGTATTTTTCAAAGATTGATTTGAAAAGCGATTATCATCAAATCTGCATGAGAGAAGGTGATGAGTGGAAGACAACATTCAAAACCAACAAGGGGTTGTATGAATGGCTTGTTATGATGTTTGGCTTAAAAAATGCATCGAGTACCTTCATGAGGTTGATGAATGAAGTCCTGAGGGAGTTCATCAGAATTTTTTTTATTGTGTATTTACACGACATACTGGTTTTCAGTAGAACAGTGGCGGAGCATTTGAAGCATTTGGCTACAGTGATGCAGAAATTACAGCAGGAGAAGCTATTGATAAACTTGAAGAAATCCTCATTCATGAAGACAAAGCTCATTTACTTGGGTTTTGTTATTTCAGAAAATGAGTTGAGGATGGATCCAGATAAGGTGGAAGTAATCAAGAATTGGCCATCACCGAAGAATATTTTCGAGGTGAGAAGTTTTCACCGATTAGCTAGTTTCTACGAAAAGTTCATCAGGAATTTCAATGAAATTAGTGCAGTGATGATGGACACAGTAAAGAAAAGACACAAATATTTTCATTGGACTGAAGAGGCTGAGAAGAGTTTTAATCTGTTGAAGAGGAAGATCACGGAACAACCAGTTTTGGTGTTACCAGATTTTCGAAAAACATTCCAAGTGAAATGTGATGAAAGCGGGTTTGCAATCGGGGCAGTATTGAGTCAAGAAGACAGGTCGATAACATACTTTAGTGAGAAGCTGAATGAAGAGAAAGTGAAGTACTCCACTTATGATAAGGAATTTTATGCTATTGTTCAAGCATTGAAGAAATGGAGACATTACTTGATCCCGAAGGAATTTGTCTTATACAGTGACAATCATGCATTGCAATTTGTGACTCAACAAGAGAAGTTGAATCATAAACATGTCAAATGGGTTGAGTATATGCAGAATTTCACTTTTGTGATTAAACATATTTTTGGTACTGCTAACAAAGTTGTTGATGCTTTGAGTAGGAAGTGTTTGCTGTTGCAGGAGTTCAGAGTCAAAACGTTGGTTTTTGATGATCTCAGGGACATGTACGTCGATGATCAGGATTTTAAGAAGGCATACAAAGCAACTGAGAATCCAATTCTCAGGGATAGAAGCCAATGGATAGATTACATGATTCAAGAAGGATTACTGTTTAGGGGTAATCAACTGTGTATTCTAAAATGCTCCATGAGGAGAACTTACTGAAGGAGAAACACAGTGGAGGATTGGTAGGGCACTTTGGTCATGACAAGACGTTCACAAAATTGAATGAGTCATATTTTTGGCCAGGAAAGTGAGCATACGTCAAGAGATTTGTGGACAGATGCAGAATTTGCCAACATTCGAAGGGAAGAAGATAGAATGTAGGGTTTTATCAACCATTATCCATACCAGAGAGGTCGTGGGATGCAATCAGCATGGATTTTGTATTGGAGTTGCCAAGAACACAAAGAGGTTTTGATTCAATATTTGTGGTAGTGGATAGGTTTTCCAAAATGGCACACTTCATTCCATGTCAGAAGACCAGTGACACAACTCACATTGTGAATCTGTTTTTCAAAGAAGTCATTCGACTTCATGGGTTTCCAAGAAGCATAGTTTCAGATCGGGATACAAAGTTCATAGGGCATTTTTGGAGGACCTTATGGAAGAATTTGGGGACTAACTTGTCGTTCAGTTCAGCTTATCATCCTCAGACGGATGGATAGATGGAAGTAGTGAACAAAAGTCTGGGAGACTTACTGAGAAGCTTGGTGACATAACACCATAGCCAGTGGGACAATATATTACCACAGGAAGAGTTTGCTTATAATGACTTGGTTAACAGAAGCATAGGGCATATTCCATTTCAGATTGTTTATGGCATACAGCCGAGGGGAATTTTTGAACTGAGGGATTCAAAATAGACTGTGACTAGGAGCGCTAGTGCAAAAGAATTCGTAGATGTGATGAAGGAACTTCACAGCCAGGTGAAGGAGCGACTGCTGAACTCAAGTCATGAGTATAAGCGTAGAGTCGATCAACATAGGAGACAAATTCAGTTTGAGGTTGGTGACTTGGTCCATGCAGGGTCTTGAAGAAATTTGGGGGGAATGCTTACGAGATTGAATTACCATATGGGATTGGAATTTATTCAATATTCAATATCTCAGATTTGTGCCCATATAAAGCTGAGGAGACAGGGACTATAAATAAGAAGCCAATGATCCAGTGGACGAAACAGATGCTAGTTGCAAATAACCCACAGATGGATCGCATACTGGATAAGAGAGTAAGTAAGAAGACCAGGCGGAAGCAATATTTTGAGTATATGGTCAAATGAAAGAACCATCCAGTTGAAGATGCCAGCTGGGAGAATGAAGCGGAGATCCAAAAGCATGGACAAACCATCCATGAGCTCATGGATAGGATCCCATGAAATTTTTTGAGCGAGGGAGTATGATGCAGGAGCATCTCCCACATCAAGCGAGCCAACGCGGAAGCGAAGGACATTTGAACAAGCCAGCACAAATTTTGAAATCACCTTGAAGTTGATGTGCAATCTTAAATGAAGACATTAAAGAAGAAGCACACTTGTATAATGTAACCAGACCTTGAGAAATTGCTCTCATCCTTAGTAGGTAGAAGGCATTTAAAGTAGTTAATGCACGTATATAGAATTTAATTCTAGATTAGACAGCTTTAGAGCGCAAGAGGGAAACGGGATATAGACACCCTCATTGTGTATTGTAACATTAGATCAAGGAAGCAGTGAGCATAGAAGAGAAGCAGAGAGTTGTGTAAGAACACCCATCTACAGATATTTGGATTAATAGAAAGAGTTTGACTCAAATTCATGGTTTTGTGTTTGTTCTCTGTGTATTGATGTTGAATGATATGCTCATGAATGTTTGCTTCCTGTTATACATTTGCTTTATATTCTATGTATGTGATTTCATGTTTTGAGTTTGAAGTCTGAAAGGAAGTAGGAATGAGTTTCAATTGTTTCTCTATCTGAGCAAGAGTTCCTGCAAGGAGTGTAGTTGAAGTGTCCGCAAGGAGTGCGTTGACAAAGGGTTAATATAGGGATATCATTTGTTCTCATTCGCATAAAAAGTGCATTTGGGCATAGGAGCCGTGAAAGTAGTGGGCAAGCCAAGCTAAGCCTCCGAGTTGTGTATATGAGCAAAGCATTTTGAGACTGCTGCTACAGGTGTGCACAGAGTCGAAGGGACTCAATACTTTGAAGTGTTTGAAAGTTGAGGCAAGGAGTGCATACAAGAGTCTTTTTTAAGACTCAATGCTGAAAGAAAGCTCAGGAGGTATGGGACCTTCGAGTAATGTCCAACGAGAAGCACAAGAAGCTTGTTCCATGGAGTGGTTAGTAGGCATTGCAGGTTTACATGTGGGTGGATAAGTTGGTGGAGGAACACTTAGCTATTCAAGAAATTCATTAGGAGGAACGAATGGTCGGAATTATCTGAGGAGAATTCACGAAGTCCCGTGAGTCGTCAGATCTCATAGAGGAGTAGGGGAGATACAGTGAGTATTCCTAAGAGGCTCAAAGCTCAGGAGGGGTAGGGCCATAAATCTAAGCCATAAGGGCTGTGGGGTTGTCGCATGGAATTCTACATCGGGGTTTCATGGTTGAAAGTCCCATAAACATTGTAACGAGAATCACAATATTCTGATACGCGATATCCCGAAAGCTAAGAGGATTTGTGTGGGGCCACAATAGAGCCAGCAAGTGGATAGGTGACACGTTGTTTTAGAGATTCGTGGAGTGAAGTCCTGAACTCATTGCATTAGGATTCATGATATTTCGAAGTCTAAATTCCCGACGAGGTGATGGGGCATTGAAAGGTCAATTCGCGCGTGTATCGGAGTTTTGACATATCGGATTCAGGAGTCGGGGAACCAAGTTGCTTGACATCGTGATCACCGAAATTGCGATAGAGGAAATCTTGAAAGGAGAAGGATAAGGTCAACGTTGACTTTTGTTGGGTTTTGGGGATTCGAGAGACCAACATTCGACCACTAACCTCGTGAAGCCACGAAGTCCGATCTCCCAAGTGCAAAGAGGGGATCCCATAAGAGTCACTGTGGGTGCAGATTTCCCGATAGGGAAATAGAAGAACCAATTAGAGTTCTTCAGGGGATGAGAAAGGAAAGATCCTATGAGCATGAGGACTTTCCAACCTACGAGTTGAGGGTGTCGTCGTCAGGGAGGAGGGGGGTAGAGAAAGAATGTGTGAGTGTGAGAGGGGGCAAAGAGAAATAAGGAGAGGGGGGTTGGAAAATAAGTGTTTGAGTGTGTTAGAGGGAGAAAAAAAGGGTGGATAGAGAGAGAGTGAGAGGAAGGGGGGCGAGACATACTAGGGAGTGGTAGATGTATGAGAGAGAGAG
>ML794282.1:27206-39659 GCA_009831015.1 Picea engelmannii
GTGGGTATATGTAAGAGGGGGTGGGTATATGTAAGAGAGGGTGGAAATGATTTTTAGGAGCATATGCACACTCTTAGAGCACATGCACGCTTGTTTGAATTCAATTTTTTTGGGTGGGAGTGGCAAGGTGTATGCTGACTTGGTTGGCTCATATTTATGTTCGGGATGACAAACCTGGTGGTTCGATCTGCAAATTCATAAAAACCTCCATTTTTGTGAATACCCCTCCATATATATGTATTTGACATTATTTTTTCATAGGCTAAACAATTCAATTATTGATGAAATTATAAACATAGATCGATTCGGTTATGCAGATTTCAAATATAGAATTAAAAAAAAAATTATTGTTTACTATTTTTAATCTATTTTTGTCTTAAGAAATATTAAAATCCTAGAATACATACCTCTCTTATTTCTTCTAAAACTTTTTCTTGGCTTAACCATTTCTCAAATGAGTTATATGCGGCACTAGAGGAGACCAATACCTATTATCTAATTTTTTTTTTCTCATATTATGACCCTTTTAGCCTACATGAACAAAAGATGTTGTAATTTCAAGCATACGTTGACTTTCATAATTTAAAAATAATATTAAATTAATATTAAAAATTTCCAAAAAATACATGACATAAAAAAATCGGTTCTATACAAGTATAAACATTTTTGGAATGAAATTCCATTGTTAAGACACCCAACACCTGCATGGACGAAAACATATACCTTATATTTTTGTTGGAAAAATAATAAACCACTGGTAGAAACAATCAAATTTGACCTAGTAATTAACAATGTCTATGAAGAAAAGTCATATATTCGGAAATCTAATTCAATTTCCTATGTTTCATCTTCTTACACCATATTCAAATTCATTGTAAAAGTACCTAAGATAATCCCTCCGAGTTAACTGATTGTTGTTTTTCAAGGTTTTCACTGCCACTAAAGCATCATGAGAGACCATCATTAGCCATCACTCACCCAGAGCATAAATAACACTATGAATAAAATTTGTCCTGCTTGTTCTAAAAAACTAAATATGAACACATTAAACTACTAAAATATTGGATGTGCACCATCTGGGATGAATAGATTTATCAAGGTTGTAGGGGATCGTGTTGTGCATACATAAAAAATTAACAAGGATGGTGATACTTCTACAACAGATTCAAGATCAAATGTTGAATATGTTGTCCATTGCATGAATGAATCTTGTATATGAAGAAGGCCTGCAAAGAGTGTTATTACAATGATAGGAGTTCACCTATTGGAAATGGGTAAATTTAATAGGTTTTTAATCCTTAATTCATTTTCAATGGACATGATTAAATATGGATGGAATATTCTTCATCGTCACAATAAATGGAGGGTTGTGATTTTAAATATTAACTTCATTTCTTTATGAAGGAGTAGGTTTATGTGATTACATTTTCACATTTTCATAATATGATTAAAAAATTACCGAGCTATCTAACTGACTACCACATTTAAGTGATTATCAAAGATTCCATATTATTGTCATTAACCTAGTAGTGGAGTATGTTGAGTTCCCACATGTGAAAGGTGTGGAGGGATATGTTTAGATTGTGGTACGGAGAGCCATCGAATTGTCGGTTTCCTTCCTCTACCCATAAGTTAGAAAAATTCACAAAGGGAAATTTATTTATTCCATCTATCGATCCATCCTTATTCATTCACTTATCAATCCATCCATTGCATATACATATACCAATAATTGTTTGGGAAGATGATGCAGATTGAGATTCTTAATTTGGGCTTTGCATGGAATGTGTCGAAGATTCCTACAATATCAAGATCAAGTGAAGAGCTAGGATTTTCTAATTTGGAATTGGTATCCCTTGTTTTCTCTTCATCAATTCCTCGATGGTCTAATGTCAAAGACAAAAGACATTATTTTTTTAAATATTTCATTAGTTTCACGAAGCATGCAATAGAACATACTTTTTTGAATATGTTATAATTTTATATTTTGTTATGCAATTTATACATTGTTCATGAACTTTTATCTTTCAAAATCTACTCGATTATAAGTTATAGTAATTGAATACAATTGCACTAATATTTCTTAATTTATAAATATTTCATTTAATTCAATTTTCTCCACATAACGATAAATCTTAATTTATTCACATGCATGCAATTTATGTGTATTTATATGATTATAATAATTTGTTTGTATGATATTGTGGTCACATTGTTAATCATAAAACGTTTATTTTCAAAAGAAGTTTCTTTTTAAATATATGTAAATAATATAAATAGTTGAGATATGTGTTCCTTGGACCCTATTATATTAAGGTTAGGGTTTTTATTATGTATAAACAAATTTAATTGGATTATAAATTAAATGGCATTATGGACACCCTGTATAGCAAATATAAATTACCTATTGACGTTCATCAACAACAATTATGTGGTTGTGCTAGTTGTACCATCATTTGTCGACTAATGTCAATTTTTCTTTTGTACCATTTCTTGAACCAATTTTAAAAATTCCCTATACTAAATTTGAATTCCCATAAGGGATACATATTGTATGACCGAGATTCGATTATGATCACAAATTTTTTCGAACTGTTGGGGTTTTCAAATTAAAAACTCTGTGAAAATCCTCAAAATACAATATTTATTTTAGTCATAACCAGATCCATCTTTGGACTTAGCAAGGAAGCTTGTTATTTTATTTTTCTAGTTGTCAATTGTTTCCTTATAAGGTTGGATATGTCTTGTTTCATAGATTTTGGTACGTGCACCCCCACCTTTAGTTATTTCTATTATTCAAATTTGCACAATTTTTATCCTCTATTTAGTTAATCCACTCAACTTGGTTGTGAATATTGATACACCTGTTGTGTTTTAAGTGATAAAATTTCAACCTATTCTTTCTATCAATTATCACTTATAAGATTGGTTTATTTCCATACCCTTGATAGATACATATTGCTATGATTTTTTTCCCCTTATTTTAGTACTGCATGTGGATTCCTTAATCACCATTGTGGCTCCCTTCTATATACCTAAGCACTGAGGCTTTGATCCAGCTGAACCTTCTCTTATACACCAGCAACTCATCTGATTGTATAGGGTTAGGGTTATATTATTAAGGTTAAATTTTATTAGGGTTAGGGTTTGTATTATGTATAAAAAATTTAATAGATGCTAAATTAAATGGAATTATGTATGCCCTTGTATAGAAAATCTAAATTTTCTATCCACATTCATCAACCACAATTATTGTTGGAAGATTGGTTGTTGTCATTGATGTCAACCGTAGTCATTGGTTTTGGACCGCAATATTGATGAAGGTATTTGGACATGAAGGACAATGCACATGTAGGTACAGCACACATGGATGGATAATATACATCAATAGCTGAACCTTCTCTTATACACCAACAACTCATCTGATTGTATAGGGTTAGGGTTATATTATTAAGGTTAAATTTTATTAGGGTTAGGGTTTGTATTATGTATAAAAAATTTAATAGATGCTAAATTAAATGGAATTATGTATGCCCTTGTATAGAAAATCTAAATTTTCTATCCACATTCATCAATCACAATTATTGTTGGAAGAATGGTTGTTTTCATTGATGTCAACCGTAGTCATTGGTTTTGGACCGCAATATTGATGAAGGTATTTGGACATGAAGGACAATGCACATGTAGGTACAGCACCCATGGATGGATAATATACATCATGTTGTTTCTAGTGGTATCTGGCACATCATGTGGATCCTCATGGTTGAGGAGAAATGAATTTTTGAAGATGACAAAATGAATTGAAGAAGGAAGTACATGTAGGCCTTGAAGATAATTAAAGAAAAGAATTACAAAACAATAAAGTGTCAGGTTAGACCTAATGTTAAAAGGAAGTGAAATAAATGGCATAAATAAATATCATTATACATTCATTTTATACACAAGTCAAGTTTTAAAGGAAATCAGAAGTAAAGAAGGTCGGATTTCAAGGGAGGAAGAAGTCTTTTGGTGATGTGTTCTAAGGTATGTTATTTTTTGGTCATCTTACCATTTTTCACTATAATTTTTTTTATAGAATGATTCAGATGGTTAAATTGATATGGTATTGAGAATACATATCAAGTTAATTTTGGTAAAAGTTTCATCTCTTTATTCGCTACAATTATGGAGATACACTTTGTGAAAGATAGGGTTTTTGAGGAGTCCTTAAGCTAGTCAATAAACATGTGTTCCTGGTAAAATAATCACAACTTTTTCATAGAGAATCCAAATAAAGTGGGAAAAAATTCATTAGAAAGAGTACAGACTGCAGTTTCTTGTGTTTGAGTTTCAGAATCTGATGTTAAATATTGAGCGTAGGGCATTCCGTACAAGTTCTCTCTCCTAAATAAACCAAAATTGAATAAAGTATACCATTCCTTCTATACTTTATTTTTGGGGAGGATTAAAGGAGTGAAACATGGAAGAGTTTCAAAGAATACATTGAGTAATATTATCTACAGGATCAGAGTATTCCAAGAATTGAAGAATTGCAGAAGTTGAAGAAGTCTCAAGAAGCATTATCAGGCTCTATGTGATGGTTGGTTGATGGTAAGGATTTAATGTAAAGTTTTATTATCTCTTATATATTATTGGGTGGAAGGAAGGGGAAAGGATGGAGAGGTCAAACCTCTCTTGATATTGGAGGATTGTATCTTCCTCATGGAGGTTTATCCCTCTCTTTATATTTGGAAGCTATAGCTACCTTTGGAAGTCATTACTTCCCTTGAACAATAACTATTGATTATTTCCCATATATTGCGCATGGTGTATTGTGATGTATTGGTGTAACTCTTATACTATTGTTAATTTCTCATTGGATATAATTGAATGGTTTAAGTATAAGTTGAAAATGTTTTAAATTGTAGTTGATATTGATTCACCCCCCTCTCAGTGTCAACAATTGGTATCACAACAGGTTTCCTTTAGACTAGTTTAACCACTGGAAGGAAAATCCTGAGCATAGATGGATGACCATGAGAACATTTCAAATGGGATTCAAAAATTTGATGGAAGAAATTATGCATACTGGAGTGATAGAGTGAAAATTTACCTAATGGATTTGCGAGTAGACATTTGATACACAGTTGTAAATGGCTATGTAATCCCAAATAATGCTCGAACTGATCCAAATGAGAAGAAGCTTATGAGTTGTAATTCAAGAGACAGACATGTTATTCTAGCAGCATTGGCACCAACCATTGCTAGGAAAGTGTTGGGATGCAACACTACTGAGGAGGTATGGGACAAACTCAACAACATCTACAAAGGTGATCCAAAAGTTAAGCAGGTCAAGCTTCAACGACATAGAGTAGAATTTGAAATTTTGAAGATGAATGAAAAGGAAGATATTGCAACCTATTTTCTTAGAGTTGATGAAGTTGTTAATGCTATCAGAGGATTAGGTGAAGATCTCGATGAATCCTTGGTTGTACAAAAAGTGTTGAGATAACTTATCTTGAAGTATGATGCTAAGGTCTTTGCCATTGAAGAAACTAGGGACTTGACCAAAATGACAATGGATGAATTACATGGGTCTCATATATAATTTGAAATGAGAACAGGTACAAAAAGTGACGAACCAAACAATGAAGCAGAATTTAAATCTATAAAGAAGACAAAAGAAAAAGATAACGACCTTGATGAAGAAATAGAAAATTTTGTAAGAATGTTCGAGAAGGGAAGTGGACGATACAAAGGTAAGTCTCCTCTCAAATGATTTAACTGTGGTAGAATAGGACATATTGTTGAAAACTACTACTATTAAAAGAGAAGTCTGAACGATAAAAATAGCTTCTACTCCAAGGATGATGACATCTCCTCAGATGAGAGTGATGAAGAAGATAATGATGGAGGAGAAGTCCTATTCATAACCTAAGAAACCCAGGATGATGATCACAAGAATTCTAAACAAGAAGAAATCATTTGTGAAGAAGGTTCAAATGAAGAAACCAAACTTGACTCCTTTTGAAATTACAAAGACAATGCAGAGAGTGAAAAAGAAGATGAGAATCTTGAAAAGTTGAAGCATGTTGAAACTGAAAATAGCAATCTTAGAAACACAATCATAATACTAAAAGATAAATTGAGTAGTTGTGAAGAAGAGAATTACAAGCCTGAAAAAAACATTAATAGCTTGAAGAAACAATTAGAAGATTATGAGAAACTGAAAGAAGAATTTGATCACATAAAAGGGGAGCTACTATTGACAACAGAAAAGTGGAAGAAGTTAAAAAAAAACAATGAAAAATTAGATGAGATCGTTAGTAGTCAAATATCTCCAAACGACAATATATGACTAGGATACAATGAGAGTTTGAAGACAACAAAACAAGAGAACGAAGTTGAAAATGATGAAACCAACACTCCAGAACAAGCTGAACAACAAGATAGGAGACTAGAATTTAGAAGGAATGAGACATCAAGAATATCCTCTCCCATAAGGTATGAAAGAAATCATTATGAAGGAAACCATATAAGAATAGATCATGAGCAGAGATGGACCACACCACAAATAAGATCACTTACACCCAGGTATCAAAATTTCTTTCTTGTACATTGTTATACTTGTGGAAATTTTGGACACAAGACAATCAATTGTAGAATCAATGAAAGGAATAACTATGCAAGCTACATTAATGGTGAAAATAGTAGATATGTAAATGTTCGTAGACCTTTCAACAAAAATTATAATCAATTTGACCCATTAATGGATCAAAATATTGTATGTTATAAGTGAAATAATCTTGTTCACAAAGAACGATATTGTAGAGAGATGAAGGAAGATAATGATATCCCAAATGTCTGCATACCAACTACAACATGGAAAATGAAAGAAATTCCACACAATGAAAATTTTCGAAGCGCATTGGTTGCTAAAGAATTCAAAGAAGAAGATTAATGGTTCATAGACAATGGGTGCTCATCTCATATGACCAGAGATCAAAGAACATTTTTCATCTTGAAGAAAAAGGTTGGAAATGTTGCATTTGGAGATGACTTATCTACGAAAATAATTGGAAAAGGAACTTTAAAGCTTGGAAGTGAAAATGTAAAAGAAGGAAAAATCCTATTGGTTGAAGATGTGAAGAATAATCTCCTCAGTGTCAGCAAAATATGTGATCAAGGATACACTCTTAGGTTTGACTCATGAAAATGTAAAATCAGAGAAAATAACTCAGGAAGATTTGTTGCAACTACAACAAGAAGAGCAAACAACATATACATCCTATACATGAAGAATATAGAAAAGACAAAAGCCACACAAAATGATTCCAAGGAAGAAAAAGTCCCAAAGACCAAAAATAAGGATGAAGTATTATTGAGTGCCACATGTTCAGTGGCAGTAGCCCCAAAGAAGAGCGTTACCTTTTTCCATTAAACTCAAGGGGATAAACCCTACCCTTTGACATTGATGTCAAAGGGGGAGAGAAATTGGGATCATGATGATAGAGGGAGCATGAGTGTTTCCATCAATGACAAAGGGGGAGATTGTTGGAAGATTGGTTGTTGTCATTGATGTCAACCCTAGTCATTGGTTTTGGAATGCAATATTGATTAAGGTATTTGGACATGAAGGAAAATTCACATTTAGATACGACACCCATGGATGGATAGTATACATCATGTTGTTTCCAGTGGTATGTGGCATGTCATGTGGATCCTCATGGTTGAGGAGAAATGAATTATTGAAGATGACAAAATGAATTGAAGAAAGAAGTACATGTAGGCCCTGAAGATAATTAAAGAAAAGAATTCCAAAATAAGAAAGTGTCAGGTCGGCCCTAATGTTAAAAGGAAGTGATATAAATGGTATAAATAAATATCATTATACATTCATTTTATACACAAGTCGAATTTCAGAGGAAATCATAAGTAAAGAAGGATGGATTTCAAGGGAGGATGAAGTCTTTTGGTGATAATCCAAATAAAGTGGGACAAATTTCTTTAGAAAGAGTATAGACTGTAGTTTCTTGTGTGCGAGTTTCAGAATCTGATGTTAAATATTGAGCATGGGGCATTCTGTACCATTTCACTCTCCTGAATAAACTAGAATTCAATAAAGTCTACCATTCTTTCTATAACTTATTTTTGGGGAGGATTCAAGGAATAAAACTTGGAGGAGTTTCAGAGAATACATTGAGTAATATTATCTATAGGATCAGAGTATTCCAATAATTGAAGAATTACAGAAGTTGAAGAAGTCTTAGGAAGCATTATCAGGCTCTATGTGATGGTTGGTTGATGGTGATGATTTAATGTAAAGTTTTATTATCTCTTATATATTCTTGGGTGGAAGGAAGGGGGTAGGATGGAGAGGTCAACCCTCTCTTGATATTGGAGGATTGCATCTTCCTCATGGAGGTTTATCCCTCCCTTTATATTTGGAAGTTGTAGCTACCTTTGGAAGTCATTAATTCCCTTGAACAATAACTATTGATTATTTCTCATATATTGTGCATGGTGTATTGTGGTGTATTGGTGTAACTCTTATACTATTATTCATTTCTCATTGGATATAATTGAATGGTTTAAGTAAAAGTTGAAAAAGGTTTTAAATTGTACTTGATGTTGATTCACACCCTTCTCAGTATCAACAATTATGTGCTTGTGTTAGTAATAATATATAGGAACAAAACCAATCGTCTTAACCTTTAGGCCAACCCCTTATTGTACGATAATTTTCCCATATAGTTGAAAATATACTAAAAGTTCCCACTAACTAGAAGGTCACTTTCTTGAGATAGCCAAGGTGAGGTTAGTTATTTGGACTTTGTGATAGGTCCTAACTAAAAGGTTGTACTTGAGGTATATTTATAGTTCAACACTAACAAGATGCACTCCAATGACACTTTGAATGGTATGTTGATTAAATTGCCTGTTTAGAATGCATCTTTTTATGTTTTCTTATTTATTCGGGTTGATACTAGGGAAAACTTGCGGCTAATATTTGGCTTTTGGACTTTTTTAATATCAAAATTTTAAAATATCTTTAGATTTAAAGTAAAGTCTCCCCTCATTTTCTCTGAACAGAAATTATTTTCTTTGAAAACAAAAAACTTTTCGATAAATATCAAAGAATAAGAAAATAAAAAACTTCAAAAAAATAGATTAATTTTTATATTTTATACTTCGTTCCTATTAAATATTTCCAAGATTGCTAAAACATATGACCCCTTAGATAATAATTGGTTGCTATTGGCATCTACTATAGTCTAAACATTCTTCATTTTGGACTTTTCTAGCAACCATCACTGAAATCCGGCTATAAAATTGCTTAAGCATATAGGGGCTTCACAATTTTTTGTTACTTTATTTTCATTTTTAATGCATAAATGGATTCAATGCCTCGAAAAACGTTCCTATTTTGTCAACATTGCCTTCACAATCAATTTAGGCTTGCTTGTGGTGGACTTCAATAAGTTAAAGAAATAACTTGTGGTGGACTTCCTATTTGGTCAACATTGCCTTCCCAATCAATTTACACTTTCTTTAACATTTTACACAATTTATTATTATTTTCATTATAAGAAAAAAAATTATAATTTGTATTTATTAATATCTTCATGAAATTTTAAGCTATTACTATTATAATTAAACAAGTAAAGGTTTGAGAATTAATACAAGGTTTTACTATGTGGTTTTACTATGGGGAAGGCCAGGAGGTTCTTGTTTCCCCACGAGGTTACTTAAACCCGCCTCTAGTTCGATGGGGGGGGTCAACTGATGACTTGTGCATTGTTTTCCCGTTCACTCACCCGTTCCTTCCTCACACACTCCCATGGAAACACTCCCATGCACTCACTGACCCATTCATCCACCCATCCTCACCTACGTCTTGGTTGGCAAAGTGAAATGAAACAAAGATGTTGAAGAACTAGCCATGGGATAGTTGGTTGTAGTGGTCACTGGTGTGATCCAACCATGACTTGGGGCCTGCATGCCTAAAATGCATTGGTCGGTTCCCTATTTTTCTCACAACTGTGAGTCCCGAGAGTTCCAACATTGAGATTCTCGACCAGCGATGCTGGAAGCCCTGACAGGAAGGAGAAGGACTGCCTAAGGGACTATGTGGCAGAGAAGGGTGAAGGTCCATTCTCTCGGGTGGCACATGCTAGGTAGAAAAGAGTTAGGTACTTGGATTGTTGTGGGTGTTGGGAAACTTGTGAGAGCCTGAGAGTTGATTGGTTGGGGAAGCCAATTACACTCTCAAACTGTCCTTGTGGATTCATAGCCTTGGCTAGGGGGTGACACTATTGTTGAGATTTGGAGCAACGATGTCTATGTTTGGGTGGATCGTCCTTGGTCTGTAGCTGGTTGATGTCACCTTTCTTAAAGACAAGTTCTCTCTGTCGTGATATTACTATCTGTGTATGAATGCATTTCCACTGTGTAATTTAATTATCATCTACATGTGTATGAATGAATTTTCATTGTGTATATTTAATTATCGTTTAACATAATCTCTAGATTACACATGCATGTGAATAAATTTTTTCTCTTGTTCATCCTTAATAACTAAATAAGGTATCAGAAACATAAAGAAGTCTGAGGGCGGGCTTACAGGTAGCTTACCCAGCCTGTGGCTAGCTGGGTATGTTACATTAAGGAAACATGCAATATAACGTAATTTTATGAATATGTTAGTTATAAATTTATATTTTGTTATGGAATTTATACATTGTTCATGAACTTTTATCTTTCAAAATTTGCTCGATTATAAGTTATACTTCCATGCAATTGCACTAATATTTCTTAATTTATAAATATTTCATTTAATTCAATTGCCTCTACATAATTGTAATGTCCCCCACCTCTTGATGAAAAGGTTTGGGAAGACTTAGTTGTCTAGTCATCCCCACTATACCATAGTCTCATGCAGCATGGAGAAAGGTTAGCTAACCCAATGTTATATTTTGAAGTTGACTTAGAAAAAGGTAAAAAGGATAAAAAGTAACTCAATGAAGAATTAGAGCACTAGAGGTTGAGTTAGGAGTTTAACCTAGGGGTTAACTAACTCAACGGAGAAATAGAATGGAAGTATAAAGGAAAGGCTAGGGTGCACCTCTCACTCATATTGGATATTATTGCATTTGGTTGTTGAGCTCTTGAGCACACATTTTTTAGGGTTTTTGAGATTAGAAACCCTAGAGAACAACTGAGTGGTGAAAGATTCCACTCACCTTATTCCAAGCTTGGTCTCATGGATGAAATACTCCACCCACACCATTCTATTGTCTTCACAGGATCCATCATCGATCTAGGAGGGAAGCAGGGTTGTACCCTTGAGGGTTTTCTAGCTCATGAAGAAGAGTTTGATATAGCCTTGTCATAGGGTCTAGTGACATTCTAGCATTTGGGTATTAATTGCAGGGCCTTGTTCATTAGTTTGGTAGCATTTTTGGAGAGTTACCTCATCCAGATTATTATCTACAACTTTCAGATGATTTTGAGAGAAGGAGGGCACAACTGTGATTCAGATCTTGTTAGATTGAGGGGGTTACACCTCGAGGGGGTTACACCTCGAGGGGGTTACACCTCAGATCTGACCCTGAGACTTCTCCCAATGGCTTGTGGCAGCCTGATCTACATTTATAGATATTTTCAAGGGATTTGGAGGCCTCCTTCACCAGGGATAATTTATTGGGCACTTCAGGGTTTCTGGAAGGCACAATATTGATTAGGGTTTGAGCAGTTTGGAGGGGTAATACTTGGCATATGGACTTCAGACTTCAAGGAGGGGTTCCACTTTCCCTTTCTGTGGTTTTTGGAATCATTTGGATATATCCTTCAACTCAACCAAAATCTTGGCCTTCTCATCCATTCAACAGGATGTGCTAGGAGCCAGGAATTTGGACATGACCCTGGTTCTTATTGCATTTGGTCTTCATTATATATGTTCAGCCTTTGGAGGCTTATTTTGTATTGCCAAGAGCATTTTGTAGTTGCTCATATATTCTCTCTTGGAGCCATCTGATGTTATTCTTCTAGATCTGCATCCATTTTGTATCAGATTCTTGTTTTTCCATAATAATAAAGGTCAAATGTATGCTTTTGGGGTTTCATATCTTGTGTACTGGTTAGATCTTGTGTTTGCATTCAATTTGTCTTCATATATGTGATTAATAACTAAATTTAACCCTAAGCCAAAACTTGAGAGGCCAACCTTCAAACATACACAAACAAACAAGTAACAAGCATAAAAAATTGGCTTGGGAACATCACAATAACAATAAATCTTAATTTATTCACATGCATGCAATTTATGTGTATTTATATGATTATAATAATTTGTTTGTATGAGATTATGGTCACATTGTTAACCATAAAACCTTTAATTTCATTTTTTTTTTTTTAATATATGTAAATAATAAGATTTATATATATATATATATATATATATATATATATATA
>ML794282.1:62241-74412 GCA_009831015.1 Picea engelmannii
CCCCCCCCCCCCCCTGCTTAAAGGTCGGAAGGCAAGGGGGGTCCGGAATTTGTTGTGCGTCGTCAATCTAGGTGTGCAAAATCTAGCCATCCAGAAATGACTCATGTTTAATGAAAACGCGCTTGCGCCCAAAACCTAGGATAAGTGGGTTTTGACCCGCTCTTTTGCAATTCAACCCCCTTAGCAAGAAATATTGCTAACATTTTGGCTCCATGGGGGATAGAGTCATCCCTGTGATGCTCTAAGAACTCTTTTGCAGACTTAGTGCCTTTGTTGTTGGGCTATGGAGTCATTTATTAGTCGGGAAACAAAACAAAAAAAAAATGAAACGAGCCGACTGCGGCTCACAGAAAACACTTCTTTAAGAAATGCCCATTAACTGGGCCATTAAAAACTTCATTGCCTTCCAGATCCTGCAACCTGTAAGTGTTGTTAGAAAATGCTTCAAGGATATTGAAAGGCCCGACCCAGAGGGCATCAAATTTACTGTGTTTGCCCTTTTCCTGCCTGGGTGCATCCCACTTGAGCAACAGATCACCCTGCTCAAACTATTTCTTCTTATTTTTCCTGTCAAAAGCCTGTTTGATCTTTTGCTGGCGATGGTAAGATCTGTCCAGGGCCTGTTCTCTGATCTGCTGCACCTCCACCATCTGATGAATTCTTCTGAGCACATGGTTAGGTTCCCCCTCATAGTCTTGGAGGAGATTTGCCACAGGAAAGGCAAGCTGAGTTGGGAAGACGGCCCCAATCCCATACACAAGCTGGAAGGGTGAGAGACCCAGGGATTTCTTTGTTGTCACTCGATCGGCCCAAAGTGCAAATTTGATCTTTGAGTCCCAGGCCCTTTTATTATCCTCTAATAGATTTTTGATAAGCTTGATTAGACTTTTATTAGAGGACTCGGCCAGCCCGTTTCCCTGAGGATAGTAGGGAGTGGAGTGAACCAGTGAAATCCCAAATTGTTCACATAATTTGATCAGAGGCTCAGACCAAAATGGAGAAGCGTTGTCAGTTACAATTTTGCTAGGGCAACCAAACCTAGCTATGATGTCTTCTAGGAAGATGATGATTAATTTGTAGGAAGTGCTTCTGGTAGGGACAACTTCTATCCATTTAGTGAAGTAGTCGGTTGCTGTCAAAATCCATCGGTGCTGGCCACTTGAGGGAGGATGAATTTCCCCAATGAAGTCCAATCCCCACTGCTGAAAGGGCGTTGATACCACCACCGGTTTCAATGGAAGGGATTTGAGCTGCTGCTTTCCTGAGAATTTCTGACATTTGATGCAAACTCTAATTTCCCTGCAAACATCAGGAAATAAGGTGGGCCAGTAGTACCCAGCTCAGAGGATCTTGTGAGTTGTGGTCTTCCAAAAATAATGGCCTCCATAGAGACCACTATGAAAATCATTCATAACCTTCTGGGCCTGTTGTGGGTCCAGACACATTAGTAATATCCCCTGGGGGTCTTTCCAATACAAGGCTTGACCAATAAGGCAATACCTAACAGCTTTGAGCTTTAAAGCTCTTGCCTTGCTTTTTCCCATCCCATCAGGGGGTCTCAACTCCTGTAGGAAATACAAGATATCTTTGTACCAGGGGCATGCTGATAGTGGCACAATGCTTTGGGAATCCCTGTTGGATGATTCAGGCTGCTCATTGATAAGATTAATTTCTAAAGCTTTATAATTGGATTCGGCCAAGAGCTTGGCCAAACCCTGCCCCTTTATTAGCTTGGTGGGCTTAATTTCCAGGTCAAATTCTAGGATCTTGGCAATCCATTTACCCCTTTTTCCGTCTATGTCAGGTTGTATAAGAATGTCCTTCACAGAGGTTGAAGGGACATATGCAATGATATTTGAGTGTAAGACATAGACCCTGAAAGCCTTGAGATCTTTCACCAAGGCATAAGCCTGCTTCTCCATGATTTCATATCAGATCTCTACATCTCTCAGCGCCTTCTGAAAGAAGGCAATAGGCTTCTCTTGCCCTTGATCGTTCTTCTGCAACAGAACCGCTACTACTGTATCAAAAGAAGAAAAAGAAAATATCATAAAATCTTTGGAATAATCTGGACTGATCAGCACAAGAGTCTCGGTCAATGCTTTCTTTATCCGGTCAAAAGACTTCCTGGGTTCAGCAGTCCATTTTATTTCATGGCCCTTCCTGAGCATGGCTGTGATATGTTTCACCAATTCAGCAAAATTTGAGACAAACCTCCTCAGGAAATTAATCCTTCCCAAAAATTCTTGAACCTCCTTTTTGGATCTGGGAAGTGACAGGGCCTGTATTTCCTCTACCTTGTCAGGGTCAATTCTCACTCCCTTTGCTGAGACTATATGGCCTAACAGTTTCCCCTCCTGCATAGCAAACAATGATTTCTTGGGATTCAGAGAAAGACCAAACCTACGACACTTCAGGAAAATCTTCTTTAAGTGAGAGTGGTGCTCAATGTCAGTCTTGGAGAAGACTGTTATGTCATCTAGGTAAATAACCACGAACTTATCATTTTCCCCGATGAAGGCTATGTCCATGGCTCGCTAAAACGTTGCTCCCGCGTTCATCAGCCCAAATGGCATCTTGGCATACATGAATGTGCCCCAAGGAGTGCTGAAGGTTGTCTTTTCTCTGTCCTCAGGCATGACTGATATCTGGTTATAGCCAACAAATCCATCAATCATAGATATCCTAGATGCACCAGTGACCCTCTACAATATATGTTCCATGTTGGGCAGGGGGTAATTGTCCTTCCTTGAACTCCTGTTCAAGTTCCTGAAATCGACGTAGAGTCTGATTTCTCCGCTCTTCTTTCTCACTGGGACCAGCTTGGCCACCCAGCTAGAGTATCTCAATGGGACTATGATCTGGGCATCTAACAACTTCTTTACTTCCCTCTCCATGACAGGTAGCAACGTCGGATTTATCTGTCTCATCTTCTGCTTAAACGACTTAGCCTCTTCTTTCAGTGGGATCTTGTGCTCAATGACTGACGTGTCATATGTCTTGAGGTCTTTGTAGGTCCATACGAACACGTCAGTAAACTCCCTCAGCAACTTAGTATATCTGATCCTCTGCTCCTCAGTCAGGCTCTTTGACAGCTTAACCAGCTTGGGCTCTTCCGGTGTGCCTATGTTGCACTCAGTCGTATCAGCGTCATCACCTGAAATCCTGCCCTTCATCGCCACATCGTTCCCATCGAACAATATTTCTAATGGGATCAATCCTCTTGGTATATGATTGCTTGGCAGTTGAATAATCTGGTGGTTAGCAACTTTATTCAACAACTCTCCAAGGTGGTGATCAGGTTCCTCGTCAGGGACCTCATCAATATGCAATGCAGAGAAGTCATCGATGGATTGGAGGAATTTCTCAATCTCATGATCATCTTCAAATACCTTCCAATGCTTGACATTGTCTGGTACAGAGGGTCTGTATCTTATTTCCACCTCTGAGCTGATAGTTCGTCGCGTGGGAGCTTCGAACAAACTAGCTGAGAAGGTCTGGAAGTCGGCTGAAGCATTTTCTTCCCTTGGAATGAAAGAGATATTAAAAGCCAGGAAGAAACTATTAATAAGGTCCCATACCTCGTTTATGTAGTTCTTGAGACGTGGGTGCTTGGTCTGATAAACATCTTTGACCTGCTGGACAATTAATTCTGCATCCCCGAACACAGCCATCTCCCTGATTCCCATTTCTTTTGCAGCCCTTAATCCCAGAATTAAAGCTTCATATTCTGCCACATTGTTGGTAACTTCAAATTCTAGCTTGTATGACAGTGATATGGTTTCTTGAGAAGGAGATTTGAATACCACTCCGGCACCTGCACCTATATTGGAAGAAGCCCCATCAAAGAACATCTTCCAAATAGAGGTATTTGGAGAAGGCATCCCCTGATTAAGACTGAGCTACTTTCTGATTTGCAAAGGGGTCTCCAGCTCATTAGTGACCTGCAACTGGCTAGATCCTAAGTCAGTGTCTAAGGCATAGATGGGATGATTTGAGGGGTTTTATTCATCACTGACTATGTAGGCTAGCTGTGCTTCTCTGTACAATATCCTATGTTCTCCCCCAAATACTGGGATGGTGGCATGCGTGAGGTCCATCTGCAGCGTTCCTCCAAGTCTCTTAATCCAAGATCTTGACAACATCATGCCAAACTTGGGGGGAACATCAGCTACCACTATATCCATGACCATACTTTTCATGGGCAGCTGAAATAGGGAAACCACCAGGTCCTTGATGACTCCCAAACATTGTACCCTCCTGGAGTCAAAGGAATAGAGGTCATGATAGGCTCTGGTGACTTCTAATCCTAGTTCTTCCATGACGGCTTTAGGCATGAGGTTGTGGGAGGCCCTTGAATCCATTAAGAAGTTATGCAGTACTTTATCATGTATGTTCAGGGAGGTTTAGAAGGGAGGGGATGAATCATCTCTGTCTTCTACCATGGGACCTAGGACCACTGCAGGCCTTTCATCTTGGAGGCTTATGAAGTTTGTGGAAGGGCCAGAGGCTTCAGATTTTAACAGGTCGGAGAAGCGTCTCTTAAATTCCCCATGTTTGATTAACTCAGTGAGGGGCACAGGGAT
This sequence comes from Picea engelmannii, assembly GCA_009831015.1. Classification (NCBI taxonomy): domain Eukaryota; kingdom Viridiplantae; phylum Streptophyta; class Pinopsida; order Pinales; family Pinaceae; genus Picea; species Picea engelmannii. The sequence goes on from ML794282.1 coordinate 66,828, forward strand.
TCTAATCTTTTGAATTTCATGCTCAAAATTAAAGGAAGATGTAAGCTTTGGAATTTCTCTAATTTCAGGGGCATGACTTTGAATAATAGAGGAGAGAGGTTGGGCCTTCTTACCTCTGTGGCTGTCATCTATCTTTTCAACAGGCTTCTCTGCTCTGGTGGATGACTCAAGAACATCAGGTGCTGCTACCTTTTTGTCAGATCTCAGGTTATACCTGCCTCGTCCACCGCCAGCTTTGTCTCCCTTGCTTATTTCATTCAGTTGGTTGTCCATGAGAGACTCCTCATATGCTGACTTAGTCAGATGGGGGAAAGGAGGGGTGACTTCTACAGAGTGGATTTTGGGTTCAGGCTCATCTACTTCTGCTTCCTCTTCATCAACTACAAAATTGTTCTGGAAGGGAGCTTGAATCCTTTGGTCATCTCTATCTCTTTCTTTTTCTCTGTGCATAGTTGGAGGAGTAAAATTGTTTGGCCTTCTGAAACCTCCTCTGTTCTCAGTGTTCTGAGGGCCTTTGTTCATTTGTTTCCTCTCCATATTTAATCTCTCCATTTCTTCTTTCAGAATGTTCACCAGCTGGGTCAGCTCATTTACTTGAGGATGGGGCAATGACGGGCCGGAGATGTTGGAGCCAGAAATTGAAGCTTCAGATTTTCCTTTTCTTCTGTCAGTGTCGCACTTGTTCCTCAGTCTATCAGCAGCTAGCATGTTGGATTCCAACTCTATAGCTGCATCTTGCATCTGATCTAAATAAGTGGCTCTTCTTTCTCTTAACATGAGACAGAAATCAGGGTCAAAGGCACTAGCATATGAAATCTGAGCAGATGCTTTCGAAGGCTTTATTTCAGCAGGAATCTTATTATACATCTTATTGAATCTTTTGGAAAAGTCAGAGACTGACTCTCCTTCCTACTTCTTCATGGACCCAAACTCAGTCATGTAATAAATGTAATCTTTTCTATCTCCCCACTACCTCAGGAAAACATTATCCAGGGCCTCAATACCAGCAATAGATCCAGGGGCCAGTCCCCTGAACCACTTCCTAACCTCACAATCCAAGCTCTGGACAAAGACTCTCATCCCGACATCTTCGTTTTCAATATTGAGGTTGTCTGCATAACTGTAAAAAGCAACCAAGTGCTCTTCAGCAGTTATGTCCCCTTCCCCAGTAAACTTGGGCATATACTTCAAGTAGTCTCCAGCAGGGAGAGGGTTCATAGGATGAGGCAGGACCAAAGGAGCATATCTAGTAGCGACTATGGCATCCATTCTGTTCTGTGGGGGATTAGCACCAGCCATAGGGACGTTGAGTGGAGGATAACTTGGAGGGGATGGAGTGCGAAGGGGTGAGGAGGGAAAAGAGGTCCTTACGGGAGATGACGGGGAAAGCAGAGAGAAGTCTAAGGGACTTGAGTGTACAGGTGCTTCTCTCTGCGCAGCAGTAGTAATCAAAGGAGGAGTGGTGAAACCTCCTGAGGGGGGAGTGACAAGGATCTCTCCCTCTGATACTAGACCAGGAGGAGAAAACTCAGCAGGAACACTCCCGAAGTTTAGAAAATGGGAAAACTCAGAGGAAGCACGACTAGGAAGCTGATAATTAGAAAATGGAGTTTTCACAGAAGGGGATGGTGTATTACCTTTTTCATCGACGAACACTTCTTTTGCAGAGCTCTTTCCCTTTATGCGTACTTCTTCCAAGTTTTCTTCTGGTGTGGCTAAAGGCAAGTGCGGATTAGACCTCGTGTGTCTACCTCTCGAAGCCACAGCTGATAGAACAGGTTCTCCCCAGCGGAGTCGTCACAGTGGAGTCACCAGGTGCACAGTAGCAATCTTCTAGTTCTGATGTCTGATGCACCTTTAGAAATCAGTTGATCTTTGTCATTCAATCCCAGGGAAAATATTCAACATCGTCCCCAACAACGGCGCCAGAAATGTTGGCGTTCAGAAGTCACTCCTGGATTGCTAGCAGGAGCAGAGCCCGAAGCCCATCAGTTTAATGTCACGATTTATTTTAAAGGGTGATCAAATGGAGGAAAACTCAGAACAACATCATATCAACTCAGAAACCAGACCAGGCATGCATGAAAGAATGAGGTCTTGATAAACTCCAAACAATGAGTTGTAGTAAAGGGTGAGTAGACGGAAGACTTATGCAAGAAGGGTGCAAAGGTCTATCACAAACATCCGGTGTGTAACATACTGAAGAAGAAATGCATTCAAACACAAAATCCTTTTGCATTCAAACACAAATACCAGAGAATACAAAGATGTCACAACAAATCCTTTATTGCAACAAGATTGTTAAGTTGACGTGAATCCTTCAACTGTGAACCCCCCAACAGAAGACGAAACCAAGATGGAAAAGAGAAACTGTTTGTTATAAACCAAGAAGTCTCAAACACAGAGGCATAATCAAGGACCAGAGTATTCACTGAAATTTTACAGTTGGGATCTTAGCTCTACCATCGATAGATACAAAAATGGCAAAAATTCCTACATATACTCAAAACAACAACAGCAGCGGAACCAAGAAAATGCATTGAAATCTTTGTGTCTGCATGGCTTCTAACAATCAACATCTGAAATATCGTGCAACTTATGTCAGACACAATCTTAATTGTTTGACAGTTCCAATGGTGAATCGACGTGCCTTAAATTCATGGCCGTGCTTTCCCATTAATGCGGAGGCGATATCTAACCACCACCAACTGCTTCAATAACTGCAACATCGGGATTGAGGATGGCCCGGCCAACTCGGCACCTTCTGGACATGGAGGACATCCCATGTAGCCACCTGGAATAACCGACTGGCTCAAAGGATATGCGGGGAGAACAGCGCGGAAGGTGAGACGCAGGAACGAAGCGATGGGGCTGCAACCACAAGGACGAAGAAAGGGACGATGAGAGGTGAGAGAGGTGGCGGGGGATTGACATGAGTCGTTAGGGATATATGCAGAGACAACGGGTGAATGGACGAGGCAAGTTTAATGCAGCGAAAGGATGACGTGGAGGGAAAAGGATACATGGCGAGTGATAAATGGATGATGAGATGAGGGAAAGGACATCTGGAAGTGTGAGAGAGAGGTGAATGGTGACACATGGCGACAAGGGAAAGGCGGGCAGAAAGATGACAAGGCGGGAGGCGGGCCCATGAGGGTTAAAGACAGGACAGCTGAGAAGGTCGAGGCTATGTCTGAGTTGTTTTTCTGGGCTCCTCGATCGCGGCCGTTGGAAACTGCACCTATGATTCCGGACCCCCCCCCCTTGGCTTAAAGGTAGAAAGGTGGGGGGGGGTGTCCGGAATGGTCTTCATCGCCATTGATCCGGGCGCGCTCATCTGGACCATTGGAGAGGTGCACCCCCAATTCTGGACCCCCCTCCCCCCCCATTTAAAGGTCGAAAGGAAAGGGGGGTCCGGAATTTGTTGTGCGCCGTCGATCTAGGCGCGCAAAATCCAGCCATCCAGAAATGACTCATGTTTAATGCAGACGTGCTTGCGCCCAAAACCTAGGATAAGTGGGTTTTGACCTGCTCTTTTTCAATTCAACCCCCTTAGCAATAAATATCGCTAACACATCATAATCTGACAAGTATTAAAGCCTCAGAAGGATTAGCCACCAGTCTAAATCAACAAAGGAATCCAAAGTTGAAGACTAGTTTGGGTTATGAAGAGGGATCAGGTAGTGGTCTGCAAAGAAAGAAAGAATCCATAGAGTTTGTAAAATCTGCAACCATTGATAACAATGAACCTACAAAAACAAAGGAAGTTGATCATCCACCAAGGAGGAGTGAAGGAAAAAGTACTAGAACTAAATTTGTAGAACAAAGAAATAATACACCCTCTACTCAAGGAAATTATTAGCATGGAAGAAATCGACCTATTCAAAGAAGACAACCTTTTTCGAGGTACAAGGATTTTTACTATGGATATTTTTTTTAATATTATAACTTTTGCCACAAAGCTATAAATTTATCTTTAAGATTTAGACTTGAGCAATCAAGACACCCAAGGAATAATTATCTACCACAAGAAAGAATGAGAAAACCAAGTAGAAAACAATCGCATATTGCAAATCATGTGATGGTTGTTAAAAAAATGCATATCAAGCATAACAATTGTTATGATCCTTTATTCAATGAACCAGAATGTTACATCTGCCATAATTATGGACATAAAGCTGCAGACTATCACCTAAATAACTAAAAGCCAGATTCAAATCACAGAGCTAAAAATGTCAAGGTTTGGAATAAGAAAGAAGAGAACAAGTGTGGATTATTGTTGTCAGCTCAAAGACAAAGGAGCCCCTAGTATATTGACAACGGATGCTCCAGTCATATGACAGGTGACAAAAGTAAGTTCCTATCACTCAAAGAAAATAAATCATGTGACTTTTGGAAATGATGCTCCAGGAAAGATCAGAGGTAAAGGTCTAGTAAGGTTAAGTAATGGAGGAGGTAAAACTCAAGATGTATTATTAGTTGATGGATTAAATCATAATCTTCTTAGTGTCATTCAGGTGTGTGATAGAGGATGTGAAGTCACTTTCACTACCAAGGGTTGTAAAATAAAAACAATGAACACAGGAAAAATCATTGCAAAAGGGGTTATAACTAAAAACAATGTCTATGTTCTAAAGGAAGATAAGGAAGAATGTCATTTAAGAAAATTTTATGGAAGTAGGTTATGGCAGAGAAAGCTTCGACACTTGAATTTTGATCATATTGTCAAACTATATAATGAAGGTGTTGTGCAATATCTTCCAAGAATATCTAAGCCTCATAACTATGTATGTGAATAATGTCAAATGGGGAAGTTGAATCATGCTCAATTCAAATCGAAGAGTTTCACATCTTCAGAGAAACCACTTCAAATTATTCATATGGATCTGTGTGGACCATCATGAAAGGAAGGAACTAGAGGAGAACATTACTTTATGCTAGTGATTTATGACTTCTCTATACTTACATGGGTTGCCTTTGTGAGAGAAAAATATGATGTGTTTGAGAAGTTCAAAATGTTTAAGGCGTTAGATGAGAATCAGATAGGAAGGACGTTAAAGGCAATTCACTTAGAGAGGGGAGGAGAATTTCTATCAAGAGATTTCAAAGAATTATGTGAAAGACATGGAATTAAAAGAGAATATACTATTCTAGGTACACCTCAACAAAATGGAGTTGTAGAACGTCAAAATAGATCAGTCCAATAGATGGCAATGGCTATGATGAGTGAAAGGGACATTTCACAAACCTTCTGGGTGGAGGTTGTTCATATTTTAAACAAAGTACATCTAAGTCCAAAAAGTGATAAAACTGTTGGGTATGTGTTATATTCTTTGCACGAGTAGTAGTGTCTGAGCACCTGCGCCGGGCATGCAGGGGGGTAAGAGGGGGGCGGAGCCCCCGAAATTTTTTTTTTGGGCCGACATATTTTCGCCGGTTTCGGGCCGAGATATTATTTCCAGACCGACATATTTCCGGGGCGACATATTTTTTGGACCACATGATATTAGGTGGTTTTAGGCACATGGTTTTTGCCAATGGTTTTCTATTTTTGGTTAAGGAATTAGGGTTTTGGACTAATCCAGGTCATTGGATTAGGGTTTTGGATGCCGTTGGCTCCTATATGTATATTGTATTGTAAACAATGTAACACAATGTGTATCAATATAATATATGTTGGTTTTCCCGGTTTGGGTTTCCAGGTGAAATCTCTGTGTAATGTTTGTATTTGCCATTGTATCTTTTCTATTTTTTTTTGTATATTACTTTGCAGTAGATATTGTACAATGTTAGAATTTACAAAAACTCCATATGAGTTGTGGTTTGGTTGATCTGCATCAATCAAGCACTTCAAAGTATTTGGAAGTAAATGCTACATCAAAAATAATGATAATCATCTGGAAATTTTTTATGGTAGAGGTGATGAACGTATCTTCTTAGGATATGCAACGAACAGTAAAGGATAGAGATGCTTTAAAAAAATTATGCATAAATTAGTAGATTGTATTGATGTTCGAATTGATGAAGAAACTCCTGTAAAAGATCAACATAGAATAATCACCAAGTCAGATGAAGAAGATGATGAGAATAATGAGAATGGAGAACGAAAGATCTCAGAGTCATAAGAAGATGATGAATAAGGTGGAGAAGAGACACCCATAGTAGAAGAGTCAAGACAAGAATAAGCATAAAATCCTTCCTCCATAATTACTCAAAAGAATTATCCTACAAGTCAGATAATTGGTGAGAAGGACAAAGGTGTACAAACTAGCAGAAGGATAATCAATGACACCGACCAATCACACATAGCCTTCATATCCATGGTGGAACCAAAGAACTTTAATGAAGCTAGTGATCAGGGGATCAAATTTTGCTCAATTTTCAAAGTCCTCGGAATGCGATGAAAACAGTGCCATTGCGTCTGTCTTGTTTTCATGATTCCGACGGTATATTTACTTTCGCAAACAAAGTCCGTATGGAGGAGATATCGTGATTTGACCACCAAGTCAAAAAGGGAAAAATTTGGGATGCTGACTGTACCTGTCCATACAGTCTGTACGGCCACGTGGAGGGCCGTACCATGATGATGATGTGGCAGTTAGCTGACGTGGCACATTTCGATTGGTTGTTCGTTGGCATATACAATGTGAACACGTGTCTCATTGGCAGCGAATGGTGTGAGGACACGTGGCCCAATGCTTGGGCGCCACATGTCCCTAATTGGTTGGCTTATAATGTCTATGCAAAATTAATGGAGGCCACGGGGTTCGACCCCCGGACCTCCCCACATCATATAAATTTACAAACTATGCTAGCCAATATTCCCGCCAATGTACCTTGTTACATGTTCCATTGCACTTACATTTAAAGTGGGTTGTTGTATTATATGGTCGGGGGGCGGGCCGGGGCCTAGCCCCGACCCATCGTATATTTTATATAAACATTGCATATGGTGTATTGTGCACGATTTTAAATCGCATAACTTATATGTTATGGTTTGTCATTGTAATAAAAACGCGCGGGAATATATATATAGATATACAGTGTATTATATTGTGGGCATGGGTTTTAAAACCTTTGGTTATATGTGGTATGCCACATGCCCATGGCTCGGAGCGCACGGTTTAATCCATTGCATGGTTTTCAAATGGACCAACGAATTTTATGCCCAGCCTATGGTCGGGTGGGTGATATGACCAAGAGCCGAGGCGGTTAGGGCTGGAGGCGCCTTAACCGTCCTACGGTTCGCACCATTGGCACAATTGCGCCCAGTGCTAAGTTTTTTCGCTTTAAAGAGTGTGTGTGCTAGGTTTGAAGCACAAGGGTGCGAATTGTAGAACCAGAGACAACATAGTTGAAGAGGAGAACTTCAAGGAGGCTATCTTCTTCATTTTTCGACCGTTTCAGGTGCCGAAAGAGCCTAGACATGGGTTTTGGGACGCTGCAGAGCCATTGGAGCAGTCAGTTTGTCAATTTGAGCACTGTAAGACATGTTTTTAAGCACTTTGAGAAATTTAATATAAAAGATCCATTTGGAGGCTGGACCAGGAGATGTAGCCCGGAGTGGGGTGAACTCCTTTATCAA
>ML794282.1:87296-111073 GCA_009831015.1 Picea engelmannii
CTGATAGGAGTTCAACTATTGGAAATGGGTACATTTAGTAGGTTTTTAATCGTTAATTTGTTTTCGTTGGACATGATTAAATGTGGATGGAATATTCTTCATCGTCACAATAAATGGAGGGTTGTGATTTGAAATATTAACTTCCTTGCTTTATGAAGGAGCAGATGTGATTAATTTTTCACATTTTCATAATATGATTATGAAATTACTGTGCTATCTAGCTAAGTGCCACATTTAAGTGATTATCAAAGATTCCATATTATTGTGGTTAACCTAGTAGTGGAGTATGTCGAGCTCCCACATGTGAAAGGTGTGGAGGGATATGTTTAGTTGTGGTATGGAGAGCCATCTAATGTTCGGTTTCCTTCCTCTACCCATAAGTTAAAAAACTTCACAAAGAGAAATTTATTTGTTCCAAATATCGATCCATCCTCATTCATTCACCTATCAATCTGTCCATTGTGTAAACAGATACCAATAATTTTGTGTGAAGATGATACATATTCAGACTCTTAATTTAGGCTTTGCATGGAATGTGTCAATGATTCATACAATATCAATATCAAGTGCAGAGCCATGATTTTCTAATTTGGAATTGGTATCCCTTGTTTTCTCTTCATCAGTTTCTCGATGATCTAATGTCAAAGCCAAACAACATTATTTTTTTAAAAAATTGATTAGTTTCAAAAAGCATGCAATATAACATAATTTTATGAATATCTTAGTTATAAATTTATATTTTGTTATGGAATTTATACATTGTTCATGAACTTTTATCTTTCAAAATCTGTTGGATTATAGGTTATACTTGCATACAATTGTACTCATATTTCTTAATTTATAAATATTTCATTTAATTCAGTTTCCTCATCATAACAATACATTTTAATTTATTCACCTGCATGCAATTTATGTGTATTTATATAATTATAATAATTTTTTTGTATGAGATTATAGTCACATTGTTAATCATAAAACCTTTATTTTTGAAAGTTTTTTTTTTTTTAATATATGTAAATAATATCATTAGTTGAGATTTGTGTTCCTTGGACCCTGTATAAGGACGCTCGTTATTTTATTTTTCTGACTTTTAATCGTTTCCTTATAAGGTTGGATGTGTCTTTTCTGATAGAGTTGGGTACGTGCACCCTCACCTTTAGATATTTCTACTATTCAACTATTTTTATCCTCCATTTAGTTAATCTTGTCAACTTCATTACAAATTGTGATACCTATATTTTGTTTTAAGTGATAATATTTTAACCTATTATTTTCCTCGGTTATCGCGGATAAGCCTAGTTTATTTCCATACCATCGATAGATACCCATTGCTACAATTTTCTTTCCCTTCTTTTAGTACTACGTGTAGATTCCTTAATCATTGTTGTGGATCCCTTATATATGCCTAAGCGATAAGGATTTGATCTAGTTTAACCTTATCTTATACACCGGTAACTCATTTGACTATATAGGGTCATTGTTATATTATTACGGTTAAATATTATTAGGGTTAAGGTTATATTAAAGGTAGGGTTATATTAAGGTAAGGATGTGTATTAAGTATAGACAAATTTAAATAGATGTTAAGTTAAATGGCATTATGGATATCGTGTATAACAAATCTAAATTACTTATCTACGTTCAATTATATGGTTGTCTTAGTTGCACCATCATTTGTTGACTAGTGCCAATTTTTCTTCTGTACCATTTTTATAAAAATTCCCTGCAGTAAATTTGAATTCCATTAAGAGATAAATATTGTACGATCGAGATTCAATTATGATCCCAAATTTTTTCGAAGTGTTGGGGTTTTTAGATTAAAAATTCTGTGAAAATCCTCAAAATATGATATTTATTTCAATCATAACCATATCCATCTTTGAACTTAGCAAGGAAACTCGTTATTTTTCTAGTTGTCAATTGTTTCCTTATAATGTTTGGATATGTCTTGTCTGTTAGATTTGGGTACGTGCACCCCCACCTTTAGATATTAAGTGATAAGATTTCAACCTATGATTTTATTTCCCTTCTTTTAGTATTGTATGTAGATTCTTTAATCACGGTTGTGGCTCCCTTCTATATGCATTAGCATTGAGGCTTTCATCCAACATAATCTTCTCTTATACAATAGTAACTCATCTGATTGTATAGGGTAAGGGTTATAGTATTAAGGTTAAATTTTAGTATTATGTAGAAACAAATTTAATAGATGTTAAATTAAATGGCATTATGTACATTTTTGTATAGAAAATTTAAATTTTTTATAGACATTTATCCATCACAATTATGTATTTATGTTAATAATAAGTTTTGAAAATAAAACCAATTATTTTAAACTTTAAGCTAACTCTTATTGTATGATAATTTTTCCATATAATTGACAATATACTAAAACTTTCCACTAGCTAGAAGGTCACACTTTTCAGATAGCCAAGGTGAGGTCACTTATCATGACTTTGTGATAGGTCCTAACTAAAAAGTCGTACTTGACGTAGATTTATAGTTCAAAGTAGATTTATAGTTCAGCACTAACAAGATGCACTCCAATGACACTTTGAATGTTATGTTATGGCGGATATTTGGCTTTTGGATTTTTTTTAATATCAAAATTTTAAAATATTTTTGAAAGTAAAATCTTTCTTCATTTTCTGTGAGTGAAAATGCATTTTTTTTTAAAAAGAAGATTTTTTTTGATAAATATAAAAGAATAAGAAAATACAATATTTAAAAAAAAGATTAGTTTTTATATTTTATATTTCATTTCTATTAAATATTTTTAAGCATGCTAAAACATATGGCCTGGTAGATAATAATTGGTTGGTGTTGGCATCTACTATTGCTATTGTAGTCTAAACATTCTACATTTTGGACTTTTCTAGCAATTATCACAGAAATCTAGTTATAAAATTGTTGGTGAAATCACAATTTTTTGTTACTTTAATTTCATTTTTAATGCATAAATAGATTCAACACCTAGAAAAACTAGAACACTAATATTGTACATACTCAACAACTCACATATGCAATTCCAACAATTCCTAACCCAATTTCAAACAAAATTGGTTGAAAAAAATGCTCGAAAAAACTCCAAAACATAGAGCATTCTCTACTCAATCTAATTAGATGAGACCTTTCATATCATAAATAACATTTTATGAATTAATATATATTATTTTGAATTTAGTAAAGAGTAACAACCAATATCCTTTCCACAACCCTCAAGCCATAAGTTTATTTTTCAATTTTGTTATTATTGATTTTCCTTTAAAACATAGCTACCAAGGATAAATAGAGGAAATGGAATTTAATCTTCATATTTACGTTGGTTTCCAATATGTATGTAATGCTATATTATTATGCAAAATAATGCAAAACATATTTACGTTGGGAAAAACATATTTACGTTGGTTTCCCATATTTTTAATTTTTATTTATTAATATCTTCATGAAAATTTAAGATATTACTGTTATAATTAAAAAATTAAACGTGTGAGAATGAATACGAGGTTTTACTATGTGGTTATGTTAATAATAAAAAAATTATAAATAAATATGTGAAGAATGAAACGTCGGCTATTTTCATAACGAGCACGTGGGTGGACGACGATTATCTATATAACCACATAAACCATAACCATTTTCTCATTCTCTGTTTGCAGATCTTTCAAGGTGAAACTCTTATAAAAAATGGAGTCCTCAACTTGGTGGTCTGAATTGCCCGACGATCTGAAGGTGGAGGCGTTTTCATGGTTGCCAGAAAAAATCTTATGTAGATATCGCAGTGTGTGTAAAGAATGGAATGCCCTCTTTTCATCCACAAAATTCATAACTAAGGATTGGCAGTTCGCACCCTGGCTTCTTGTGTACTACTCCTGGTTCTTACACAAACACATTATGTCTTACTGCTTCCCCACAAACACTTGGAAAAGATTTTCCCTTGCCTTTTTAAAGAAAAAATATGATCCGTTGAACAATTTGGAGATACAGATCCACGGATCGGCCGCTGGCCTTTTATTGTTTTCCATCTATAGACACGTTTCTGGTACTCTCTACAAGTTATTGGCCCACACTGTCTCCAATCCTCTTACAGAAACGTTCTTAGAACTTCCCAAAAAAAACCATACTTTTATTTACTACGACATGACCATCGTGGCAGGGGAGGGAGAGACCTATAAAGTGATAGCGTTGGCTGCAGAGGGGAGGGAGCACGAACGGACAGTAGAAATATATGATTCATTTTTGAAGTCGTGGACAGTGGAATACATACCAGAGAATTTGAGGTTATTCGGGAAGAGGCTTGTTATTTCCGAGGATTTCATGTACTGTTATGGGAGCATGTCTTSTACTTATCTAGGATTTCCTTCTTCCAAGCACGGCATCATTRCTTTCAACATCCTAAACGGGGCATTCTCTTTCAGGCCGTTGCCATCAATACAGTAYGTCAATGGCTATRATAGGAACGACTTCCTGTTCTCTTGTGGGTCACGAGTGTTTCTAGCTACATGCATGTATGATGGTATTATTATATGGGAAGTTGGGAAGCCTGGTTCAAACAACCCAGAGTTCAGAGAAATCACAAGGACGCCACCATCTCTTTGGGAAGATTTTAGAAGAAAAGAGGATATACCTCCTGGGATTTTAAGGCTTAACGGGTTTGATTTTCAAGGAATCAGTGACTTGGTGTGCATCACATATGCGAAAGTTAAACAGTTGCTTGTTTATAATTTAAGTGAAAATATATGGAGATGGTTTGGAAGGCGTCAAATAGAAGAACACATAATAGACATGGATGATCCAAGAATTTCTATCTTTCAACCTAGACTAGATAAGAAGGTGGAATTGGAATAAATAGTTAATGCAAACAAATAAATAGTTAATGCAATCCTTGAATTCAAAATTTATTTTGACAAAATCTTTCTCATCACGTTGGCATCTTCCAGAGATTTCTCCCATACTATGAGTACATTTTTTGTTATCATTTATGGCACCTCGCAAATATTTCTACCATGTTATGAATTTAAGTCTTTCCTTCGACCATATTTTTTAATCATTGGAAATGAGCATGAAATTTTTTTTGTTTTAAGTTTTCTTGAATATCTAAAAGTAAAATTAGAGTAAGACTAAGCATGTTTACCTAGAACAAAATCACACCATGAGGATATGCAACTATATTAATAGCCTATTATTGTGGACACAGCATATATAACAAATACTATCCAGAGAGTGACCACAAGGATTTATCATTAACCTTAGTAATTATAAGTACTAAATGTACATTTTTGGATCTACAACTATTATTTTATACCTTTTTCACATTTCATTGATAGAAACCCTTCACCTTCCATTGAAAAGATGCCATATCTTCATCTTTTAAAAAAATTTAATTGATTTATTAGATTTGTATTAATAAGGTTTATACACCTCATTAAGAAATGTTTGTCGAACAATAAACCCTAAATTCTACTCTAAATTCTAAGTATGGCAACTTGAATACATACTACAATACTAAAATCAAACTTAAAAATGTTATCTCAATTCTCAACAAACAATGTTTGATCACATGACTTCAAAAAAGATTACCCCACAATGATTTGTAACCCATGTCTATAAACTCAGAATGTAATCCTACTTGCAACAATTATATGTTTTAGAAAAGAAACATATTTACTCTTAACAAGAAAAACTTTTAGGATTTTGTATAAAAGCCCGATGAAAAGCCAATTAGATTCATTTTTACCATTTTTTTTTTCATATTTTATACCATATCTCAGCTCATTGATATTTTGCATCTTAAAGTGATGAATTTATTTCATGTCAATAAAAATTTATGTTTTTTCAAAAAAAAAATATTATGTATTTTAATATTTTCATCCCGATTTTTCATAAATCAAAACAAAGAGATTGACTGTCACAATGAGATCAATCCATTTGGGAGTGTCAACAATGGCTTGGTTAGACAATAAAACATTAATATACATGAGGATAAATAAATTAGAAAACTTGAAAATGTTTTTCATGATGAGGATTCATGTCTTGAGAGTTTTATCTAAAGAATAATCAGATCCACAGAGTATGACTACTAGATACAGAGCATAGTCAAATGAATTGTTAGACAACAAATGCAGAATCTACTAGATATAGGGCATAGTCAAATGAATGGTTAGAAAGCATTTGCAGAAGTAGGAATTCTTGGTAATCTGATGAAACCATAACCCATGGGAACTACAATAAGGAGGCATCATGCCAAATAATGATATGACTAGTGATACCCATTGGCCTATGTCCAACGGCATTAAAAAAATTTGTGTGTTCGATCACAATATGTTAGATCTATTTTATAGTAATGGTTGAATTCTTATTCTTACACCTTACACCAGGTAAGACGTAAGTTTCTTGTTGCTTTATTCTACATTTTTCCTTAGTATTTTTGGTCATTTTACCATTTGTTTTGCATAACTGTAATATACGTTGTAGTGGTGGATGCTATTAATGAGGTTCAATTATTTGTTTAAAAAATAAAAAAAACTTTATGTTGAGATTTTCATTTAATTATGTGTTGAGAATATATATATATATATATATATATATATATTATTTTGAAGTATACTACAAACCAAAATATCCAGATAGTCTCCAATATTCCACTTTGTACAATGTAGATTTAAATACATAATATTTCAGTGATTATTTAGTAGTAAATTAAAGAATAGAAGTGATTAATAAAAATGTAATGATCAAAGAATGGAAATGGTTTAAAATTTTAATCCAAACAGTACTAAATGATTATCTTGAGATATACTACTAACTAAAATATCCACTTAACCTCTAATATTCCACTTTGTGCAATGTGGATTCAAATATCCACTTAACCTCTAATATTCCACTTTGTGCAATGTGGACTCAAATACATAATATTTCAGTGATTACTTAGTAGTAAATTAGGGAATGGAGGTGACATTAATGAAAATGTAATGATCAAAGAATGGAAATTGATGAGGATGGCGATACTTGTACAACATAATCAAGATCAGATGTTATTTCTCCTATAAGTTGAAGATATTTTGGCTCTTGTAAGATTGGTTCCAGTATATGAAGAAGGCTTGCCAAGTGTTATTATATTCAACATTGAATGATATTTCTATATACTTAAATCTAGTGAGGAAGAGAATATTGGTTTTCCAAAGCTATCATTATTTGGTGAAATGAATCATGTAGAAGTTAACATAGAGTCCCTTGTACTTGCTAAATATATTTTTTTCCAAAGAAAGAGAAGGAAAAGTTGAATTCACTCTTTAGACATGTATTTGATAAATACCTAAAATTAATTCCACTGAATAAAGAGTATATTTCTGCCTAACTCTAAATGTTTTCCAAATTTACTTAAGTGAAACTGAAAAATCACCAATATCATACAAGAGATAAAAATATCCTTTTCAAATAGCACTATAAGGTATGATGAGATATCTTAGCTCAAAATACCCTTACTGCATCGAGACCTTCTTTCCTTTTCATAGTCATTCTTAGATCAAATTAATTTTCTTATCTTTTTTATGTTCTTTGCATGTGTTTCCATGTCTGTGATCCTTAAATTTTTTTCTTAAGGGTTTTGGTAGATGCGTGATATTGATGGAAATGATGTAGTAATTTTGTATTTATTGAATGCTTCAAGGATAAAGATTGGATCCTTTAGATTACTTTAAAGGTTGTTTACTTTGACACCTAAGGATTGTACCTTGTGGATATTTAGCCTTCAAATGAAAATAATGACTTTACAAGAGAAAAAAATGTAAAACAAATTTCATATCATAGTTAGCTCGATTTGTTTTCACCCTTTTGTAAAAAGAAAAGACTTAATTTTGGTCTTGCAACTCAGACTCTAAATATCCATTTGCATGGAATAAATACCTACTCTTGTAATTCAACTGATTCCTTAATTCCTTATGTTATATAAAATATACACAAACAAGATGACACACACACACACACACACACACATATTGAAAATATCCTAGATCTAATTGGTAGTTATCTACAACAATAAGGAATTTTATTTTGACACCCATAGCAATTAAGTTTCACTTAGAATGATACCTACAACATATTATAATTCTTAGTCTTCATGTAAGGATTATTTTTAATTTGCTTTCTTACTTTGCAATTTCCTTTTACCCATTGGCATCGTCTAGTAAATGATAAATTGTGAAGCAAAAGATGTAGAGAGAAAAGAATAGAACAAAAAATAGTATATTAGAATGTAAGAAGAATAATTCTGAAGAAGTACAATGCAATGGGAAATAGCTGAGCTAAATAGGCTGAAGCAAAAGAAGAATAGAAAGTATAGCTAGACAGGACAACTGGCAGTGTACAGTCAGCCTATTGATGTTACATTATATTTAACACTCTCTCTTAAACTCAATAGTTACAAACATCAGCACTGATTATGCCTAAGTGCTGTCTCTAAAAATCAAAAACAGATTTTCCTAGTGGCTTTGTAAAGATATCAACAAGTTGATCTCGAGAACCACAAAATTGTAGTGCAATATCACCATTATTGACCAGCTCGCGTATGAAATGAAAATGAGTGTCAATGTGTTTGCTTTTCTTGTGAAACACGTGATTTTTGGATAAAGCAATTGCTGAAGTATTGTCACAGGAAATAAGAATTGGATCATTTTCTGTATGTGACATATCTTTTAATATTCCTCTCAGCCACACAGCTTGTCAAGAAGCTAAGGTAGCAGCGACATACTCTGCCTCTGCAGAAGATATTAAAAAAATTGGTTGCTTCTTTGATGCCCATGAGATTAGGTTCGTGCCCAGTTGAAAAACATGTGCATATGTGCTTTTCCTGTCTTCTAGGCTGCCTGCAAAATCACTATATGTGTAACCAGAAAGTTGATTACTATCATATTTAGTGTACCATAAGCCAAAATTGAGAGTTCCTGCAACACATCTCAAAATTCGTTTTGCCATTTTCCAATGAGAATCTTTGGGGGATTCCATGAATCTGGAAACAAGGTTGGCTGCATACATAATGTCAGGCCTAGTTGCTGTAAGATACAACAAACTGCCTACTAAAATTTTTTATAGGGTAGAGTCCATTGTAGGACCTTCATCATTCTTGCTCAATTTTGTGCCTAGTGGTATAGTGCTGCATACTTTTGCTGACAGACAAAGATGCCTTTGGCTGATTGATGAACCTCAATCCCTAAAAGATATTTCATTATGCTAAGATCTGTCATCTCAAACTCAGATTGCATGGCATGTTTAAAATTTGTTAACTCAAGATTTCCTGTATAGATCATGTCATCAACATATAAACATACAGTCAAAATTTTACCATGCTGATCTGTTTGGTGTAAAGAGTTGGCTCATTTTGGCTTCTGCTAAAACCGGTTTTGATCAGATAAGTGTCAATTCTATTGTACCAAGCTCTTGGAGCTTGCTTTAAGCCATACAAGGCTTTCTTCAACCGATATACTTTGGCTGGGTGCTCTTGGACTTCAAATCTAGGTTGTTGATCGACATAAACTTCTTCTTCCAAGAAACCATTCAGGAATGCTAACTTGACATCCATCTGGTATACTTGCCATTTGTGTTGGGCTGCTATGGCCAATAGAGTCCTTAGAGTGTCTAATCTTGCTACTGGAGCAAAAGTTTCACCATAATCAGTACCAGGTTGTTGTGAGAATCCTTTGGCAACAAGTCTTGCCTTGTGTTTTTCGATCTGCCCTTTTTCATTGAGTTTAGTTTTGCAAACCCACTTGACACCAATACTCTTCTTGTGTCTTGGAAAATCAACAAGATCCCATGTCTTGTTCTTCTCAATGGAGTAAATTTCTTGGTTCATGGCTTGAACCCAATGTGGATCCTTAGCTGCTTCCTTAAAAGATGTAGGTTGACATGACATTAAAGAAAAAAGGTTGTGTTGTTCAAAGTCATCCAACTGCTAATTGATTTCTCTCAAACTTCGAGTTCTCTGATTTTGTGGTTCAGAGAATGATTCTCTGTTGGAAGTTGAGTTATCCTGAGAATTTTCAAGTTGTCTTTGTACTTGCAATCTTGGAAGAATAGTTTGAGGTACTTGTTGTTCTGAATTTTCTGCGTTTTCAGAACTTGACAGCAATGGATTTTGACTGTCCATCTGCTGATTTTCTAAGTCATTCCAGAATTGATTTTCCAAAAATTTTACATCTCTGTTGAGAATTAGCTTCGTGGTGATTGGATTGTAAAGCCTGTAAGCTTTAGATGTTTCTCTATATCTAGTGAAAATACATTTCTCACTTTTGTCACCAAGTTTCTTCCTTAAATCGGAAGGTATGTGAGCATATGCTATGCATCAGAATGTTCTTAGATGTGCTACATTTAGCTTTGTCCCACTCCATGCTTCTTGGGGGACTTTCATCTTTAGACTTGTGGTTGGAGATCTAATTAGGAGATAAAATGAGCATGCTACTGCTTCATCCCAAAAACTTTTTGACAAACTTTTCTCTTTGAGAAGTTTTCTTGCCATATTCATTATTGTTTGATTTTTCCTTTCAGCCACTCCATTCTGTTGTGGAGTATACCTGGCTGTGGTTTGCATGACAATGCCTTGTGATTTGCAAAACTTTGCAAATTATCTGGAGTTGTATTCTCCTCCTCCATCTGACCTAAGTGCTTTGATATATTTGCTACTGTATTTTTTATCTTCTGCCTTGAATTCTTTGAATTTTGCAAAAGTTTCAGACTCGTGTCTAAGAAAATAGATCCATATTTTTCTGCTGAAATCATCAATAAACGTTAGAAAGTAAAAGCTACCACCTATTGAATTTATTTGCATTGGTCCACATAGGTCAGTGTGAACAAGTTCAAAATGTTGTTTGGCTTGATTTGATGACTATGGAAAACTAGTTCTCTTATGTTTTCCAAGTATGCAGGACTCACATGGGGGAATTTGCTCTTTAAAGATAGGAATACCTTTGACCATGGAGTTCTTCTGAAGAAGACTTAGACTCTAAAATGGTAGATGTCCAAATCTTGTATGCCAAACCATTGTTTCATTCAGGGTTGATGCACTTTGTGCATATGGTTGGATCAGATTTGCAGTTTTGACGGTAAGGGGAAACATCCTATTCGGAGTCATATCGATTTCAAAAATTAATTTTCTACTTGGGATTTTGTCATATATATTACAAGATATTCCCTCAAAAAGTACGTTATAGCCATGCTCACTGAGTTGTTCTACACTTAGCAAATTATGTTTCAGATCTGGAACATGATAGACATTGTATATGTCTTTCTTTACATTTTGTTTAGTAAGAATAGGAACAATTGCTTTTCCTTGAACTTTGACTAAGTAATCATTTCCAAGTGTAATATAAGATGAGATTGAAGAATCAATGCATGAAATTAATTCTTTGTTACATTCCATGTTGTTGCTACATCCACTGTCTAGCAACCAGAGATCTTTAGGTTGTTCTTCAGTCTTGTGGCACGCAAGAAACATACCTCTTGAGTTTTCTCCCATGTGATTTGACACATGTGCTCTGCCTAAGAGTTGATCTTCTTGCTTCTTCCTACATTAAAATTCATAGTGCCCATACTTTTTGTAGTAATAGCATTGTATGCTTGTTTTGTCATTTGTTCTTCTCCCTCTGCCTCTTTGAGGCTGGAAATTTTGATGTTGATTTTGTTGTTGTTGTCTTTCACCTTGGAAATTTTGATTCAGATATTGTTGTCTATTGCCTCCACTGGAGTGAGGGTTACTATGATTTCTCCCTCTGCCTTGGTGACCTCTTCTTCTTCCTCTGCCTCTCCCTCTGCTGAAGGAGAATTGAGTTTTGAAAGCATTGGAGATTGACTCATTTGTGAGATGCAGTCTAGTCTCATGTGTCACCAAAGAACCAATTAATTCATTTGTTGAAAAACTTGACAGATCCGTGGATTCAAGGATTGTTGTTACAACCATTTCGAATTTCTTTGGTAAACTTCTGAGAATTTTCTCAACAATGCATTGATCAGTGATGGTTTCACCAGTCAATCTGATCTAGTTCATGATGCCCATGACTCTGGTCATGAACTGATCCACAGTTTCAGACTATGTCATCCTTAGAGTTTTTAATTTCATCCTCAAGGTTTGTAGTTTAACTATTTTGACCTTGTCATTTCCTTGGTAGGAAGATTTAAGGATATCCCAGGCCTGTTTTGAAGTACCAACACCTGTGATTTTTGAGAAAATCGAGTCATCCACAGAATTTTGAATCTAGAATTTCGCTTTATTTTCTTTGTTCCTCAGTGTTACCTGAGAAATTCGCTGCGGATTTGTCATGGTAGAAAGGGTTGTTGGATCTGGTTCCACATATCCAAGATCCACTGGCTCCCAGCACTCTTGTGATTGCAAGAAGGATCTCATCTGAAGAGACCAGAACTCATAGTTCTTTCCAAGAAGAATCAGACCCTGAGTTGGTCCTAAATTGCTTGATGATGCCATATTTGTTTTGTAAAAAAAATGAACAAAACAGAAAAAAAATTCTTACTTAACTATCTAGTGTGTATAATTTGCAGTGACTTCAGAACTCTGCATTCAAGATTTTGTGAGTTTTTGGCTTCGCGATTCTGACGTCAGGAGTTTGTTATACGATTCCTCCAATCTCTTGTCTTTCCAACCTCCGATCGCCAAAACCCCGATTTTTCGATGGCCAAAGGGAGCTTATCGGCCTCGAATTTTGCCTTAGTCACCGTGCAATGTGACCATCCATCTTGATGTTATAGCGCTACGGGATTTTCTGGTTCTTTGTCTTTTAAATTGCCAAAATGTGAAATATGCCTTTGGACAATTCAACGGTCCAGATCTTCCAGTGATCTAACGGTCCAGATCTTATCGAGATTTCGTGAATCGGTATTTCACGAGTTCGCGAACCCTCATAACAATCTCTTTTGACTCCTTGATTGCGTGATCTATGATTTTTCGATGGTGCTTTCCTTTTGAGACTTTTATCGATTGCTTTGATCTCTGCTACACATCCTCCTATATTAGATGGTCCTGATTTCTCCTAGCGATTTGATATGTTACGGACGTCTCATCTCCAGGATTCGCAAAACGCCGAACCCGAGTGTGTCGTTTGACTCTCCTGATATCGTCCACGTGTCTCCTCAAAGTGGATAGCTCTGATCGCTTACGGGGTTTTCACCATAAAGAAACCTGATCCCTTGTCCTCAGGATTCACGACTTACCGAATACCGATGTGCTGATAGACTCTCCCCTTTTGAGACTTTTCACGAGACCTCGGATTTACGCCATGCGTCCTCGAAAGATGGATGGTCCTCATCGTTTCGCGATTTCGTGACTTTCGACTCGAAATTCTCTATCAACTGAAAACCTCGGTTGTCGAAATGTCGATGGTTTCCTTGATGTTCACCACGTGTCCAAACAAATGGATGGCTGTGATCTTATCGCTATTTCGTGAATCGCGATTTCATGACTTTCACCGTGGAGTGTCTTTCATCAAAAAGACCTCCAATATCCCGAACTCTGAAATGCCGAAATGTGAATGGCACTGGGATCTGCTGCTACTTGTCCTCTGAGGTGGACGACTCACAATCGTTTCGAGATTTCACGATATGTGATGTTGCGATTTCGTGTATTGGGGTTTTGGAAAGAAGTCTCCTTCGCTCGTCCAACTCCCGATTCTTGATTTTGCGATCAGATCAAATCGATGACTGATGATCTATCTCGATCCAATGATCCAGAATAAATCGTGATTTCGTGATTCACGAATTCTCATGTGATTCTTCTGACCTTTACACCTTGCGAGTCAGCGAAATGTCGAGATCTCGCCATGTTTTTCTTGATGGAAGGTCCAAATGATGTCAGGATTTCGTGACTTCACAGGTCGAGATTTCTCCTGTGCACTTCAGAGGACTAAACCTCATGCACCTTCTCACGGATCCAATGGTTGTCAGTCCTTTGCGCAAGATGTGACGGATGAAATTCTTTCGTCTTTTCCCCACTATCTTCATCCCTTCTGAACTGCTTTCCCGCTCTAGATCTATTCGTAGGATGAATCTTACGGCTGCGATGGCTATTCTTTGTGTGTTAGATGCGATCTTTGCTGCATTTGATGGAATTTTCTCCTAAGGAAGAAACATTTGTGAATCTTTCAAAGATTTGAAAGAATTTTACAAGTTCTTTGATATCTTCTGTAATCTTTGACAGATTTGAGCGATTTCTAAAATTCTTTTAAAATGATGCTGGCTTCTGCAACAATCTTTCACAAATTTGAACAAATTCTGTGAAATCTTCAACGTTTCTACCTTCTTAAGCTCTTCTTCATGAAATCTTTGATGATTCTTGAAAATTGTACAAGAATCTTTAAAGTTTCTTCTTCTGCACTCTCTTCTTCCTCGTTCTTTCGAGCGTTGTACACTCTGCTACGTTGTGTGAGATTCTTATGGGGATCTTCCTCATGGAAGTTTCCTGTGAGGAGCTTTTGAGAGTATAGTGGACAACTCTCCAATCCTTGTAAAAAAGTTTGTTTCGCATGCTCTCAAGATCCGTGAAGATCTGCGCTGTTTGAGGATCATGTTTCTCTCCAGCCTGTGTGAAGAGGCTTACTACTAAAGCTCTAATACCATGATAAATTGTGAAGCAAGAGATGTATAGAGAAAAGAATAGAACAGAAAAAGGTATATTAGAATGTAAGAAGAATAAGTTTGAAGAAGTACAATGCAATGAGAAATAGCTGAGCTAGATAGGCTCAAGCAAAACAAGAATAGAAAGTATAGCTGGCTAGGACAGTTGGCAGTGTACAATCAGCCTATTGAGGTTACATTATATTTAACAGTAAAGAAATCATAAAAAGAAATGTAAAGAAATTTCCCATTTAATTCGTTGTCTAATGGTAAATGATGTTCACTATCTGAGAGTTAAAATGGTATCCTTTAAGAGTATCATTGTCAAAAACCAAATATATAAATTAGTGATTTTATTGTCTGAATCATCTTGCTATCCCTTAATGGTTAGCTGGAAAAAAGGGTAATGTTTTCAAATGACTATTAATTAAAGTCTGATCATGCGGTCTTATAAAATAAATGTGAGATTGTTGTAAAAAAAAAAGATGAGGTTGTCTATCAGAAGTGTGAGGTGCTTGTTTATCAAGGTACGATCATAAATCAGGATATCGTCATCCAACCTCTATAAACACACAATTAATGGAGTTACACTTAATTTCAATGCCAGGAATCTAAAAGTGACAGGAATCTAAAAGATACAGCCATTATATGCATCCATGCTCATCCATGAGGTCGCTCAGAGTTATATGCCAAAATTTGTCCATTAATTACGTGACAATGGTGTTTGTTAGACATGCGAAAATTAAGCTGTCCGAACATAAGGGTAAAGTTGTCGATTAATGGGGGTCGTTGTAATTAATGAAATTGTTGTCAACAATCATAAATATGTCTAACAATAGAGGTTACGGTTCCCAGGGAAATCGCTATTTAAAAAAATAATTACTGTCATATAACAGTTTAAAATCGAGTGTAAGGTCGCTCTAATCAAGTTTGGATTTGTTGCATAAAAATTATCGCTGGGTAAAATTTATTTAAGTTTTAGATAACTTTAGAATTCTCAGTTATTAAAACTAGAAGTCAAGTCGCCACACCTACGCATAGTAGTAACTGCAACCCAAGAATCAATCAATTATGGTGTAGTACTGTATAAATCCAAGGCAATAAAAATATGTAAAGCAGTAACTGAATTTCAAGGTAGTAAAAATCCGTGTTATAAAGGTCATGTAGTAGTAAATAACAATAAAATTACACTGGCTAAAAAGGAGGATAAATCCAGACGAAAATCGCTATTCAACAAACTTTTAAAAGGTTACTTAGCCATAATTTAGGATCCACGGGTTACACTGCAATTCATTTTATTTACACAACAAATCGTAATCAACAATGTATACAACATATGCACGATACAATATTCATTAGAAGTTTAAATAAAAAGAGAAGTACAACCAATCGCATCAATAACATTTAGAACACACAACAAATCGTTGAATGGAAACATAACACCCAACAATCGTTTAATGAACATCTCGTCCACACACTGAATCGCTGGGTAGGAAGTAAGCAACCACAGAGAAGGATCTCCTTAGTAGAGGAGATGTTATCAATCAAAAGCACAAGGATTTTACCCTTCAACGCAATGATTTTATCATAAAAATAACATAAAGATGCATCATTCAAGCGCAGAGTTAATCGAGGTTTTAAGAAATAAAAAATTCAGARTAATCAATCACAATAAATGCAAAAATAATATTTCAAGAAGAACATCAAACACARAGATCAAACATAGAGGATCATAGGTGATTCACYGCGGGAAGGGAATAAAAATCAYAGAGGTAATCAATTGCAACARGGCACAAGACAATAACTTGACCAGGAACAACCAACARAGTTAGATGGTTGGKCKAACACTTTCTTYTCTCATCATCCATGCACAGAAAAGAAGGGCATTTGAATTTATAGGTCATTGTGCACTGAAATGAMGATCATTGATTTGACTCCTAACCRACTTCTCAGGCATGGACTCRCGAACTAGGGATGAGGACGAAAAGAACACTCTTCACAACATTCTACAAAACCAAAGGACAGTCACAACATGTAGGGATTGAATGCCAAGGGAAACAAGTCAAGCAAYGAGCTTAAGGCTATGGGGAATTTAAGTTCTCGGTTGAAATGCTAAGTCAACATTTTCTTTACCCAAATAAAAATACAGAATTGAAAGCATAAGGTATAATAAGAATCTATCATGCAGAATCAAGTAAGCATATCGTAGCCCAAGTTGTCTGCTCTGAGTTGTTCTCCTGCGCCCTTCGTGCAGCTCATGCTTGTCGACTGATGAGACTTCATCGGTACCTCCCAACCAATGCTAGGGGTACTCTTCTTCCCCCTTAGCCTCCCGAACCGCAAAGGGGCCATGCACACTAAACCAAAGAACAACTGTCTCCCAACTCGCCTCGCAAGGCCGAGCCACCACTCCTCGCTGAGCTGGGTATCTCAACTCCCACAAGCTATGTCAATAAAGTCTGAAATTTTGCAACGTAATGTTACGCATAACAACCAAGATCAATCATCCTCCTCTTTCCTCATTTATATAGAGTTTATAAGTCATTTACTTTCTCAAAATCTCATTTAATTTATTGTTCAATAATTTAATTCCTAATAATCCTCCCCATACATGTATCACCCATCTCCTTCATTTCACCATAAATTAATTTCATTAATGAATTAATTACTCCTATTTCCCTCATCCACCTAAAAGCATTCCTAGAATCGCTCCTAGGTGTCCCCATATTCTCTTACACATTTTAATGACATCCCCCCTAACTGATTCATTACATGAGTTCAAGTTATAAAGTTCTTAAATGCAAAATACCTTACTAAGTTAGTATTTTTGGTTTTTCCTTATTTTTTCCCTTTCTCTTTATTTTTACTACTTTTTCTTAGTTTCCTAATTCTTTTAAATTTCTCTCTTTCCCTTTTCATTTAAAACTGAAATTGACAAGTGTAGAAAATAACCTTTTTCCCCTTTTTCTTTTTAATTAATAAATTTGTAATTAGCATTTGTAACAAAACAATTATTTCCCCCTTTTTAAATTTTATCCCCCAAACGATTTTTTATAAATCAATTGAATCACTTTCCCCCTTCTCATCACGTGATTAATGATGATTATTATTATTGTTTATTTATTTTTATTTATATATTTTATATAAATATATATATATATATATATATTTTGTCACAAGTATCACTTACCTAGATTTTAATTTTCGAGTCTCGGTGACATTTTATTCGGGAAATTGTTTTAAAATCTTTCTTATCATGTTATTCATTGCGAGGCTATCTAGGTTTATTCATTTACTATTTAACGCGGTGTACCCTCCAAGACGCAGTAGGTACTCCAAGGGTTCCACTCACCTCGTTTTGTTTCCCTTGTACGACATGCCCTTCAGGACGCGCTACGTGCTCCAAGGGTACCACTCACCTCATTTTGTTTCCCTTGCGTGACATGCCTTTTAGGACACACTACGTGCTCCAAGGGTGTTTTTCTCCTCTTGAATGACTTGGTAGACATAAAAAACCCCTAGAGTCAATGCTCCTCTAGGTGATCTTATGGGAGATTAAGGGCCTCTAAGGAATAAAGCTCCTGCCTTATTGCGCACCCCTTAGAATCATCCTGAACGACTGTCGCGGTCTTTCCTCATGGCATCATAGGTCTTCTTGAACTAGGTAGTCGTTAACCTACAGTTCAAGCCACGATGAGAGTACGAGTAGGATGTGGCAAGGCTATTGTCCACACCTCTCCCTCAACGTCACTAGTAGTCGTGTGTGACCCCTCTACTCCACATGTGAGTCCGGTCGGCAAGCTATCGTTAGCCTACATCATCAACAAATAATGTCATAAATGAGATCCACAATCGTAACATCTAATCAGATCCACATATGTCATATATACAACAATAAAACTCAATATTTTGTTCCGTAACTCGATCCAGAGTCCAAGGGTTTCTTCGATGCCTCAACATCCTTGAGGTCCAAAATCGTGCACACTCATGAGAACCGAGTCAATAATACCTGTCTAACAAAATAACATATAATCACATCCATAATGCCTCATAATCATAATCAATGACCAATAGTATATTAATCTGGATCACTTGCAAGCAAGTGTCCTCAAAGAATAAGTTCGCTCAGTGTGCACAAGAGCGGGATGTTACAGCAAGGCTGTAGGGGATCGTGTTGTGCATACATAAAAAATTAACAAGGATGGTGATACTTCTACCACAGATTCAAGATCAAATGTTGACGATGTTGGCCCTTGAATGAATGACTCTTGTATATGAAGAAGGCTTGCCAAGAGTGTTATTACACTGATAGTTCACCTATTGGAAATGGGTACATTTAATAGGTTTTTAATCCTTAGTTCATTTTCGATGGACATGATTAAATATGGATGGAATATTCTTCATCGTCACAACAAATGGAGGGTTGTGATTTGAAATATTAACTTACTTGCTTTCTGAAGGAGTAGGTTTATGCGATTAGTTTTTCACATTTTCATAATATGATTATGAAATTACCATGCTATATAGCTGAGTGACACATTTAAGTGATTAGCAAAGATTCCATATTATTGTGATTAACCTAGTAGTGGAAAATATTGAACTCCCACATGTGAAAGGTGTGGATGGATATGTTTAAGTTGTGGTATAGAGAGCCATCTAATGATCAGTTTCTTTCCTCTACCCATAAGTTTGAGAACTTTACAAAGATAAATTGATTTGTTCCACATATCGATCCATCCTCATTAATTCACCTATCAATCCATGCATTGTGTAGATAGATACCAATAATTTTGTGTGAAGATGATACAGATTGGGACTCTTTAATTTGGAATACCAATATCATCGGTTGAACAATATGAGTATATCGATCCACGGATCGGCTGCGGCTGCTGGCCTTTTATTGTTGTCCATCTATTCCTTCCATGGAGAAAGTGTATTCATGTTATTGGCCCACGCTGTCTCCAATCCACTTACAGGAGCGTTGTTAGAACTTCCCAGCATTGATACTTTTATTTACGAAATGACCTATAAAGTGATAGCGATCGCACGTGAGGATAACGAACCGACAGTAGAAATATATGATTCATTTTTGAAGTCTTGGATTAGAGTGGGATACATACCAGAGAATTGGTGGTTATTCGGGAAGACGATTGTTATTTCCGAGGATTTCTTGTACTGTCAGGGTACTCTTTCTTCCATGCCCGGCATCGTAGCTTTCAGCGTCCGAAACGGGGAATTCTTTTTCAGTCCGTTGCCATTACAGAATGTCTCTTCCTATGATAGGAACGACGTCCTGTTCTCTTGCGGGTCACGAGTGTTTCTAGCTACATGCATACGCAATGGTATTATTATATGGGAATTTGGTTCAAACAACTCAGAGTTCAGAGGGTTCAGAGAACTCACAAGGATGCCACCATCTCTTTGGAAAGATTTTAAAAGAAAAGAGGATATTCCTCCTGGGATTTTGAGGTTTTATTGGTTTGATTTTCAAGGAATGAGTGACTTGGTGTGCATCATATATGGGAATGTTAAAGAGGTGTTTGTTTATAATTTAAGTGAAAATATATGGAAATGGTTTGGAAGACCTCAAATAGAGGAACACTTAAACTTGGAAAGAATAGACATGAATAATCCAATAATTTTTACCTTTCAACTTATATTATATAAAGCAACTTATACTATATATAAAGGTGGCAAAATCATTTCTATGTATAATTTTATATAATTATTTTATAAACAATTTTATTAGTTTTAAATTTTTTTATATTACTTTTCTTTATCACATTTCCATTTACAAGTGCAATTAATTACATGTTAAGCCACTTCAACCATAATAATATTGGACGATGTTCTTGCATTCTTCCATGTTACTCTTCATGGAACTATTATTTGCAAATTGGATTCTTACTTTGCAATTCCCCTTTACCGTTGTGAATTTATATTCCATACCCTATCTGTCAACCATTAAAATTCTAATTTATATTAACTTTAAATGTTACTCATTGAGCAGATATGGTCTTTTAAATGAAAGGTTGCAGTAGATTCTTAAAAAAGTGATTTTTTTTGTGGCTAATCTATCCCATTGGAAAAGAATAATATTGGAGCAAATCTATGCTTCAATAATAATCTAATAGTGTTCATATTTCTAACAAAAATGTTATATAGATTTCATTTGAATAATTTATTGAAATTATGTAACCAATTCCATTTAGCATCAAAGTAAGATTTACTTTTCCATAATTCATCATTTAAAGAATTAATAAAAAGTTTAAAATAAAAATCTCAATCTAGATCAATGAAAACACTTCAAAATTCAAATTTAAATCCACACAAGAAATAAATAAAGTTTTATTAATAAATACAAACAAATAAATATGATGATAAAGTTAATGCAAGCCTAGAACCTCATTTAATTATGTATAATTTCAAAAAAAAATTGACAAAATATTTCACATTACTCTGCACCTTGTAGATATTTCTCCCATGCTATGCATTCAAGTCTTTCTCATCAATTTGCACCTTGCAAATATTTCTCCCTAGTATTTCCTTAGACCATATGTTTCAATCATTGAATATGAACATGAGGAAAACATTGTTTTAAGTTTCCTCGAGAATGTAAAAGTAAGAATAAAGTAATACTAAAGATGTATATCTTGAAAGAAATCGCAACACGAGAATATGCAACTTTATTAATAGCTTATAACTGTGGACACCACATATATAACAAACACAACTTAGATGGGGTACAAAAGGCTTGATCATTACTCTTTACTAGTTTCAAGTACTAATGATAAATTTTTATATCCATAACTATCAATTTAGAGTTTTTGTACATTTCATTGATAAAAACCATTCACTTTCCAACGAAAAGATACCATCTCTTCATTTTTAAAGAAATTGAATCGATTTATTAGATTTTCATTAATAAAATTTATACATCTCATTTCGAAAAATGCTTTTCCTACGAGAAACTTCAACCTCAATACATACTACTTGTAATTAAAAAATAGATCACATTATTAAAATGTGTATTCATATCAAAACACACTTTGCAAGGACCAACCAAGTTTGAATTTATCTAACATGTAATGCAAATAAAATAAAGAAATGCTTTTCCTACGAGAAACTTCAACCTCAATACATACTACTTGTAATTAAAAAATGGATCACATTATTAAAATGTGTATTCATATCAAAACACACTTTGCAAGGACCAACCAAGTTTGAATTTATCTAACATGTAATGCAAATAAAATAAACGAGGATAATCTCTCTTTGCAGCTTATAGCCCTAGTTTGAAAGGGCCAACCAAGTTTGAATTTATCTAAAGATGCATGGAAATAAAATATAAGACTGTAATCTCTCTTTGCATGTTATATCCAATTTGCAATAAAATAAAGCTGAGTAGATTATATTAATATATTAAACGAATTAGTTTTGCATGAGTGATTCCATAAAAGAAAAGCGAAGATTCCTTTTGGGAGTTTAAGGTTTGATTTTCAAGGAATGAGAGGATTGGTGTGAATAACATAGGATAAATTTAATGAGGTTATTGTTAAACTTGTTTATAACTTAAGTGAAAATATATGAAAATATATGGAGATAGACTTTTACATGTCAAATAGAACAAAGTTTGTATTTTAATACATATATTTTTTCCTTTCAAGCTAAATAAGATATAAAGGTCAAATAAATCAACTATTTTGTTGTTCATAGCAAGTATTTTCTACAAAATCCTTGTAGTTACTTCATGTGGGATATGGAAAAGGGTGTGGTTTTTCATTATAAATATAGATAATTTTTTTATTTTCATATTATGTGTAATGAGTAAAAATAATTCATTAAATGTGGATTGTCATCACAAACACAAACAATTATTCTGTAACTATTCTGTAACTATTTAGAGTCAATGTTTTATTTTTTATACATTGCCATTTACAAGTGAAATTAATAATATGGTTTTTCATCAGAAACACAAACAATTATTTTGTAACTAATTTGAGTAAATGTTTTATTTTTTATATAATTTTGAAATAATAGATTACCACTATTAAATTTTTATTAAAAACTAGTTTTAAAAAAAATGTTATTCATTTAAGGGTTAGTGTATTTTACAAATATTTTTAATAAAAAATCAGTGCATGTTTTATATTAGTAAAAAAAAATATAACATCTCCAAAATGCATGCACATTTTTTATGAGTAAATAAAAATTTCATTTCTCCTAAAAATTTATGTTTTTTCTTAGTAGAGAGGAAAATCTCTCTCTTTTTCCTCAATCAAGATCTTCAGCCACATGACGCATCTATGATATACTACTAGTGAATGTAATTCATGGGGACTTCACCTTGTTGACCAATATCATATCACATTCATTTAAGTTTAAAATTGTCAAAAATAGAGTCAACATATTGTAGGTATTAGGGTGTTGTGAGCTACTTGGGGTTTCAAAATAATTTATTCAAAATCCTTTGGGTAGACTATGACATATCATCTACCAATGAAGAATTAGTGCTACCAATTGTTATTGTTTTCAAGAATGACACTAATTGAGGAGATTTCTATAGTAATAAGGCTACCAACATTTAAAACACAAACAAGGTGACATATATATTTTTAATTTGAGAAAAGCCTAGATTTAGTTGGTAGTTATCTACAACAATAAGGAATTTTTTGACACCTATAGTAGTTAAGTTTTACCTTGAATGATAGCTACAACATATTATAATTGTAAAACTCATAAATATACATTAGAATTCAAGGGGTGTAATTATGGACTATTGTAAGGCCTCTTCAACAATAAATAAGGGTACCTTAATTAGTTCAATTTGGTAGAAAATTATTTGAAAGAAGAATCCCTAAATTCCATTTCAAAACTTTTTGTACTATTGGCATTTCATCTTTTCCAGGTAGCACAATAGAAAGGTGAATGGACGGACATAAATGTACAGATAGAAATGTGGATGGGGTTGAACTATGGTAGGACACACTAAGGCCATCCCATATATTTTTGCTCATTTTCGTGGTTAATAAAAGGGAATATTCATATAAATGCATCATCTAGTCTTCTATAATATATACAAATTAGGATCGAGTATTGATTCTGACATCAAAGTCACCATGGAAAGGGGCTATTCTAAATATGATAAACACATAGACATAGAA
>ML794282.1:118938-161515 GCA_009831015.1 Picea engelmannii
TAGCAATGAGCACAAGATTAGAAGAGCCCTAACCTCATCATCAAAGTCCACTTTTACAGAACTTAGTTGATTAGTAACCGTATTAAATTCATTTAAATGATCTGCAACAGACCCACCTTCTGACATCTTCATATTAAATAATCCTTTCATTAGAAATACCTTATTCGACGCCAAGGGTTTTTCATACAATTTGGCCAACACATCCATCAAATCCTTTGTTGTCTTTTCTTTCAAAATATTGAAAGCCACTGATGCTGCCAGGCTCAGCCGTATCGTTCCTAGAGCCTTTCTGTCAAGAATCTCCCATTCTTCATCCTTCATGGCCGTCGGCTTCTTTGCTACTCCACTCAATGGTAGGAATAGATACTTCTGATATAAATAGTCTTCCATCTGCATCTTCCATAACTGGTAGTTTTGGCTGTTAAATTTCTTGACCCTAAACTTTCCATCTTCTGACATTGCTCCCACTCGAACCGGGAACCCTCTTTTCCTACGAGTTACCTTACGCTTTGATACCAGTTGTTAGAAAAACAGGACCGCATAGCAATAAAATAAAACAAATGCAGAAACAAAAACATAGAAGACACACAATACAAGAGAGACACAAATTTACGTGGTTCACCTAGTGTGGGCTACATCCACCAAAGAAATTGCCAGGTCCTTCCTTTATTATTATCCAGCAAATGAAGGGATACAACCTACAACAAAACCCATTGTAACTTCCTCTTATTTCTCTCACAGTCTCCTCTCTCAGAATACAATATTCACCCTCGTACATAGCTGCAATACATTTCCCTCATAAAAGAGGGTTTCCTTCTAGGGAAAAAACCCTAACATAATCTCTACCGTTAGATCTACGACCTTATAAAGAATGGTCCAGATTTACAATGAAATTACAATATACTTTTATAAGGCAAATTTTTCTTCAGGGGCTTCGCCCCTGAACCCCCGCTGGAGGCCTGCTTTCCCCCAGACCCCCCAGCCGGGGGTATAGCCCCCCGGACACCACAGAGGGGGTACCCCCCCTCTGCACTCCCCCACGTGGAAGAGTGTACATACTTCTGGGGTGTAAATACTTCATGGGGTATAAACACGGCTGAAAGCAAGGACCTCTGCATCAGGAAGATAATCAGGCTCCACAACCAACAGATGCCTAGTGTTTGTGGATATTGAATCTTGGTTTGTGGACTGTGGTGCTTCTCGGCACGTGACTGGGTTGAGGTCAATTTTCCTCAATCTGATAGAGATAGACTCAGATGGTAGCGTGAATTGTGGAGCCAGCCCACAACATGCATTAAAGGGGGTTGGAGGGATGAGATTCCAACTAGATTCAAGAGGTATTCTAGAGGTTGGCGAGGTGTTATATGTTCCAGAGTTTACAGTTAATTTTCTGTCAGTGTCAGCTTTGGATGAGAGTGGATTTGGAGTTGTTTTCAACAATGGACATGTGTTTTTGTATCCCGTGGGATCAATTGTTGACACAAAAGTAATGCTTTGTTTCAAGTATGAGGGCTTGTACAGGTTGTTGGGTAGACCTATTTTGGGGTCGAGTGGATTTCTGACTCATATTTTGTGTCAGAGAGTTGGAAGGTAGCACGGGAGAGATATTTGATACATGGAACTCAATCTTCTTCTGGGACTCTCAAGGAACTCAATAGGGATGATTCAACATAGTTGGATGCTAAAGAGAGTGTGCAGTCTCCTAGGAGCATGTCTTCAGTTCATGGTACAGCAGAGGCTTCTAGTGCAGTGGGAGTAGTGGCTTCATGTTCAGAGGGAGAAGAAACTTCTAGTACAGAGGGAGAACCTATGGTAGCTAATGATATGGAGATAGATACTGGTGGTGATACCAGAAGTACCTCCCTCGCTAAGAGGGAGTGTTAGATTTTCTAGCTCGGGAGGTAATCTGCATGTTTTGTCTTGTATGCAGATTTTACCTTAATATTTACACTACGAGGCACTTAAATTTGTAATAGGTTTTATAAAGTTGTTTTAAGTTGTTCTTTTATTAAAGTGACTTTTTAAAATAAAGTGTACCTTCTATTTTTAAAGTGACTTTATTTTCATAAAGCACTTATTTAATAAAGTGAAATTCACTTTTATTTTAAATGAGACATTTTGGAGGGAATGAATCATGACCCTTGATCATGAAAAAGCCAAGATCTAATCTTGGCCTTTGAATCTAGGGTTGAGGAAGGTGAAAAGACACTTTTGGGGGGAAAGTGTCATGTTCAGATTATAGAAGAATGTGTGCAAGACATGTTGTGAAGACATCGAGAGGAGAGTTAGAGAGATTTTGTGAGCATGCTTGAGAGAGGAAAGTGAGCAGCAAAGAGACACATTTTCCAAGGAAGAAGGGCATGAATCCTGAGAAATTTTTTCTGTGAATTTTTGGCTGAAATATTTTTTGTGTTGTGGGAGTCTGTACTGTATGGTTCCATACAGTAGTACAGATTTGGCATGAAAATTGAGGCATTTCGGGAATGGATTTCGAGGTGGATTTCTATTTTATGTTTTTTGTTTTGGGCCATATGGAACAGTCTATATAGCTGACTGTGGGAACAAAAAACGAGGCATAATGAGGCCATACAATAGTACGGTTCTGGCATGGAAAACGAGGCAGATTTCTATGGCACAGATTCGGTGCTGTGAGGTATTTTCCTTGGCTAGAAATGTGGGTTTGCTACTATTTTGTACTTTCCTGAAGCATAAGAAATCTCTCTCTCTCTCTCTCTTTCTCTCTCTCATTGGGTTTCCCCATATCGGATTTTTCCCTGGCATTTGCCTAATTTTCTAAGTGTTATTGGGTTGTTGTCCACTATGTTTTCCCGCTGCATATTTTTCTTAGCAATGTGTATTTTTGCTTATGGAAATTTCTGAATGTGGGTTTTTTCATTTATGAAATTTATGAAGACAGTTATCTCTAGCTTGCTAAGTGTTTGATAGAATCTCAGTTTGTTGATTTTAGTCATTTAAAATCTACATTTACATGCCTTATGATGTCTAAATATTTCCATGTCTCAGTATTGCCAAGTATAGGAGTGTGAGGGAGACAGAGGGAGGCAGACATGGGGTAGAGAGGGAGACTGAGAGTGAGATAGAGAAGGGGGGGGGTAGATGTAAGAGAGGTAGGAAATGATTTTTAGGAGCATGTGAACACTCTTAGAGCACATGCATGCTTGTTTGAATTCAATTTTTTTGGGCAGTATTGGCAAGGCGTATGGTTACTTAGTGGCTCAGATTTAGGTTCGGGATGACAAACCTAGTGGTTTGATCTGCAAATTCGTAAAAACCTTCCTTTTTTTGAATGCCCTTCCATATATATGTCTTTAACAAAATTATAAACATAGATTGAGTCGACAATGCAGATTTCAAATATAGAATTTAAAAGAAAATATTATTTTTTACTATTTTTAATCTTTTTTTGTCTTAACATATATCAAAATCCTAGAATACATACCTCTCTTATTTCTTCTATAAATTTTTCTTGGCTTAACCATTTCTCAAATGAGTTATATGAGGCACTATAGGAGACCAATACCTATGATATAAATTTATTTCTCTCATGTTATGACCCTTTTAGGTTGCATGAACAAAAGACGTTGTAATTTCAGGCATATGTTGACTTTGATAATTTAAAAAAGATATTAAATTAATATTTAAAAATTCCAAAAACTAGAGAACACAAAAAAAAATGGCTTTTATACAAGTATAAACATTTTTGGAATGAAATTCTATTGTTAGTACATTCAACACCTGCATGATTGAAAACATATACCTCATATTTTTGTTGGAAAAATAAGATACCACTCGTAGAAAAACTCAAATTTTACCTAGTAATTAGCAATGTCTATGAAGAAAATTTGTATATTCGGAAACATAATTCAATTTCCTACTTTTCATCTTCTTACACCATATTCAAATTCATTGTAAAACTACCTAAGATAATCCCTCGAAGTTAACACATTGTTGGTTTTCCAGGTTTTCATTGCCACTAATGCGTCATGAGAGACCATCATTAGCCATCACTCACCTAGAGTAGAAATAACACTGTGAATAAAAAATTTCATGATTGTTCTAAAACGTTGAATCTGAACACATTAAACTACTAAAATATTGGATGTGCACCATCTAGGATGAAATTTTTTAGCAAGGTTGTAGGGGATCATGTTGTGCATACATAGAAAATTAACAAGGATGGTGATACTTCTACAACATAGTCAATATCAAATGTTGAAGATGTTGCTCCTTGCATGAATGACTCTTATATATGAATAAGGCCTACCAAGAGTGTTATTACACTGATAGGAGTTCACCTATTGGAAATGTGTACATTTGATAGGTTTTTAATCCTTAATTCGTTTTCGATGGAAATTATTATATATGGATGGAATATTATTCATCGTCACAATAAATGGAGGGTTGTGATTTGAAATATTAACTTCCTTTATTTATGAAGGTGTAGGTTTATGTGATTACTTTTTCACACTTTTATAATATGATTGAGAAATTACCGGGCTATCTAGTTGAGTGCCACATTTATGTGATTAGAAAAGATTCCATATTATTGTAGTTAACCTAGTAGTGGAATATGTCGAGCTCCCACATGTGAAAGGTGTGGAGGGATACGTTCAGGTTGTGGTATGGAGAACCATCTAATGGTTGGTTTCCTTCCTCTACGCATAAGTTATAAAACTTCACAAAGAGAAATGGATTTGTTCGACCTATCGATCCATCCTCATTCATTGACCTATCAATCCATCCATTGTGTAGACAGATACCAATAATTGTCTG
This sequence comes from Picea engelmannii, assembly GCA_009831015.1. NCBI lineage: Eukaryota > Viridiplantae > Streptophyta > Pinopsida > Pinales > Pinaceae > Picea > Picea engelmannii. The sequence continues at coordinate 123,733 of ML794282.1, forward strand.
TAAAGATGATACACTTTGGGAGTATTAATTTGGTCTTTGCATGGAATGTGTCAAAGATTCCTACAATATCAAAATCAAGTGCATAGAAAGGATTTTCTAATTTGGAATTGGTATCCCTCATTTTCTCTTCATCGGTTCCTCGATGATGTAATGTCAAAGCCAAAAGACTATTTTTTTAAATATTTGATTAGTTTGAAGAAGCATGCAATAGAACATAATTTTATGAATATGTTAGTTGTAAATTTATATTTTGTTATACTTGCATACAATTGCACTAATATTTCTTAATTAATAAATATTTCATTTAATTCAATTTCCCCAACATAACGATAAATCTTAATTTATTTACATGCATGTAATTTATGTGTATTTATATGATTATAATAATTTGTTTGTATGAGATTATGGTCACATTGTTAACTTTATTTTCAACAGAATATCTTTTTTTTAATATATGTAATTAATATAATTAGTTTAGATCTGTGTTCCTTGGACCCTGTATGCTAGGTAAGGGTACCATTAATTGTCGACTTATGTCAGTTTTTCTTCTATACCATTTCTTGAACCGATTATAAAAATCCCTGGCAGTAAATTTGAATACCCTGAGTAATATATATTGTATTACCGAGATTCAATTATATTTGCAAAAGTCTTGGAAGTGTTAGGGTTTTTAGATTAAAAACTCTGTGAAAATATGAAAAATACGATATTTCTTTCAATCATAACAAGTTTCGTCTTCGAACTTACCAAGGAAGCTCGTTACTTTATTTTTATGGGTGTCAATCGTTTCCGTATAAGGTTGGATATGTCTTTTATGGTAGAGTTGGGTATGTGCACCCCCATTTATACTATTCAACTTCTCAAAATTTTTATCCTCCATTTAGTTAATCTGGTCAACTTCATGTCAAATCTTGATACATCTGTTTTGTTTTAAGTGTTAATATTTCAACCTATTATTTCCCTTGGTCATCGCCGATAAACCTAGTTTATTTCCATACCATCGATACATACCCATTGCTATAATTTTATTTTCCTTCTTTTAGTACTGTGTGTAGATCCCTTAATCATTGCTGTGGATCCCTTCTATATGCCTAAGAGATAAGGATTTGATCTAGTTGAACCTTGTCTTATACACCGGTAACTCATTTGACTATATAGGATCCATGTTATATTATTAGGGTTAAACTTTATTAGGGTTAGGGTTATATTGAGGTTAGGGTTATATTAAGGTTAGGGTTTGTATTAAGTATAAACAAATTTAAATGGATGTTAAATTAAATGGTATTATGGACACCTTGTATAGAAAATCTAAATTACCTATCGACGTTCATCAATCAGAATTATGTCGTTGTGCTAGTTGTACCATCATTTTTCGATTAATGTCAATTTTTCTTCTATACCATTTCTTGAATTGATTATAAAAATTCCATGTAGTAAATTTGAGTTCCCGTAAGGGATAAATATTGTATGACCAAGATTCAATTATGATCGCAACTTTTTTCGAAGTGTTGCAATTTTCAAATTAAAAACTCTGTGAAAATCCTCAAAATATGATATTTATTTCAGTCATAACCAGATCCATCTTTGCACTTATTTTTTTTTCTAGTTGTCAATTGTTTCCTTATAAGGTTGGATATGTTTAGTTTGGTAGATTTGGGTATGTGCACCGCCACCTTTAGATTTGGGTACGTGGATATTCAACTTTGCACAATTTTTATCCTCCATTTAGTTAATTTGGTCAACTTGGTTGCGAATATTGATACACATGTTGTGTTTTAAGTGATGATATTTCAACCTATTCTTTCCATCAATTATCACTGAAAATATTGGTTTATTTCGATACCCTTTATAGATACATAATGCTATGATTTTCTTTCCCTTCTTTTAGTATTGCATGTAGATTCCTTAATCCATCTTGTGGCTCCCTTTTATATATCTAAGCAATGAGGCTTTGATCCAGCTGAACCTTCTCTTATACAACAATAACTCATCTCAATAACTCATCTCACTGTATAGGGTTAGGGTTATATTATTAAGGTTAAATTTTATTGTGTTTAGGGTTTGTATTGCGTATAAACAAATTTAATAGATGCTAAATTAAATGGCATTATGGACGCCCTTGTATACAAAATCTAAATTTCCTATCAAAATTCATCAACCACAATTATGTGTTTGTATTAGTAATAAGCTCTAGGAACAAAACCAATTGTCTTAAACTTGAGGCCAACCCCTTATTATACGATAATTTTCCCATATAGTTGACAATATACTAAAAATTCCCACTAGCTAGAAGTTCACATTCTTGAGATAGCCAAGGTGAGGTCCCTTATGAATTTGTAATAAGTCCTAACTAAAAGGTAGTACTTGAGGTAGATTTATAGTTCAACACTAACTAGATGCACTCCAATGACACTTTGAATGTTATGTTAATTAAACTGCATGTTTAGAATGGGTCTTTTTATGTTTTCTTATTTATTTGGGTTGATACTAGGGAAAACTTCTGGCTAATATTTGGCTTTTGGATTTTTTTAATATCAAAATTTTAAAATATATTCATATTGAAAGTAACATCTCCCCTCATTTTCTATGAATGGAAATTCTTTTCTTTGAAACAAAATTTGTTTTCCATAAATATAAAAGAATAAGAAAATAAAAAACTTAAAAAAATAGATTAATTTTTATATTTTATACTTCATTCTTATTAAATACTTCCAAGCTTGCTAAAACATATGACCCCTTAGATAATAATTGGTTGGTGTTGGCATCTACTATAGGTGTAGTCTAAACATTCTACATTTTGGAGTTTTCTAGCAGCCATCACTGAAATCCGTCTACAAAATTGTTGGTGAAATCACAATTTTTTGTTACTTTAATTTCGTTTTTAATTCATAAATGGATTGAGCGCCTTGAAAAACCCCATAACACTAATATTGTACATACTCAACAACTCACATATGTAATTCCAACAATTCCTAGCCAAATTTCAAGAAAAAATGGTTGAAAAAAATGCTCAAAAAGATTCCAAAGAAAAATATATATTGTTTATGGATTAATATATACTATTTTGAATCTAGTAAAGAGAAACAACCAAGGTCCTTTCCCTGGCCCTCAATCCATAGTGTCATCATTGGGTAGTTTTAAGTCCTTGAGCAGTGACTAACATGAAGATATATTTGTAGGCTAGCAACTTTATTCCATGGTTTTTTGTGTACCATCACTGGTTCTCATGGAATTGCATGGCTTACTATTTCTTCAAAAGATTCTCCCTTTTCAAGATATCCATTTAAATGTCCAAAACAAGACATCCATTTTCATGTCGTTGTCGTTAGAGGATGTGCCTAATAGGAGGGCCATCCTTTTCTCTTGTGGTCACGAGTGCTTCTAGCTACATGCATACCCTATGGTGTTATTATATGGGAGATTGAGAAGACTCCATTGGGTTCAAACTACTTAGAGTTCATATAAATCACAAGGCTGCCACCATCTATTTGGGAAGATTTTAAAAGAAAAGTGAACATTCCTTTTGGGAGTTTAAGGTTTGATTTTCAAGGAATGAGAGGTTTGGTGTGCAACATTTAAGATAAAGATAACAATGTTATTGTTAAACTTGTTTATAATTTAAGTGAAAATATATGGAGATAGCTTCATACATGTCAAATAGACGAAAGTTTGTATTTTAATACATATATTTTTTCCTTTCAACCTAGATCAGATACAAAGGTCAAATAAATCAACTATTTCATTGTTCATAGCAAGTATTTTCTACAAAATCCTTGTCATTGCTTCCCATGGGATATGGAAAAGGGTGTGGTTTTTCATCATAAATATAGACAATTTTTTCATTTTCATATTATGTCTAATAAGTAAAATTAATTCATGGATTTTCATCACAAACACAAAGAATTGTTTTTCCTTTGTCATATTGAAATGTACAATTTTGTATAATTATTTTATAAACAGTTTCATTAGTTTTTTAAAAAAATTATATTATTTTTCTTTGTCACATTGCCATTTACAAGTGAAATTAATAATATGGATTTTCATCACAAACACAAACAATTATTTTGTAACAAATTTGAGTCAATGTTTAATTTTTTATATAACTTTGAAATAATACATCACCACTATTAAATTATCGTTGAAAACTAATTTTAAAAAAAGTATTACTCATTCAATGGCTAGTGCATTTTAAAAATATTTTTAATAAAAAATCAGTGCATGTTTTATATTAGTAAAGAAAAATATAGCCTCTCCAAAATGCACACACATTTTTTATGAGTAAATAAAAATTCCATTTCTCCTAAAAATGCATGTTTTTACTGAGTAGAGAGGAAAAACCCTCTCTTTTTCCTCAATGAATATCTTCAGACACATGACACATCTATGAACTAATACTAGTGATTGAAAGTCATGGGGACTTCACCTTGTTGACCAATATCCTATCACATTCATTTAAGTTTAAAATTGTCAAAAATAGAGTCAATATATTGTAGGTATTAGGGAGTTGTGAGCTTCTTGGGGTTTCAAAATAATTTATTCAAAATCCTTTGGGTAGGCTACGACATATCATCTACCAATGAAGAATTAGTTCTACCAAATTCTATTGTTTTCAAGCATGACACTAACTGAGGATATTTCTATAGTAATAAAGATACCAACATTTAAAAATAAAACAAGGCGACATATATATTTTTAATTTGAGAAAATCGTAGATCTAGTTGGTAGTTATCTACAACAATAAGGAATTTGTTGACAGCTATAAGTGAAGTCTTACCTTGAATGATAGCTACAAGATATTATAATTGTAAAACTCGTAAATATACATAAGCATTCAAGGGGTGTAATTCTACATTATTGTAAGGTCTCTTCAAAAATAAATAAGGGTACCTTAATTAGCTCAAATTGGCAAAAAATTAATCGAAAGAAGAATCCATAAAATCCATTTGAATCCTTTTTGTACTATTGACATTTCATCTTTTCCAAGTATCACAATAGAAAGGTTAATGGACAAACATAAAATGCATAGATGGAAATGTGGATGGGGATGAACTATGGTAGTTGGCATGTTTACAGGAAGAGTCTGCTTGTCATTGATGGGAAGAACAACAACGACAATTGAATATTGGCAAAAATTATGGTAAACATGAAAGTAGTGATGATAGAATCATGAGTTGTTGTCGACAAGATCAGGAGGACAAGCACAATATTGCCAGGAGTGCAGTAGAAAGGCCCTTGAGGTCCAAAGGATCGAAACCCTTTGAGAATCTGAATGAAATTAAAACCTCAGAACAGATAGTGGATTTACCATTACATTGGTGAGAAAGATGAGAAGGGACAATTCTTTCTCGAAGTCTAGATGAGGTCCAAGAGACAAACTTCTAGGAGGAACAAAGGTCAAATCCTTTGAATACTTAGAAAATATTCTAAGTTGGAAGAAGCCACAATCTCAGGAGGAAGAGCGACAATGGTCCTTGGATCATTGATTCGGAAGACCATCAACCATCCAATCAAACCAAGGTGCACGAGCCTTAGCACTTTGCACACACAGGAGAAGAAATCTGGACCATTGGATCATGGGAGATTGTGGACCATCGTATTGACGTGACAGAGGTTCAAGGATTCAAAATTCAAAAGATTTGCATGGAGGACAAGCGAAAATTTCTAAGAGACAAAGTCGCAAAGTGCAAATTTAGGATTTKATCTAGACTGTTGGATCGTGGAGGATTGTGGGTCGTCGAGCCGATGTGAGTGGGTATCGGGAATGTTAGCATGTTCTTAGATAGAGGAATAGTATGCATGTTTGTCATTGATGGTGCGTGTTTTTCATTGATGGTTAATATCAACACGACAAGATGGCGAAGGTCAGCACGATCAGGAGCATAGCGATAATGGCAATATCAATAGTGTAATCTCATAAGGAGGAAAATAGTCAAAGCATGACAAAGGTTTTGTTTTGGAGTTTCGTAGATCGGTAAATTCAATGGAAAGAGGTTCAAACTCATGATATGTAAAATTGCAATCACAATCCTGACTGTTGGAGTCATAGGACACGTGGAAAGCGATTGGAATTTTCACTGACTTTCACATTGGAGGAGTCAATAGAGCATGGTGTGGGAACTCGCGATATGCGATATCATGAAAATATCTACACCGTCAAATAATAGAGATCGTGGACCGTTGATTATGCATGACAAAGGCCTGTGAAGTTGTTAAATAACGATAAGATCTTGACAGTTGATTCAAGAAGGACACGTGGTGAAATCACAATAATATCTGGACCATTGGTTCCATAGGACACATGGTGAAAGATCATCATTTCGCTGACTGGAAATTTATAGGAGTGAAGTGCTCGTTTGATTGTCGAGTTGTAACGACCTTCCTCGTTAAGACAACAACTCTGATAATAGGTGCAATTTTTTTTATTTTTTTTTTGTGTTTACATTATGTGCGCGCGTGTAGAGGTAACAACACACTTGACTCTACGTCACCCCTTGACAACCAACAAGGCGTAACCTCTATGTTCATCACAAGAAGACTAAAGGCAAAAGACGAGTAATGGAAAACAATATATGACCATAGGCATAAGGTGCACAACGCAACATTTAGTGACAAAAGTAAACTGACCACAATCAAGTACAACATAAATAAGAAGAACAATTGTGCCCCTTTCGAAAGGCGCGTGACAAGGACTCTGACAACGAACACCCAAGTTCACAATATCTATAGAACAACCATCTCAATATACTAACTTGGGTAATTAGGTTACGTAATTCCAGGTTATTGCACCACGTATGTTATTACAATAATTAAAAGTTACAATAACTCTGTCATGAAACATTAACCATCTATCATTTATGTCACGATCCGAACCATGATTTCACAGTTATCATACCTCTTATATGCTACAACCACTACGATCATAAGGACATTACAAGATAAAATCATTCACTAAGGTCCAATATTAAGGTACTAAAATTGACATCATATTTAGAAATGCCATCCTATTTATAGGTAACATCATAACTGAAATTCAATAACATCATGTTAGCAGTGGCCAATATAATAATACAATCTCCAAATGACAAATGGACAAGATTTGAAAATGACAACAACACTATTAACAAATAACCATACTTATAATAACAATAATTAGAAGGTCGGTGTATAGAACTGACATCATATAAGTCACATCACGATTGAATTTAACAACATACCTCAAAATGGAAGGTGGCAACCTACAAAATAAATTGTTATAAATGAGTGTGGACGAAGTATATGGAACTGTTGCTTGGAATGCAATTTGAGAATCTTCAATCTACTAGAGATGAAGTGGAAGCTACATGGAATCTAGGTTGGAGTCTGTGTGGCCAATATTAAAAATTGGTGGATGCTAAAGTGATGGGAGTGTGGCAGGTTGAATTCAATCCATATGTTGTATGAAACTTTGGAAACTTCAATGTGCTGCATAAACCTTTTTTGAAGCTTCCCTAAGATCAATTTTAGTACAACCACTTGGAAAAACCCAGGTATCAAAATAACATTCCTTTAAGTCTACCTATGAACAAAAACTTTTCAAATAATCCAAATACCTTGGAAAAACAAAGTTGAAGAAAATAGTGCATTAGCTTAGGGAAACGTAAATATAAGAAAGCAAAAGGATAGATAAGGCAGCCATACGTATAGAAAAGTCATGACGTATGGGAAGGAAGCAATTTTACATGCAATTGTGTTCTTACCTTCGCTATAGAATTCCTAAGATTCTACAGGTCAATCTTCCTGTAGTCCCCAAACGGAATTGATACATCACTTAGGTATGTGGGGAAGGTGATAGCACTAAAATATTTTGTTTAAAAGAACAATTATTCTAAGGTTCTACTTAATATCAACTTGGGTTCGTCTTGAATTGTAAGACACAAGACACAATGGTTTATAATTGCTCTACTCAAATAACAATTTACTCTACTAAAATAAAACTTTTAAATCATTAAATTGGAAAAACCAAAACAAATAGAATTACCTGGATTGTATCTTGGTCTAACTGGTGGCTAAATCTGCTTACGGTTTACAATGCATTCCTTCATACTCGGGAAGTGAGACAAAAATAAATACAACCACAATGTAACCGGTCGCTACATCTCACACAAAAATTCAAGGCTAAATAAATGCCCCCAATCATTCAAACCAAAATGCATCCCACAGTAAATATTTGTCCACGGAAAACAAAGGAAATGCCCAACGTATACAATGCCATTGTACATAAATGCCCAATATAATGTCTGCCCTCTTTCAATAAATAAAACGCCCCCAAACATTACCGCCCACTGTCAATGAATGCCATTAAAAGAAATGTCCAAGACGTACGGCAAAACGTAGACCCCTTAAAACGCAGATGATTAAAGCATCGATTATCAAACGCCCAACATCACTTTAGAAATGCGGATTAAAACGTAGCTTATTAAGAAAAAGAAAAAAACAACATCATATTAAAATGCGCAGTTTTACAGTATGAGTGCGCCCCATATCAGTGGTAAAGCAAATTCCCTATACAGTTGCCCCAAAATGCCCCAATGACAGTAAAAAGGCAGATCAAAAGTAAAATGACCAACATGCCTACAGTATTTAAAACATTCGTATGACGACAAACGCTGAGTCATTCCTCCATGAGATCACAGGTATCAAAACACAGGGATATTCTTCAAAATCACAGTTATCAAAAAGAACGCAGAGGTATTCTTCAAATCATAGTTATCAAAAGAATGCAGATCAACACATTCAAGCCCAGATTAAAACCCCACATCTACAATGCATACCCTAAAACGCCCAACACAATACATTCTTCTCATGGCAAAAAGCGGCGGTAACAATTTCAACATTGCCAGAACAACCTCACGATAAGCTTTGCTGGAACGAAATTTGCCGAAAAAAATAAAAAAACTAGAATGATCTCACAATATTATCATCAATAACAGTAAATTTGCCGAATATAAAATGCTTTCTACTTTACCAATTAAAATCATACCGTTTCCTTACGCCCACGTTGGAAGACGTCCCGCGCTTCGTGCCGCGTCTCGCTCTCCTCGCCGCTCCCGCTCGTCGACCACAGAAAGCACACCGGTACCTCCCAGCCAAACGTTAGGGGTACTATGCTTCCCCCTTAGCCCCCCGAGCCGCAAAGGGGCCACACAAGAACCAGAGATAGACTAGCGTCTCAGCTCGCCTCCACGGCTGAGCTACCACTCCAACACAGCTGAGATATACCCACCTCCTCACAAGCAACCTATCAAGCCACAATTCGGTAGCGTAACGTTATGCTAACCGTTCATGTCTTTCTTCGTTCCTTTCCCCTCCTTTTATAGAATTTTGAGACTGACCTAATTCATAAATCATTAATTAATTAATTTTTAATGACAACCCTCTAAACGTTCTCTGTCGTCCAAGTGTCGCTCATCCCTATGGTTCTCCAAAATTAATTTCTTTTTAATATTTAAAAGACTCAATTCCCTCACTTCCTCAAAAATCACTCCTTAAATTACTCCTTAATCACCCCTTAAATTACTCTTTAATTTACTCCTTAATCAGTCCTTAAATTACTCCTTAATTTACTCCTTAATTTCTCATCTCTTTTATTCTATTATTTAATTCTCTCTTGTTATTTTTAATTTTGCACCCAAAAGATAAATGCGGTTTTTAATCTTTTCAATATATTTTTAAATTCCTAGCTTTTATACTCCCACACTTTAATAAATTTTAATTCTTCTTTATCTTTTACAAGCCATGGTTTTCACTTAATTTAATTCCCTCATTACTTTACCCCCTTTACTTTTAAGAAGACTTTAATTAACACCTAGGAGGGTTTTAGTTTATGCCCTAGGTTTATTTTGTAGAATCTTTTCTTAGGGCTTGTCAAATTTAACTTAGAGATGTTTTAATTTAGGTTTTTATTTGAACAGGGCAACAATTTAATTGGGGGAGTCATTTTAAGAATTTTATTAGGTGTTAAGGTCTTAGGGTCATCCAGGTTGTCTCATCATCATCATCATCCATGCGACGTGCCCTTCAGGACGCACTACGTGCTCCAAGGGTGCCACTCGCCTCGTTTGCTTTTGCTGCGCGACGTGCCCTTCAGGATCCACCACGTGCTCCAAGGGTGCCACTCGCTGAATTGCATTTCTTTGCGCAACGTGCCCTTCAGGATGCACCACATGCTCCAAGGGTGCCACTCACTGACTTGCAAATGCTTTGCGCGACATTCCCTTCAGGATGCACCACGTGCTCCAAGGGCGCTACTCGCTGACTTGCAATACTTTGCGCGACGTGCCCTTCAGGATGCACCACGTGCTCCAAGGGTGCCACTCGCTAACTTGATGGATTGGTAGACTCTATAACCCCTGGAGTCAACACTCCGCCAGGTGAACTTGTGGGAGTCTAAGGGCTCTAAGGAATAAGGCCCCTGCCTTATTGCGCACCCCTTAGAATCATTGTGAATGACTGTCGCAGTCTGCCCTCACGGCATCGTGGATCCTCTCAAACTAGGTAATCGTTAACCTACAGTTCGAGCCACGGCAGGAGTGCTAATAGGCTGTGGCAGGGCTGCTATCACACCTCTCCCTCAATCTCTCTGGAATTCGTGTGTGGCCCCTTTACTCCATATGTGATTCTGGTTAGCAAGCTATCGTCAGCCTGCATCATCAACCATCATGTCATATCATGTCAACAACATATCATGAAATCAATAGCATATCATCAAAACCACACAATATCACTGTAAATGAAACAACCCAAACAGCCCACTCCCTGACTCAATTATGGGTCCAAGTGAGGTCCACCGATGCCTCTGCATCCTCAAGGTCCGAAACCCTGCACACTCAATGAAACTGAGTCAGCATCACCTGTCTACATCAATGTAGTAAAACATCATGTCATATAACTTGACGCATCATAATGAAGAAAAAATTTTTTATCATCATAAAAATCCAGATCACTTGCGAGCAAGTGTCCTCAAAGAATAAGTTTGGTAAGTGCGCCAGAGCGGGATGTTACATACACCCCCTCTTGGTCTAAACTTCGTCCCGAAGTTTCTCAGTATAAATGCCGAAATAAATGTACCATAAAATCATAAGTACCACAGTATCATAAGTCTATCTGTCAAACAAAGATGGAAATTGTTGATGCATATCATATGCATCCTCCCAGGTTGCCGAGTGCAGACTATAATTGTCCCACTGGACCTTAACCTGATCTACCGTTCGACGTCGTAAATGTCGAATGTGATGATCTAAAATGCGGACTGGCTCAGCCGTGAGCGCTCCCTCGTCCGATACCTGCAAGGAACTCATGTCAATCATGTGTGTAGGATCACTAATATAATGTCTCANCCTCAAAGAATCAGGCAAGGCTAGTCGATAGGCCACGAGCCCCTTTCTCTCCACAATCTCGAAGGGTCCCACGAACCTAGGAGAGAGTTTAGCTCCCTTTACAAACTTGATCGAACTCTTATGCAGTTTAACCCGCAAGAAGACTCGATTGCCGACCTCGTAACTACGTTCGACTCGGTGCGCATCGGCATAACTCTTCTGTCGATCTTGCGCTTCCTTTATCCTTTGTCTTATGGTTTGCATCTGCTCTTCCATTTCTTGGATCGCTTCTGGTCCCACCAGGATTCTATCCTCAAGCCGATCCCAACTCAAGGGTGTCCGACACGGTTGCCCATAAAGAAACTCAAAAGGCACCATCTTAATGGTGCTCTGGTAACTGTTGTTGTAAGCAAACTCTACGAGAGGCAAGAATTCCTCCCAACGCTTTTGTTGGTCCATCATGTACATGCGCAACATGTCTTCCAAGGTTTGGTTCGTACGTTCTGTCTATCCGTCAGTCTCTGGGTGATACACAGTACTAAAATTGAGTTGGGTTCCCAAGGCGTCTTGGAAACTCGTCCAAAATCGCCCAGTGAACACCGATCCTCGATCGGATATAATCTTCTTAGGCACACCATGCATCCTCACAATCTCACTGATGAAAACTCTCGCTATGTCTGGTGCTTGATATGTCGTACGCACAGGAATAAAGTGAGCACTCTTCGTCAGAGTGTCTACCACCACAAAAATCGAGTCATGTCTTCTTGTCGTTAGGGGCAATCCAACAATAAAATCCATCAAAATGACTTCCCATTTCGATTCCGAAATGGCATGTGGTTGAAGTAATCCTACCAGGTGTCTATGTTCAGCCTTTACCTGCTGACACTCGAGACATATAGCCACAAAGTTGACTATGTCGGCCTTCATTCCTTTCCAGAAGAACAAGGGCTTAAGGTCTGCCCTCATCTTCATGACTCTTGGGTGAGCCATGTAAACGGATCTATGAGCCTCACTCAGGATCAACATCCTCAACTCGTCGTTTGGCGGTACATAAATCTGACCTCTAAACCTCAATAAACCATCGCTATCAAAAGAATATCCCTCAATCGTGGTACCATCATAGTGTTTTTTCCTATAAAATCCTCGACTTCCTTGGAGCAGTCATCGTCACGCTGTAAAGTGAGAATCTTCTCATGTAGATTCGTTTAAAGAGGCAACACCGAAAAAATGCATGGCCTCCGACTCAAAGCATCTGCCACTCGGTTAACTGTTCCCTTTATGTAAGTAACCTCGAAGTCGTACTCGCTAAGCAATTCTGACCAACGCTGTTGTCGCGCATTCAGGTCACTTTGCGTGAAAATGTGTTGTAATCCACAATGATAAGTCCTTAATTGAAATTTTCGTCCAACCAGGTAGTGTCTCCATACCTTTAAGGCATATACGATGGCTAATAATTCCAAATCATGTGTCGCATAGTTTTCCTCATGTCTTCTTAGCTTCCTCGAAATGTAAGCAATCACTCATCTGTCCTGCATCAAGACTCCACCTAAACCTTCCTTGGATGCGTCAGTGCATACCAAGAAGTCTGCTTCCATGTCAGGGACCTTTAGTATCGGCGCTGTCATCAAAAACTCTTTAAGCCTCCTAAATGCTTCTGTGCATTTCTTTGTCCAAACAAACTTCTTTTTTTTCTTCTACAATTCTGTGATCGGACCTGCTATCTTCGAAAATCCCTCGACAAACCATCGATAGTATCCTACTAAACCCATAAAACTATGCACTTCTGTGACATTCGTCGACGCAGGCCATCCCATAATAGCCTCAACCTTGGCTGGATCCATGACGATACCTTCGCCAGAGATGACATGCCCTAAGTAGTGAATCCTGGATTGATAAAAAGAGCATTTGGACAGCTTCCCATATAATTTTTGCTCTCTCAAACACTGTAGTACCAAGCACAAGTGCTCATCATGCTCCTCTGTCGTCCGAGAGTAGATCAAAATATCATCAATGAATACTTGGACGAACTTATCCAAGTACTTGCGGAACACCCCGTTCATCAAGCTCATAAATACCCCTGGGGCGTTTGTCAGTCCAAAAGGTAAAACAGTAAACTCATAATGTCTAAATCTCATCTTAAAAGTGGTCTTAGGGATGTCATCCTCCTTGATCTGTAATTGGTGATACCCTGATTGCAAATCGATCTTGGATAACACCGTCGCACCCTTCATTTGATCGAAAAGATCGTCAATTCTTGGTAAGGGATACTAATTCTTAACCGTAGCCTTGTTCAGTTGATGATAGTCAATGCAAAGCCTCCATGATCCATCCTTTTTTTCAAACGAAAATAACTGGTGCACCCCACGGTGACACACTAGGGCGTATCAGCCCCAGGTCCAGCAACTCCTTCAATTGCATTTTTAACTCTTGCAACTCTGGGGTCGACATCCAATAAGGCATTCTCGTTATCGGTTCAGTCCTCGGTTTCAGGTCTATAGTAAACTCTAATTCTCTTTCTGGCGGCATCCCAGGCAACTCCTATGGAAATACGTCCGCAAACTCCTTCACCACCGAAAGGTGTTCTAGACCTTATGCTATTCCCTTTTCGTTTAACACAAGGATCACATAAAGCTTGCACCCCTTGCACATACTCTTCTGTAATTGTAAGGAAGAGACGAACCTCAGAGATACTCCCTAGTTCCATCCTACTATCACCCGTCTCTGTCCTTCATCATCGACTACGCTCAACTGTTTCGTCTTATAGTTGAGTATCACCTCATGCGATTCCAACCAATCCATGCCGATCACAACGTCATAAGATCCTAATATCATGACGTACAAGTTGACCCTCATGAAAAACTCTCCCAGGTTAAGGGCACAACCTGTAACCTTTCCTCCGACCTTCTGTTTAGCTCCCGAAGCCATCTCCATGAATCTAAACTCGTCCTGTTCGACTGCCTTGACATTAATCCTTTTTAGCGCTGCAGCAAGAATGAAACTCTCAGTGGCACCTCGGTCCATCAAAATACTAAAGGTCTAGTCAGCGATAGTACCTGTCGTCTCTAGCACAGTCAACTGGTTCTCTGCCTGGCGGTTATTCACCGCTGCATGAATCCTATGGGCCTTGCCCATATCTCCCACTATACCGGGTCCGGCTGATCCAGACGCTCTGGTCATCTCCACAGGACAATCGCGCTGGTAGTGTGGCTCCCCACACGTCCAACACCCCTTCTTCGGCCCAGTAGTCCTGGTGCCCAAAGTAGAAGATGATTGTCCACCGGCCTGAAACCCTGGTCTGTTCTGCTGAACAAGTCCAAACTGCTGCTGCTGTGGGTGACGTTGCTGCTGCTGCTATGATCCTCGGTAAGGTGTCTGCTGCTGAGGCGACGGTCGTCGTGAGGTAGTAAAAGCGGATCCCCTCTGGAAGCCACGATACCCCGACGTATGTCTCGCTAGTGTTTGCTGCTACGACGTACCAGATGAACCCTGCCCTGCAGGTCTTGCTGGAGTCTTGGTTTGACCCCCACTGATAAGCTCCTCCTCTGCTATGAGGGCATTTTGGACAGTGTCATGCAAGGTTTGAGGCATCAGAATCCTAACCTTTGAACGCAGGCTGTCGTTAAGGCCCAACATGAACCTGTTGACCTTGAGCTTCTTAGTGTTTAGATGCGAATCATACCGGAGAAGCTCCATAAAACGTGCCTCGTACTCAGGCACCGTATGACCTCCCTGTCGTAAGGCATTGAATTCATTGAGCTGACACTCAATGAATTCCTCAAAAAGATACCTCTCCCGGAACCGTTCCTCGAACAGTTCCCATGACATGTCCTCGACGTCCATGTTCAGCTGCGGTAGTAGCATCTTCCACCATAGAAGATCACTCCTCTTTAGTTGGAAGGCCGCCATGCAGACCTTCATGTTGGAGGTATAATCGTGAAGCGCGAAGCACATCACCATATTCTCCAACCATGCCTTAGTGCCTACGTCGTCTGGGGCACCAAAGAACTCGGGAAATTTCACCTTCTCGAGTTCACGGTGAATGCTACCAGTAATGGTCGGTGCGCGCGGCAAGACCTCAGCAGGTGCCGACGCCCTGGCCTCATCTCTGTCCAATCTGTTGATCAGCGCCTCAGACATGCGCTTGAAAGATCTCATCATCCCCACAACATCGACAACTGCGATCTGCTCCTATCCAAGGACCTGTTCGCCTCCCTGGGGGTTAGACCCCTCAAGCGTGGATGCTGCTGGAGGCGTCACGCCTCCTTCCCTAACACCCCGTCGTCCACCTCCACAACGTCCTCTAACCATGATTACCGTACACAACAATCAGCTCGATCAACGACAGAATAATCGTCATAATCATGTCAACGAAACCCATAGTGAATCCCAAGTCTCGGGTTGAACCCGCTCTGATACCATATGTAACGACCTTCCTCGTTAAGA
Organism: Picea engelmannii; assembly: GCA_009831015.1. Lineage (NCBI taxonomy): Eukaryota > Viridiplantae > Streptophyta > Pinopsida > Pinales > Pinaceae > Picea > Picea engelmannii. Next base: position 139,530 of record ML794282.1, read on the forward strand.
CAACAACTCCGATAATAGGTGCAATTTTTTTTTTTTTTTTTTTTGTGTTTACATTATGTGCGCGCGTGTAGAAGTAACAACACACTTGACTCTACGTCACCCCTTGACAACCAACAAGATGTAACCTCTATGTTCATCACAAGAAGACTAAATGCACAAGACGAGTAACAGGAAACAATATACGACCATAGACATAAGGTGCACAACACAACATTTAGCGACAAAAGTAAACTGACCACAATCAAGTACGACATAAATAAGAAGAAAAATTGCACCCCTTTCGAAAGGTGCGTGACAGGGACTCTGACAACGAACACCCAAGTTCACAATATCTATATAACAACCATCTCAATATACTAACTTGGGTAATTAGGTTACGTAATTCCAGGTTATTGCACCACGTATTTTATTACAATAATTAAAAGTTACAATAACTCTGTCATGAAACATTAACCATCTATCATTTATGTCACGATCCGGACCATGATTTCACAGTTAGCATACCTCTTATATGATACAACCACTACGATCATAAGGACATTACAAGATAAAATCATTCACTAAGGTCCAATATTAAGGTACTAAAATTGACATCATATTTAGAAACGCCATCCTATTTATAGGTAACATCATAACTGAAATTCAATAACATCATGTTAGCAGTGGCCAATATAATAATACAATCTCCAAATGACAAACAGACAAGATTTGAAAATGACAACAACACTATTAACAAATAACCATACTTATAATAACAATAATTAGGAGGTCAGTGTATAGAACTGACATCATATAAGTCGCATCACGATTGAATTTAACAACATACCTCAAAATGGAAGGTGGCAACCTACAAAATAAATTGTTATAAATGAGTGTGGACGAAGTATATGGAACTGTTGATTGGAATGCAATTTGAGAATCTTCAATCTACTAGAGATGAAGTGGAAGCTACGTGGCATCTAGGTTGGAGTCTGTGTGGCCAATATTAAAAATTGGTGGATGCTAAAGTGATGGGAGTGTGGCAGGTTGAATTCAATCCATATGTTGTATGAAACTTTGGAAACTTCAATGTGCTGCATAAACCTTTTGTGAAGCTTCCCTAAGATCAATTTTAGTACAACCACTTGGCAAAACTTAGGTATCAAAATAACATTCCTTTAAGTCTACCTATGAACGAAAACTTTTCAAATAATCCAAATACCTTGGAAAAACAAAGTTGAAGAAAATAGTGCATTAGCTTAGGGAAAGGTAAATATAAGAAAGCAAAAGGATAGATAAGGCAGCCATGCGTATAGAAAAGTCATGACGTATGGGAAGGAAGGAATTTTACACGCAATTGTGTTCTTACCTTCGCTATAGAATTCCTAAGATTCTACAGGTCAATCTTCCTGTAGTCCCCAAATGGAATTGATACATCACTTAGGTATGTGGGGAAGGTGATAGCACTAAAATATTTTGTTTAAAAGAACAATTATTCTAAGGTTCTACTTAATATCAACTTGGGCTCGTCTTGAATTGTAAGACACAAGACACAATGGTTTATAATTGCTCTACTCAAATAACAATTTACTCTACTAAAATAAAACTTTTAAATCATTAAATTGGAAAAACCAAAACAAATAGAATTACCTGGATTGTATCTTGGTCTAACTGGTGGCTAAATCTGCTTACGGTTTACAATGCATTCCTTCATACTCGAGAAGTGAGACAAAACTAAATACAACCACAATGTAACCGGTCGCTACATCTCACACATCAATTCAAGGCTAAATAAATGCCCCCAATCATTCAAACGAAAATGCATCCCACAGTAAAGATTTGTCCACGAAAAATAAAGAAAATGCCCAATGTATACAATGCCATTGTACAGAAACGCTCGATATAATGTCCACCCACTGTCAATAAATAAAACGCCCCCAAACACTACTCCCCACTATCAATGAATGCCATTAAAAGAAACGTCTAAGACGTACAACAAAACATAGACCCCTTAAAACACATATGATGAAAGCACCGATTATCAAACGCCCAACATCACTTTAGAAACACAGATTAAAACGTAGCTTATTAAGAAAAAGAAAAAAACAACATCATATTAAAACGCCCAGTTTTACAGTATGAGTGTGCCCCATATCGGTGGTAAAGCGAATGCTCTATACAGTTGCCCCAAAACTCCCCAATGACAGTAAAAACACAGATCAAAAGTAAAACGCCCAACATGCCTACAGTATTTAAAACATCGATATGACGGCAAATGCCGAGTCATTCCTCCATGAGATCACAGGTATCAAAACGTAGGGATATTCTTCAAAATCACAGTTATCAAAAATAACGCAAAGGTATTCTTCAAATCATAGTTATCAAAAGAACGCAGATCAACACATTCAAGCCCAGATTAAAACCCCACATCTACAATGCATACCCTAAAAATTCCAACACAATACATTCTTCTCATGGCCAAAAGCGGCGGTAACAATTTCAACATTGCCAGAACAACATCACAATAACCTTTGCTGGAACGAAATTTGCCGAAAAAAATAAAAAAACCAGAATGATCTCACAATATTATCATCAATAACAGTAAATTTGCCGAATATAAAATGCTTTCTACTTTACCAATTAAAATCATACTGTTGCCTTACGCCCGCGTTGGAAGACGTCCCGCGCTCCATGCCACATCCCGCTCTCCTCGCCGCTCCCGCTCACCGACCACAGAAAGCTCACCGGTACAAAAGATACCTCTCCCAGAACCATAACCATTGAATTATTAAAATTAACCATTAATATTAATAAAACCAACAATGTAGAAGCACTATTGATGATTTACTATTTAATAGTCTTGTTAATGATTTTATCTTTATCGACTATATTCATCATTAAAGTAATGTAAATTATGACATGCACATTTTACATAATAAAGCATTGCATAGGTTGCACAGCCTCAACATAGTAGACACATTGATTTTGAGTATACTTTTTGTTTCTCAAGTTAGATTCCTTTGAGCCTAGTGTCTCATCAAGGAGTTTCTTGATAAGTTGATAATTGAAAATTTTGAACAAGCTAAGGAATTAAATTAAGTAAAAGAATAATGTTTTTAATGTTCTTCTAAAAAAAAAAAAAAAATTTTTGCACCTGTTACTAGAATGGTTGTCGTAACGAGGAAGGTCGTTACACGAGTGGTCATATCTCATGGTCACATTGTTGAGAGATGGAGAGCAGAGCTAGAGAACCCAAGCTCTATTTTAGAGATTCGTAACATGGAGAGTCGAGAGGAATCATCATAGAATACCTGAGACTTGAAAATGTGAAATGCATTTTCGAATAAGGTTGTGTTCACAACTAGTGGTTACATCTGTGGAAGATGTAGGAAGAAGCTAGCGGTGTTAAGCTCCATCTTTGAGTCTCAATGATCATGACTTGGAGCATCAAGACCCTTCATCAAATGAATCACGATATGTGAGATCGTGATGAGATTTGGACCATCGGATCATCAGAGATCTTGACCGTTGACCAAGATCGATGAAGTTTATAAGTTCACGAAATACGAAGCATATTTTAGAGCAGCCTGTGGTCACCATTGATGCTCACGTGAGGGGAAGAAGCTAGCAGTTCTAAGCTCCATCTCAGAGTCTCGGTGATCGTAACTTGGAGTGTCGAGATCCTTTATCACAAGAATGTCGAGATGCGAGATCATAAAATTCAAATTTTGTTTAGTCCTCAGTCACAACCAGTGGGCATATGGGATAAACGCGAAACCCTGTCATTTTAATCCAATGGTGCAGAAGAATTTGAACATGATTGGAGGGTTACTATTGGACATCAGAGTTAATTAATCAATTAAGATTCAGCTAGCAAAATTGATTCATGATTCTTCATCGGTTGGTGATTTAGTTGCTGAGGCATTTTTGCCCAAGAATATTAGAGGTGTAGCTGATGAGTAATGTGTGAATAAAAGGAGATATGAAGTGACTGTGTAATGTTATCTATTTGGACTGAAAAATAAATTGAACTATAGAAAGGAAAAACTACAGCATGTGCAGTGTGAAGAAAGCTCAGAGATAAGGAACAAAAGATGAACATAAGAGAAAAGGTTAAGAGAGAAGAATGTGCACATTTCAAAGAGCATGAAAAGGAAAGAGAAAGAACAGATAGACAAAGACAGTAAGTCAATCCAAATATCGACAGAGAAGAAGAATAGTGTAGCAGAGAAGAATTGCATAACAGTGAAGAAGTGGTAAGAATTGATTTATTTGTGTTGTCGGTTAATCAATCATTCATCTGTAAAAAGGGTGGTTGGGAGGTTCTAGGCAGGACTGTTGTCCTCAGAGGTTCAAGTGGGTTCTTGAACACAGGGAGTTGTAGCTTCCATCTAGTTGCGGCCAGAAAAACCAGGGTGGCAGGGTGGTGCAAGGGAGAAAAGTTGTTCTCTGTTATACAGGTTGGTGCCTGTGCGACTGGAGGTTGGTGCTTCCATCCAGTTGATGCTGGAACACTTAGGGAGTTGTTTCTTCCTTTTAGTGGGTGCTAGAGAAACTAGAGACTTGCTACTCTCAACAAGTTGGATCTTGTAAAACAGAGGTAGTAGCCTCACTTTGAGTTGGCGCTCAAACATAGATGATGTAAAGAACTTAAAAGACTACCTATCATTTCGAAGAAGAAGAGGTTTTCTCCCTTTATGGATTTCCTCGTGAAAAATATGTCTATGTGTATATCTTATGTGTGATTGATGCTCATTGTTTATGTTGTTCATATGATGTATAATATTGATGGTCACTTGATGAAAGATTACAAATATTTTAATAGACTTAAAATTGTTTAAGCACAGTAGAAACTGATTCACCCCCCCTCTCAGTTGTCTTAGTAATTTCAACAGGGAAATCGGGAATTAGAAGAAGGGAGGTGAGCCAACTTTCAACATCGTAAATCACGTAGTCATGAAATGTGAAGAGGATATCTCGACCGTTTGATCACAGAGAGATCTGTACCATTGATTTGATGGAAGCGCAAGTTCAGGAATCAACGAAAGGAGTTTTTCTAACCTCCGACATCGCGATTCACAAAATATTGAAGTGAGAAGAGAAGATCTGGACTGTTGATTAAGGAATGCCATGCATCGTTGATCTGGAATGAAGAAGCTTAGATTTCAAGAGATTGAAATTTGAAGAATGGAGGAAGGCTAAGTCATGAGATCACGAAACAGGAAGTCACAAAGTGCCTTTTTGACTAGCGTGTGGTCACATCCAGAGGTTACGTTAGTGAAGAATAAGGGAAGGAGATAGCGTTGATAGGATCCTCTTTGGAGATCGGGAGTTGAGAAAATAGAGGTGAATAGTAGCATAATATATGAAGCATGAAGTCGAGAAGAACCTTTTGGATAGGAATCTGATCACAGTTCGTGGTCATGTGAAAGGAAGGGGCTTAGACAGAAAAGCTAGTGGCCACTGTGTAGTTTTCTAAGGAAGGTGAAAGGCACTGAAGGGATGCGCACGTGGAGGTTCTCTCCTATAACTATCAGCTGAATTGTAACTGTAACAGAGAAGAGGAAGGGTTACACTAGTAGAGAATCCAAGAATCTTAGGATAACGACCACTCATGACGAACAAACTATGAATAATTGCGAGAGAAGGTGAAGAGTTGCATGGATGATGTGGTAGTGGTATTGGCGTGATAAAAATGTAGAACAAAGAAGAGAGGAACTTCTATTTTGTATTTGTTCATGCGGGTATAAGGAGTTTGTGCACAGGATCTGAAGCGAATAGCAGAGGCATGGCACATACCATGCAGAAACAACATAGAACATAAAACATAGAAAGATGCAGAAGCGGACAAGAACATAGAAGATGAAGAACGAAAAGGAGACTCTGAGCTACAACAGATCATATCAGAGACAAATCAAGTAAGTAAGTGTTTGTAAGATTCAATCAGGGTGCTAGCGTGGTGCTAGGGAGGATTGTAGTCCTCTAAATTCTAGTTGGTGCTAGAAGATATTCTGGGAGTTTTTTCTTCCATATGGTTGGTTCTAGAGAAATATGAGAGTTGGTGCTCTCTATAAGTTGGAGCTTTCTATGAGAGGTTGTAGACTCATATTTGAGTTGGTGCTCAAAGGCTGTGATGTACATGAAATTTGGAGCTTGATTGACATCCTAAGAAGAAGATGTTTTCTCCCTTTATGGGTTTCCTCAACAAAATCAGTGTATCTATGTATTCTTTTTGATTTATCAAATATTGTATATTTATGCATGCTAATTGATCAACAACACATTAAATATAATAATATATAAAGATTCAGAAAAAAAATTGAAAAATTTCAAGCTTATATATATATATATATATATATATATATATATATAATTGATTCACTCCCTGCCCCTCTTAGTTATTTTTCCAACAATCTGTATTAGAGCAGGTGCCTTTGATCAAAGGTAGATCCATAAGCCTTATCATTACTAGTCATGAAGAAAGTTCAATTAATAGAGTTCCTTTGTTTGATGGAACAAACTTTGCCTTCTGGAAAATAAAGATGAGAACATATTAAGATCCCTGGGTGTTGATGTTTGGGATGTTGTTGAAACTGCATATGTGGAGCCTGTAGTGTTGGCCTCAAAAGGTGATAAGCTGGAGTTTAGATTTAATTCAAAAGAAATGAATGGCATCCTCAATGGACTTGCAGAAGCCGAGTTTGACAAAGTCGTGAATTGTGATTCAACAAAAGTTATGAGGGACAATCTGATAAGTAGTTATGAAGGTAATGAAAAGGTGAAAGACACAAAACTTCAGAATCACGGACTTAAATTTGAGCAGTTAAATATGGATGAAGATGAAACTATCAGTAAGTACTTCTCACGTATAGAAGAACTTGTCAAAACTATGAAAGTTCTAGGTGAAATGATAGATGAATCTTTTCTAGTACATAAAATACTAAGATCTCTTCCTGATAGATTTAACTCAAAGGTCTCTGCTATAGAGGAAATAACTGATTTCAAAGAATTGACACTAGATAAACTTTTTGGAACCCTAACTGCTTATGAAATGATAATCACCAAAGGTAAATCCACTACAAGAGATGCATCCTTTAAAGTAGAGAAAAACACAGAATCCAATATAGATGAGATTGAAGCAAATTTTGTGAGAAGACTAATGAAAGGATCAGGAAAATACAAAGGTAAGCTTCCATTCAAATGCTTCAACTATGGTAAGATAGGTCATTTTGCAAATAAGTGTCCTCACAAAAGAAAGGATCAAACATATGTTGATGAAGAGAAGCACAAACACAAAAGGGTCTATAAAGAGAATAATTTTAAGAAGAAAAATCTTTTTGTAAACAATGATGATGATGGTTCAGATGATGAAAACAATGACTCTTATATTGAAAGTAAAATAAATGATCTCATGCTAATAGATTTATAAGACCTAAAAAATGACATCTATATTGACAATGGATGCTCCAGTCATATGACAGGTGACAAAAGTAAGTTCCTATCACTCAAAGAAAATAAATAAGGAAATGTGACTTTTGGAAATGATGCTCAAGGAAAGATCAGAGGTAAAGGTCTAGTAACATTAAGTAATGGAAGAGGAAAAGATCAAGATGTATTATTATTTGATGGATTAAATCATAATCTTCTTAGTTCCAGTCAGGTGTGCGACAAAGGATGTGAAATCACTTTCACTGCCAAGGGTTGAAAAATAAAAATAGTGAAAATAAGAGAGGTGATTGCAAAAGGGGCTAGAACTAAAAAAAATGTCTATTTTCTGAAGTAAGATAAGGAGGAATTTTATTTAAGAAAATTTGATGAAAGTTGGTTGATGAAGCTTGGAAACCTGAGTTTTGATCATATTGTCAAACTGAATAATGAGGGTGTTCTGAAAGATCTTCCAAGAATATCTAAGCCTCATAACTATGTATGTGAATCATGTCAAATGTGAAAGCTGACTCACACTCATTTCAAATCGAAGAGTTTCACATCATCAGAAAAACCACTTCAAGTTATTCATATGGATATGTGTTGACCATCGTGAAAGGAAGGAATTGGAGGAGAACATTGCTTTATGCTATTGATTGATGACTTCTCCAGACTTATGTGGGTTTCCTTTGTGAGATAAAAATATGATGCGTTTAAGAAGTTCAAAATGTTTAAGTAGTTAGATGAGAATCAGACATGAATGAAGTTAAAGGAAATTCCCTTAGAGAGGGGAGGAGAATTTATGTTAAGAAATTTCAAAGAATTATGTGAAAGACATGGAATTAAAAGAGAATATACTATTCCAGGTACACCTCAACAAAATGGAGTTGTAGAACACCAAAATAGATTATTCCAACAGATGGAAAGGGCTATGATGAGTGAAAGGGACATTTCACAAACCTTCTAGGTGGAGGTTGTTCACATGGCTATTCATATTTTAAAAAAAGTGCATCTGAGGCCAAACAATGATAAAACTCCATATGAGTTGTGGTTTGGTTGACGTGCATCAATCAAGCACTTGGAATTATTTGTAAGTAAATGCTTCATAAAAAATAATGACAATCATCTCAAAAATTTTTATGGTAGAGCTAGTGAAGGTATCTTCCTAGGATATGCAACGAACAATAAAGGATACAAATGCTTTAAAAAAATTATGCATAAATTAGTAGATTGTATTGATGTTCAAATTGATGAAGAAACTCCTGTAAAAGATCAACATAGAATAAGAACCAAGTCAAATGAAGAAGATGATGAGAATAATGAGAATGGAGAACAAAAAATCTCATATTCACAAGAAGATGATGAATCAGGTGGAGAAGAGACACGCATACTAGAAGAGTCAAGACAACAATCAACATCAAATCCTTCCAACAGAATTACTGAAAAGAATCATCCTGTTGGTCAGATAATTGGTGAGAAGGAGAAAGGTGTACAAACTAGGAGAAGGATAATCAAAGACACCGAGCAATCACACATAGCCTTAATATCCATGGTGGAACCTAAGAACTTTAATGAAGCCAGTAACGATGTAAAATGGTTAAAGTCAATGAATGAGGAACTCGATCAGATTCAAAAGAATGATACTTGGGAAATTGTTCCTAGGCCAACAAATAAAAATGTAATAGGATCCAAATGGGTCTACAAAAATAAGATGAATGAGAAAGGAAATATGTTAATAAATAAGCCTAGATTGGTCTGCAAAGGGTATGCTCAAATAGAAGGATTGGATTTTGATGAAACAATTGTGCCTATAGAAAGATTGGAAGCTATTAGAATGTTTCTTTCCTATGCTTGTCATAAGAAGTTTAAATCCTACCAAATGGATGTCAACCATGCTTTTCTAAATGGAGATCTAAAAGAAGAAGTCTATATGGAACAACTATAGGGTTTCCAACTGTACGATAATCATGACCTTGTATGCAAGCTAAAGAAATACTTATATGGTTTGAAACAAGCTCCTTATACCTGGTATTACAGATTGGATAAGTATCTTCCAGACAAAGGGTTTAAGAGAGGAACAATTGACTGAAATCTATATATATAAACAGAGGATAATGATTTTCTCATTGTGTTGCTCTATGTAGATGACATCATGTTTGAAAGTAATAATGCTTCATTGGTACAATGGTTTGTGTTGGAAAATATTTTATAGGTAGTGTATTCTTGTCATTGATTGAAAGTACAACAACGTCGATGGCTTGAGTATAGGAAGGAAGTGCCAGGCAGGCACCATAAGTTATTTGGGAAGACGCTGTAGAGAAAGCTCGACAAGATCAGTGTATGCAACAATGGATCCCATTGAGAACTCCTGGTGAACGTTAGATCTGAGCTCGAGGCCAACCGGTGTTGCATCCAGGAGAACCTACACACTCTTTAACTAGCAAGGTAAAATGTGAAACCCCAAAAAAAACACCTCAACAAATACTCCATTTCAGAGTTTTGGTTACCGAGAGATGGAGATGTCAAGAGTTGAGACTCTACAACATAGGAGTCCCAAAGTTGTGAAATACGAAACCTTGAAATCGTGAAACAGACGCATCGGTCGAAGTTTCAGCTAACGAAGTTTTAGATACTAGGAGATAGAGATGTTAGGACTCTCGTCATTAGAAGTCCCAAAGTGCCAAAATGTGAAATCCTGAAAACCCGAAATAGGCACACCACTCAGATTATTGAATACCGGTATTTCGGTTACCGAGAGAAAGAGATGTCAGGAATCTCGTCATCAGGAGTCCGAAAGTGTCGAAATGAAAAATCTCGAAAACCCAAAATAGGCGCACCACTCGGAGTATTAAATACCAGGATTTTGATTACCAGGAGATGGAGATGTCAGAGACTGTCATCAAGAGGAGTGTCGAAATCACGAAATGTGAAATGGCGAAATGATCTGAGCCATTTGTTCAAGGAGATAATGGACCATTGATCCGACTCCATTTCAAAGTATTGGATACCGGGATTTCGGATACCAGGAGATGGAAATGACAAAGAATCTCATCATAAAGAGTCTCGAAGTCGTGAAACTCGAAGTTGTGAAATGATAAAGAATCCATACCAGATTTTCAGATACCAGGAGTAGGAGGAGTCAAGAGTGAAGAATCTTCATCATCGGAGTCCCAAAATCGCGAAACCCAAATTTGTGAAATGTCATAGACCACATACCAGAGGTTCGGATACTAGGAGTTCGAGATGTCAAGGTCTTTCAGCATAAAAATATGAAAATGCCGATTTGTCGAAATGAAAAACACCGGAGTACTGGACCATTGATCCAACTCCATTTTAGAGTTCTAGAGACCGGGAGTTGAAGTGTTGAAACACTTCACCACCAAAAGTGTCGAAATGCCAAAAAGCCGAAACACAAAATTGCTGAATGCAGTTTCGACTAAGGCTGAGGTCACAACCATTGGTCACAACGAGGGAATATGGGGGAAGGAGTTAGCAAAGACAAGATCCTTTTTATATTTTCATGGGTCGGGAAATGGAGAGTACTAAAATCCTCCACCAAGGTGATCCTGAAATGCCGAAGAGAGGAATGCCAAAATGAATGCAAGATTTAAAGAAGTTAATCCAATGGTGCAGATGAAATTGAAGAATATCGGAGGACTACTGTAGCACTTCACAGTGTAACTGCTAAGAATCGACTAATGGTTTCTGCAAGAGGAATCAAAGAGGCCTCGGTGTGATCGCCAGAGAAGATGAAGAGGATTGAGGCATCTTCTAGTGGAATGAAGACTATTCATAGAGGCAATTGACAGATGGAAGACAGTTGAATCCTGTAACTATAACAGAGGGAATGAGCTCGACTGTGCCGAAGAAGACGAAGAGTCTCAACTGTAATATAGGTGAAGGAATCTCATCTTAACACCCAGTGCTGATGGACGCATGGGTTTAATTTCCAGAGAAGCTGAAGAGTTGTGATGATGATCAGGCAGAGCACTCAACATGAGCAGAACATGCAGAACATAGAGTGGGAGTTGATTCTCGAGGGTGTGAAGCCATGGATGGTGGAGTGGAAATGAAGACCCCAATGTGGAGAACATTTGTAGGGGGTGAGCATGTAGATGCATTGAGCATATTACATGCACAAGGTACACAAGGACTATAAGTATGCAGAATAAATAAGAGATAGTGGTTGTCTTTGTTGAGTGTCATTGACATGTGAAGAAGGAGGTAGAGCGCAGCAACAAAAATGCACAGAAGAGGAATGGTGCATTGAAGGGACATGGCGTACAATGCATAAAAGGCAGAAGAACAGAAAGAGTAAGGATGTGTACAAGAAGACACTGAGGCAGACAAAGAAAGACAATGTAGCAGAATAGTGATGAGACTGGTAAGCCATTGATGAACATTATATCACTGTAATAAGTTTTAGTAACACATATTTACATTCCAGGGTGGTAGGGAGGTGCTAGGGAGGATTGTTTTCCTTAGAGGTTCAAGTGGATGCTTTAACGCAGGGAGTTGTAGCTTCCATATGGTGGCAGCCAGAGAAACTAGGGTGGTAGGGCGGTGCAAGGGAGAACTGTTGTTCTCTGTTATATAGGTTGGTGCCTGTATGACTGGAAGTTTGTGCTTCCATCCAATTGGTGCTGGAACACTTGGGGAGTTGGTGTTTCCTTCTAGTTGGTGCTAGAAAAACCAAGGAGTTGGTGCTTCCTTATAGTTGGTGCTAGAGAAACTAGGGAGTCGGTGCTTCCTTTTAGTTGGTGCCAGAGAAACCAGGGAGTTGGTGCTTCCTTCTAGTTGGTGCTAGAGAAACTAGGGAGTTGGTCCTTCCATCTAGTAGGTGCTACAAAAAATAGAGAGTTGGTGCTCTCAACAAGTTGCATCTTACAAAACAAAGGTTTTAGCTTCACAATGAGTTGGAGCTCATATGTATGGTAATGTAAAGAATGTAAATATTACTTATCATATAAAAAAGAAGAGGTTTTTACCCTTTATGGATTTCCTCAGGAAATATCTGTCTTTGTGTATCTCATGTGTGTGACTAATTATGAATGTTCTATTGCTTTCTTCCCTGCATTATTGTGATTGTCATTAAGTGCTCTACAAAGAGTTTAAAATGAGTATTATTGTTTAAGCACGGTAAGAACTGATTCAAGCACCCCTCCCATTTCTCCAACAATTGGTGTCAGAGCGAGTGCCTTTTATTTAAAGGTAGATCTGTAAGCTTAAACATGACAAGTCATGAAGGGACTTCAGTCACTAGGCCTCCTCTTTTTGATGGAACAAATTTTTCCTTCTAGAAGGTTAGAATGAGAACATGGCTAATGGCCTTAGGTGTTGATGTTTGGGATGTAGTAGAGACAAGATACATAAAGCCTGTTGTGCTATCCTCCAAGGATGATAAGTTAGAATTTATATTTAACGCTAATGGAATGAATGTTATCTTGAATGGACTTGTATAAGCCAAGTTTGTGAAAGTGATGCATCTTCAAACTACCAAAGAAATGTGGGACAAACTCATTAGCAGTTATGAAGGTAATGAGAAGGTAAAATATGCCAAGCTTCAAACCTACAGAGTACAGTTTGAAAAGATAAAGATGAAAGAAGATGAAAACATTGGGAAGTATTTTCTGAGAGTTGAAGAACTAGTAAATGCAATGAAAGCACTTGGTGAAAAAATTGAGGAACCCTCTTTAGTTCATAAAATTTTGAGATCTCTGCTAGATAGGTTTAACCCAAAGGTCTCAGCGATAGAATAACTTAATGATATAAAGACTTTGTCTTTTGATAAACTTCTAGGAACATTGACTGCATATGAAATCAGGATAGTTACAGATAAACCCACCTCTAGAGAAACATCATTTAAAGAAGATAAGAACGAAGATTCAGAGCCTGATGAAATTGAAGCAAAATTCGTGAGAAAACTAAAGAAAGGATCAGGCAAGTACCAAGGTAAGATGCACTTCAAATGTTTCAATTGTGGTAAGATAGGTCATTTTTCAAATAAATGTCCACACAAGAAACATGATCAAAACTCTGAAGGTGAAGAGAAGAACAAATCCAGAAGATTCAATAAAAAGAAAAGTTGATGTGTAAACAATGATGACTCCTCAGAAGACACCGATACTGACTCTTCCTGTGAAGATAAGGTAAATGATTTCATGCTTATGGACAAAGAGGATTATGATAATGAAAGCATAGGCAGTGATGAGAATGATAAAAAATATATGGTTGATATGGAAGGAGAATTGATTATTGCACTAGAAGAGATTGACAAACTTAGAATTAAGAACAGAAAGCAAAAACAATTGTTGATACAGTTCGAGAAGGATAGTAAATAGCCTGATGAATAATTTTCCCTACTAAAAGTGGAATTAGAAGAGGTAATGAAAATTGAGGATATTATGAAACATTAGCTATCAGAAAAGAGGGCAAGATCTGAAGCCCTGGAAGAAGAAGTAGTGAAAACTAGGAAAGAGATGGAGAAGTTTCAAGCCTTGTATCATCAGAATCTATCAAGTATCAAAGCCTCAGAAGGATTAGCCACCATTTTGAATCAACAACGGAATCCAAAGCTGAAAACTAGTTTGGGTTATGAAGAGGGATCAAGTATTGGTCAACCAAGAAACAAAGAACCCATCAAGTTTGTCAAATCTACAACCAATGACAACAATAAACCTACAGAAACAAAGGAAGACAATCAACTGCCCAGGACGAGTAAAGAAAAAGGTGCCAGGACTGAATCTGTATAACAAATAAATAATGCACTCCCTGCTCAAGGAAATCATCAGCATGGAAGAAATCAATTTTCTCAGAGAAGACAACCATTTTCCAAGTACAAAGAATTTTTCTATGGATGTTGTTTCTACTATTCTAATTTTGGTCACAAAGATGCTAATTGTTCCTTAATACTTAGACATAAGTAATTAAGATTTCAAAGGAATAAATATCTTCCACAACAAAGAATGATACAACCAAGTAAAAAACCATCATAGATTGCAAATTTCCAAATTAAGTCTAAATACATGCAACTAAGGAGGTCAAGAAATAATAAACAGTCAATGAGTAGACAATGTTGCAACAATAACTTTGACCTATTGAACAATGAGATTGAATGCTACAACTGTCACAACTTTGGCAACAAAGCTGCAAATTTCCATCTGGAGAATTTCAAAGTAGATCCAAGGATAAAGTTCTTAGATAGAAAGGACAACACATGGAAAAGGAAAGATAATGAAAAATGTGGTCAAACACCCTCAACTCAAAAACAAAAGTCTTCTGGGAATATAGACAGTGAATGTTCCAAGCACATGAATGGAGACAAGGATAAGATATTTTCCATAAGTAAAAGAAAAATAGGAAATTTGATCCTTGAAAATGATGACCAGGTAAAATCAAGGAAAGAGGGATGGTGAGTTTGGGTAATGACAAAAGAGATTCCCAGTACGTTCTTCTTGTGGATGATCTGAAACATAATTTTCTTAGTACAAGTCAAAAATGTGATAGAGGCAGTGAAGAGGTGCTCACATCTAAAGAGTGTAAGGTAAATGTAAACTCAGGACAAGTGGTGAATAAAGGAATAAGGACAATTAATGATGTTAATATTGAATCCTCCGCTGCAATTAAATAAAAAGATTCAGATACAATAAAAGCATGTTCAGTTAGAATTTACCCCATGGATGAAGTAGGAGAAGAACCATGTCATAATATGGAAGAAAAATTCTTGAAGGTTGAAAAGTCAAACACCCAAACCAAGTTCTTGAACAGTTCCATGACTCTGGATAAGATCTTGGATAGTCAGAGATCACCAAATGACAATTTGGTATTGGATACAACAAGGAAGAAATCAATACTCCTAAGAAACCTAATACAGGTCCTTCGTCTGTGAAAAAGAAAAGAAGGTATGAGAGTGGTTGTAGTGGTTTTTTCTTGTGATTGAATATGGACATAAAAGGCTTGGATTGTATGCATCATGGAAGAAAAATGAAATTGCAGTAATAAAAATTGATGAGAATAAATGGGGAGATCCAAGGGCTACCTAAAAAGTAAAATCTACAATTGCACAGTGATTCAAGTAGGACAACGACGTTCACAACAAAAACATTATGACGTACAAAATTACATACATGACATTCTGTAGAGATAACAAGAGGAAGACCTTGTCAGGGAAAGATAACCTTTTAGAAACAAAGGAGGAAAATGGTCAAAAGAAAAGAGAGAACAGTGTCATGGGGAGTCATCCAGTTATGAGAAGAAAAGGTTGATGAAGGAGTCCAATTAAGAGAGGTGAGAAATTTTGAGTATTCTATAGAGGATACATCAGAGGCTGAAGATGAATAGGTCCAAGAATCAGAAAGAGAAGACTCTGGTTTAGATACAATTATTCTGCAGGCCTCAAATAAGAGAGTCCATCATGTCAGGGGGAGTTTGTGTTGGTTTAATACTTGATACATTCTAAACATACTGCAACAACTCAGGGGGAGCATGTTCTCTTTGACACTGATGTCAAAGGAGGAGAAAAGAATCTGGGTGCCTTTGTTTCCATCAATGCCAAAGGGGGATATTGTTGGCAAATGTTTTACAGGCAGTGTATTCTTGTCATTGATGGCAAGTACAACAACGTCGATGGCTTGAGAATTCCCGATGAACGTCAGATATGAGCTCGAGGTCCAATCAGCGTTGGATATAGGAGAACCTACATTCTCTTTAACGAGCAAGGTAAAATGAGAAACCCCGAAAAAAACACCTCAAGAAAGACTCCATTTCGGAGTTTCCATTACTGGGAGATGGAGAAGTCAAGAGTTGAGACTCTCCAACACAGGAGTCCTGAAGTCACGAAATGTGAAACCCCAAAATCGTGAAACAGGCGCATCGCTCGAAGTTTTGGCTACTGAAGATTTGGATACCAGGAGATAGAGATGTTAGGAATCTTGTCATCAGGAGTCCTGAAGTGCTAAAATGTGAAATCTTGAAAACCTGAAACAAGTGCACCACTCCGAGTATTGAATACCAGGATTTCAGTTACTGGGAGATAGAGATGTCAGGACTCTCATCATCAGGAGTTTCGAAGTGCCAAAACTCGAGATCCCAAAAACCCGAAAGAGGCGCATCACTTGAAGTATTGAATACCAGGATTTCGGTTACTGGGAGATGTAGATGTCAGAGACTCTCATCAACAGGAGTGACGAAATCGCGAAATGTGAAATGGAGAAATTATCTGAGCCATTAGTTTGAGGAGATCATGGACCATTGATCTGACTCCATTTCGAAGTATTGGATACCGGGATTTCAGATACTGGGAGATGGAAATGACAAAGACTCTCATCATAAAGAGTCCAGAAGTCATGAAACCCGAAGTCGTGAAATGATAAAGTATCCATACCAGAGATTTGGATACTAGGAGTAGGAGGAGTCAAGACTGAAGACTCTTCATCACAGGAGTCCCGAAATCATGAAACCCGAAGTCACGAAATGTCACAGACCACATACTGGAGGTTTAGATTCTGGGAGTTGGAGATGTCAAGGTCTTTCACCACAGAAATACCAAAATTCCGATTCACCGAAATGAAAAATGATGGAGTACCAGACCATTGATTTGACTCCATTTTTGAGTTCTGGATATCAGAAGTTGAAGTGTCGAAACACTTCACCACCAAGAGTGCCAAAATGCTGAAATGTAGAAACACGAAATTGCAAAATGTTGTTTTGACTAAGGTTGAGGTCACAGCCATTGGTCACATCGACGAAAGATGGGGGAAGGAGTTAGTGAAGACAAGCTCCTTTTCGGAGTTTTGGGGGTCGGGAAATGGTGAGTACTAAAATCCCACACCATGGTGATCCCGAAATGCCTAAGAGCAGAATTCTGAAATGAACGCAAGATTTAGAGAAGTTAATCCAACAATGTAGATGAAACTAAAGAAGATTGGAGGGCTACTGTAGCACTTAACAGTGTAACTGCTAATAACCAACTGATGGTGTCTTCCAGAGGAATCAAAGATTCCTTAGTGTGATTACCAGAGAAGATGAAGAGGCTCGAGGAATCTTCTAGTGGAATGAAGACTATTCATAGAGGCGATTGATAGATGGAAGATGATTGAACCCTATAACTACAACAGAGGGAATAAGCTCGATTGTGCCGAAGAAGATGAAGAGTTTCAATTGCCAAATAGGTGAAGGAATCTCAATTTAATAGCTAGTGATGATGGATGCATGGGTTTAATCGCAAGAGAAGCTGAAGAGTAGTGATGATGATCAGGCAGAGCACTCAACATGAGAAGAACATGCAGAACAAAGAGTGGGAGTTGATGCTTGAGGGTGTGAGTTCGTGGATGGTGGAGTGGTAGTGAAGAACCTGATGTGGAGAACATTGGCGGGGGGTGAGCATGTAGATGCATTGCACATATTGCATGCATAAGGTGCACAGGGACTATAAGTATGCATAATAAAGAAGAGATGGTGGTTGCTTCTGTTGAGTGTCATTGACTTGTGAAGGAGGCATAGCATAGCAACATAAATGCACAGAAGAGGAATGGTGCATTGAAGGGACATGGTTCACAATGCATAAATGTAGAAGAACAGAAAGTGCAAGGATGTGTGTAGGAAGACACTGAGGCAGACAGAGAAAGGCAGCGTAGCAGAATAATGATGAGACTGGTAAGCCATTGATGAAAATTATATCATTGTAATAATTTTCAGTAACACAGATTTACATCCCAGGGTGGTAGGGAGCTGCTAGGGAGGACTGTTGTCCTCAGAGGTTCCAGTGGATGCTTGAACACAGGGATTTATAGCTTCCATATGGTGGCAGCCAGAGAAACAAGGGTGGGAGGGTGGTGCAAGGGAGATTTGTTGTTCTCTGTTATACAGGTTGGTGCATGTATGACTGGAATTTGGTGCTTCCATCCAGTTGGTGTTGGAACACTTGGGGAGTTGGTTCTTCCTTCTAGTTGGTGCTAGAGAAACCGGGGAGTTGGTGCTAGAGAAACTAGGGAGTTGGTGCTTCCTTCTTGTTGGTGCTAGAGAAACCAGGGAGTTGGTGCTAGAGAAACCAGGGAGTTGATGCTTCCTTCTAGTAGGTGCTAGAGAAAACAAAGAGCTAGTGCTCTCAGCAAGTTGCAGCTTGCAAAACACAGGTTGTAGCCTCACAATGAGTTGGAGATCATATGTATGATAATGTAAAGAATGTAAAGATTACTTATCATATAAAGAAGAAGAGGTTTTTACCCTTTATGGGTTTCCTCGGGAAATATCTGTCTTTGTGTATCTCATGTGTGTGATTGATGCTAAATGTTCTATTGCTTACTTACCTGCATTATTGTGATTGTCATTAAGTGCTCTGCAAAGAGTTTAAAATGAGTACTATTGTTTAAGCATAGTAACAACTGATTCATGCCCCCCCCCCTCTCAGTTGTCCAACAATTCGATTCTACCATGCAGTCTGAATTTGAAATGTCTATGATAGGGGAACTGTCATTTTTACTTGATCTGCAAATTACTCATAGGTCTGAAGGAATATTTCTTTCTCAGAAAAAATATCTAAGAGAAATGTTGAAAAGGCTTCAAATGGAAGATTCTACACCTATGGTCACTGGATGCAAGTTAAGCAAGGATGATGACTCACCTGATGTTGGTTAGAGTTCATATAGGTCTATGATAGGCAAGTTGTTGTACATCACAACATCTCGTCCATACATAATGCATGTTGTTGGAATGGTAGGAAGGCATCAATATGCACCTAAACAAAGCCATTTGGTATCTATCAAAAGAATATTCAGATACCTGAAAGGAATAATGAACTATGGCCTATGGTATCCTAGGAATCAAAATTTTCAATTATCAGTCTATTTAGATGTTGATTGGGCTAATTGCATCAATGAAAGGAAAAGCACGAGTGGATGGGCATTCTTCTTAGGAGATTCTCTTGTAGCATGGTTGAGCAAGAAGCAAGGTTCCATTTCCTTATCAACTATAGAAGATGAATACATTGCAGCTACCACTTGTTGTACCCAATTATTGTTGATAATTGAGACACTTGCAGACTTGGATGTCAAATATATTGCACCGATTCCAATTCATTATGATAATACTAGTGCAATTAGTGTGTCAAAGAATCTCGTATTTCACTCCAAAACCAAGAATATACCCATCAAGTATCACTTCTAGAGGGAATAGGTTATCAACACTATTGTTTCTTTGAATTATATTGCATCCAAAGATTAGATTGTTGATATCTTCACTAAACTGCTTGCAAAAGCTCACTTTTTGAATTTATGCCAGAAGTTGGGTGAGACCTTGTTATAAAATTAAAATAGTTTATCTGATTAGGGGGATAGTTCTCATAGTATATCTAATTAGGGGGAGAGTGCTTAGAGGGGAGAATAGAGTCCCTCTTAGTTCTCTTTAACATTGATGTCAAAGCGGGAGAAAAAGGTGTGGTATGCTACAGTTGGAGGTCTAGGAAGAATAGTGCGGCCTTTTAGGGTTGCCATCAATGCAAAAGGAGGATATTGTTGCAATGCTTATAGGAAGTGTGTTGTTTTCATTGATGGAAATAACAACAATGATGATGGCATATTGGCAAAAATGATGGAAAACAAGAAGGCATTGATGATAACATCGCGGATTGTTGTCTACAAGCTAAGGAGGATGAGCAAAGGACTTCCAGGAGTGAAGTAGAAAGGCCCTTGAGGTCCAAAGGATCAAAACCATTTGAGAATCTGAATAAATTCAAAATCTCAGAAGAAATAGCATATTTACCATTACATTGGCTAGAAATATCACAAGGGACAATGCTTTCTAGAAGTGCAAATGGCGTCCAAGAGACATATTTGTAGGAGGAAGAATGGTCAAAGTCTTTGAATACTTAAAAAATATTCTAAGTCAAAGGAAGTCAGAATCTTAGGAGGAAGAGCAACAGTGGGCATTGGATCATCAATTCAGAAGACCAACAACCATCCGAACAAACTAAGGTGCATGAGCCTTTGTGCTTTGCACATGTAGGAGAGGAAATCTGGATCGTTGGATCGTGGGAGATTGTGGACCATCGATCTAACGTGAGAGAAGTTTCGGGATTTGGACTATGGAATATTTGTAAGGAGGTGATGTGAAAATCTCTGAGAGACGAAGTCACAAAGTGATAATTCATGATTTGATCTGGACTGTTGGATCGTGAAGGATTGCGGACCATCGATCCGACGTGAGTGGATATCGGGAAATTGTGAATCGAAAAAAGGGAGGTGAGACAAATTTAGACATATTTAAGAGCATAGCTGAGAAATGTGAAGAGACAATCTCGAACATTAGATCACAAAGAGATCTGGACCATTGATTTGATGCAAGCGTAAGTTCGGAAATCATAGAAAGGAGTTGTTGTAACCTCCGACATCGCGAATAGAGAAATCTCACAGTGTGAACAAGAGATCTAGACCGTTGATCTAGGAATGTCATGGGTCATTGATCGGGCATGACAAAGTTTGTAGTTAGAGAGCTCGGACTTCGAAGAATGGAGGAAAGCTAACTCGCGAGATCGTGAAACACGAAGTTTCGAAGCGCCTTTTTGACTAGTTTGTGGTCACAGCCAGAGGTCATGTCAGCGAAGAATAAAGGAAGGATCTATCATTTCTAGGCTCTTCTTCGAAGATTGGGAGTTGAGAAAATAGAGGTGACTCGTAGTAAAATATAAAAAATGTGAAGCATATTTTGGATAGGTGTCTAATAATAGTTCGTGGACACTTGAAAGAAAGGGGATTAGCCAGAAAAGCTAGCACCCACTGTGTAGTTTTCTCAGGAAGGGAAAAGGTGCCAAAGGGATGAGGATGCAGATGTTCTCTCCTGTAACTTTCAGATGAATTGTAATTGTAACAAAGAAGAGTAAGGTTCACACTGGAAGAAAAGCCAAGAATCTTAGAATAATGGACATTGATGATGAATAGACTATGGATAACTGCGAGAGGAGGTGAAGAGTTGTGTGGATCATGTGGTAGAGGTCTTGGCATGATAAAAATGCAGAAAAAAGAAGAGAGAAACTCCTTTTTTGTAGTTTTTCATGCTAGTAAAAGGAGGTTGTGTGTAGGATCTTAAGAAAACAGAAGAGGTGCGACACATAACATGCAGAAGCAACATAGAGCATAAAACATAGAAAGATTCAGAAGTCGATAAGCGCATAGAAGCTGAAGAAGGAAGAGGAGACTCTGAGCTGCAACAAATCATATCAGAGATAGATCAATTAAGTAACTTTTTGTAAGATTCAATCAGTGTTGTAGGGTTGTACTAGGGAGGATTGTAGTAATCTAAATTCTAGTTGGTGCTAGAAGATATTCTGAGAGTTGGTGCTTCCATCTGATTGGTGCTAGAGAAATCTGAGAGTTGGTGCTCTTTGCAAGTTGTAGCTTGCTATTAGAGGTTGTAGCCTCATATTTGAGTTGGTGATCGAAGAATGTGATGTACATGAAAGTTGGAGCTTGATTGACATCCTAAGAAGAAGAGGTTTTCTCCCTTCATGGGTTTCCTCAAGAAAATCAGTGTCCATATTTATTTTGTGTGATTGATCAAATATTGTAAATCTATGCATGTTAATTTATTAA
>ML794283.1:5890-18720 GCA_009831015.1 Picea engelmannii
TTTGTTCAAAAGCCTTTATGTCTTCATTGTAAATGTGGTGTCTAGTTTTTCTAGAATGCTCTACAAAAATGGATTTCATTAAGTCTTTAAAGAAAAAGTACCTAATGCTTTATATGTTTTATGATTCTTTACATAAAAGGAGATGCATAATACACTATTACAATACAAGGTTTTAACATCACATAAGTCTTGTATTTGATAGATATTTTCTTTAGTGTGAGTTATCTTTGTGTCACATTTTTACTTACACAAGTCTTATATTTGATAGATATTTTCTTTAGTGTGAGTTATTTTTGTGTCACATTTTTACTTCATGTTTTTTTTTGTTACATTGGCTTCATACAATGTGAATGTGATAAAATTTGATACAAATGTGCAAGAAATAAAAACACAACATGATTAAGTTTTTCATCATTTTTATCTTTACATTTTACATTTTAGTTTTAAGTGATTTTAAATCAATTTTTTTCATTTATTTTAGATTTTCATTATCACGATTTTGTAGAGACTTCTTGTTTAAATATTATGGAGATAATTTGGGTGAAGTAGTGATTTTTTGGTCTTCTTATTGAATCAAATGTAAAAATATTACATTGGTTTTCATGTCTTTTTTTTCAGTTTGTATAGGATATTGTGTTTAGTCTTCCACTTTGTCCTCCTCCTTCCTTATTCTTTCTCTCCTTCTCCTTAGAATCCTCTTCTTCTTGTTTTTCCTCTTCTTCTTCTTTCTCTTTTTCCCCAAATCATCCTTCCTTTTTTTTTAAATTCTCCTTCATCTTCCTAATTTTTTCCCAAATCCTCATTCATCTTACATGATTTGCCTTTTAATGGGCACACATATCACATTGATTTGTATTTTATTCCCATGACTTTTTTAATTAGACAATGTGGCCTCCTCCTTCTCTGTTCTACCCCCTCCTCTTCTCTCCCACTTCCACTTCTTCTAGTTCCCCTCTTATTGTATTGCCAAAGTTCTCGATTCCTTCACTTTTGCAATGGATTTGGTTCAGTTTGAAATTTTGCAAGCAATACCAAAATTTTCATTTTTTCTCTACACAAAAACCATGCCTCCTTGGCTAAGAAGAGACTAGATAATTTTATTGCTATCCCCAATTTTACATATTAATAGTTTAAAATTTAAAATTTGGCTTTAATTTGATTGGTTTCTCATTTTTCTCAAAAAAATTCTACATGGTGTGCACCGTGCATTTTACTTGCACCGATAGTGGGTGCTTTTACATATCACCCTATTTACAGTGTGCTAATACATAAGAAGCACACCACTGGGTTAAATGTAATATATTAAAGTTTATCGTGCTTGTTATTTCTCTCCTAAATTTAAGGGTGCACCGTCCACAATGCTCCACTACATCTTAACACATCGTTGAGTTAAATTGAATAAATTGAATGTTTCCATTTTTGTTGAGGTGCTATTAAATGTACTAATGCACCTTTATAGGTTCTCTAAAGCACATCGATAAGCTAAACATAATAAAAAAATTCATAGGCATGTTGGTGCACTATTAATTTTTATGATGCATTGTTGGTGTTGCTCTAGTACATAAAAAACCATCGATGAGCTAATATTTAAAAAATATTGCACCAATTGATGCATGTAATTTTACTTAGTAGCAATGGGGTGCTAAATAATAGTATAGTTCATCGTCGATGGTGCATTTCAATAAATGTGGTGCACCAATTAGTTTTACACATTGTTTTAGGGAAAAAAATTAAGTTTAATATTTATGAATATTGTAAATGGTAATTTAGTATAGATTGTTTATTTTATAGATATGTGTGCCTAGTAAATTTGTATGTGAATTAGAGGCAATGATGACAATGAAATTAGCAGGGGTAGCAACAATAGCATCAAGTCAACACATATACCTTCATATGTGAGTGGGAAGCCCAGGAGAGGTAGAGAGAAATGTACCCTCATCCTATTAGAGCTAAGACTCATCTCCTTTTTAGAGATGTTGGCCTCCTCAAGTTTTATGAGGAGGCTATCTCCCTCAAAGGGAACTAGTGTTTATTGATGCAGTTGATCCCTTACTGAGATCATGGCAGGTAGGTAGACTTTCAAGGTTGGTCCTAATTTGTGGTACCAACCCATAGAACATAATTTTTATTTCATCACTAGGTTGTCTAAGAGGGGGAAGGATTTTCCCCATTTCCTTGATATGCCACTTGAAATTTAGGGATGGATTCAAATGGCATATGTGAAGAGATATTCCAATACAGACATCATTGACCTCAATGAATTCCAGATTGTTGCAGGATAATTGAGTTTACATTCTTTCGATGAAGAGGAGGTTAATCCCATGTCCCTTGTGGTCACAACACTAGCACACCATACCTCTGATGGGCAGTGCATTAGTTTCCCTTTGATGCACTATGTAGATATTTTATGTCACGAGCCTAGACTGATCATGTGGTCTACCATTTTTTGTCATAGTTTTGTATTGTGTTAGATCATTGTCTTAGCATGTTTGAGGGGAGATATGTCTTCCCCTTTATTTTAGAGCTATTTTTTAATATTTTGAAAAGTTTCTAATGAATTAGTTGACATTAAACTACCTCAATCATAGGTCAATGACTAATGTGCATGTGGGGGGGAATCTTTCCCAAGAGGGACCAGAGGGGGTACCCATATAGGCTATTGAGTTCAAAGGTTTTGGATTTGTTAACTAGTGAGGATGATCTTGCCCTCTATCTAGGAAAATATCCATATGCAAGATGTCAAAACATCTTATTTAGTCAAGACATGCCACCAGATGAGAGATGTAATAATATCATTATCTTTTGATTAATCTAGTTACATATTTTTTTTTTATCTTATTTAATGCACATGTAATTGATTGTAATATTTTATTTACATTTTCTAGTTATTGTTGTATATTATTTTTCAAATATTTGCTCGTATGTTGGTGAGGATCATTCCTAAATTGATGAGGAGCCTTCCCTGTGATGTGATGTTATGATGTGTCATGTTCTCAATGCCCTCAACTTAATCAAGAGGTTGAGGGTTCATATAACATCTCCTCCAACAAGTTGACCACCATCTCCTCCCCCATCTCCTCCTCTAGCAAGTCAAGCACTATATCCTCCCCCTTCACTTCCTCTAGTAGGCCAACTACCATCTACACCCCTTGCTCCTCCTCCACCTTTTATATCTCCTCTTCTAGCAAGATGGCCACCATCTCCTCCCCCTCCTCCTCCTCCACTTGCACCACCAACTCCACCACTAGCTGCCACACATGCACCACTAGTTGCTTAACTTATTGCATTTTTTAATGATGTTATAGACACTATGGTTGCATCAGGTGATCTACTTACTAGTGGATACACACACACACACACACACACACACACACTTTCTACATTATTATCTAGCAAAGGTATTGATCACACCTCTATCTCTAGTGGTGAGTGTACTAATACAATCTTTGGCTCTAGTGGTGGACCTAGCTAGCAATACTTTATGTGCACATTGATTGATATGATATCTATTTGACATGTATATTTGACTTGAGATGTATATTTGACATATATATTGATTTTGTTGTTAATGTTGTTTGATTTATAAAATATATTACGTGTACGTTAATGTTTAACATTATCAATAATTTCTTTGTTTTTAAATTAAATTTGAGATGTATCACACATTTAAATTTGAGTTGTCACATAATGTTTAACTATACAATTATATGAATAATTTAATTTGGATTGTGTTTGCAAAAACTTATAATAATTTAATACCATGTAATATTGTTTAACTCTTTTTGAAGGTGAATTATTTATTATCCAAGAAGATACAATATGTTTATTAAACATGTTTACAAACTTGATTAAATGATTCAATCAATGATTACATTAATGTATGTTAATTTTGCACTAACACATATCAATACCCTCCACAATTACATGAAAAGAGAATAACTTGAATGTGTTTGACATATATTTTTTTGAAATAATTTAAATTTTTATTTATTTTTTATGAATGATTATGATGATGATGAGTACTATCTATCAATATCAACTTTGATAGATATTGAACCTTCAAAAAATTTATAAGGAATTAGGTTATTTGTTTTAACCTTTGTTTTATAATAAAAAATATTGGAGGGAAGCTTTCATAGCTCTCTTAGATTTTCATGAGTTAACAAGATATAAGGATTATTATTGTTATAAATATTGTAAAATAGAGACTTAACGTGCACAATGGGAAAGGAATTCTAGGAGAGTATTTTCACCCTCCACTTTATTAGTATAACAAAGATAGCATATTTCTTCTTCCTATGGTGTTTTAGGTATTTCCCAATGCTCAACTTTAAAATGAAGCTCGTGAGAGTTCATTCTTAGTTTAGCAACATTAATTTTCTTCTTTAAGCTAGTTAGAGTAGAAAGATAATTTTGATCTTCTAACTTGGGGTTAATGATATCTTTATAGTATGTTATCTTTTTTAGTTTTTTTTCTATTTCTTCATTGCACCATAATCTCTCTTTAAATTTAGTTGTGATAGTGCTTCTAATATTATCAATATTTTGAACGTTGGCCTCCCCTTTTATCTTCCAAAGGTTTAACCAAGGATGAACATATTTATGCCACCCTCCCTTAAGTCTTTAGTAAATTTTACTAGAATTTGAAGCAATACTAAGAAACCTTATATCATTCATATTAATTATCTTATTCGTGTTCATTAGGCACCCAATAATATCATTACTAACAATGGATGTAGGCTCAACCTTTAAGAGGAGGGTCAAATGAAGTGTATTGATGTTAATGTTAAGATTATAAGCTAAAACACTATTGGATTTTCTTTGATTTTCCTTCAAGTTTCCTTAGAAATGTTGTAGCCCAAACTTCACAACCATATATTAAGGTAACTGGAATAACAAGTGTATAAAGGAGGACTTTCTTTTTTCCCAAATTCAAAGTTCAACTTCTTTACAGTTGTTTTCAAGTGCAAAATAAATGTTTCATCCTCCATTAACCCTTTTCTCAACAATATAGTTCAATTTGAGCTTGTGACGAAAGTCTACTCCAAGATTCTTGTATCAATTAACATCCTCTAAGTTGTTATTGTAATATTCAAAATTAAGCTAAGTGATTTTCTTGGATTTGATGATCATAACCCTTATCTTATCGGTATTCACTAACATGTTAGAACAAAAGTAGAAATATTTGAGGATTCTTAGTTGCTTGTCAAGATCAAATGGACTCCTTGAAAAAATAACAATATCTTGAATTTAAAGAAGAAGAATAATAATTATTCCAACCAAAGTAGTTCTATGACAACTTATACAATGACATAAGGTTTAAAGAAAACCTAGACGTAAGTGTGTAAACTTGTAATCAAAATGTTGGAGATATATATTGACTATTAAAGTGTATATTGATATTATTATAATATTAGAATTAATCTATTTAAGATGAAGGATAAAAAGACTTTATTAACATCTATTTATATCAATTTAATTTGTCAAACATGTGTTAAATCTTTTTATGACGACAATAAGATCATTTAAGTAACAAAGTATTATAATAGTATAATATATTTAATAAATATAAAATTAAAATTTGAAGGGATAGGGTATATACATTGTTATAATTTAAGTAGTCAAATTATTTTATAGAGGGGGTCCTTATCCCATAAACAAGGAGTTCCATATATCAATTTGATGTTTGGTTAGATTCACACCTTAAAACTAGACTATTATTATTATTATTATTATTCATAAAGAACCATAAAATATCTTGTCTTTCTCAACATAAAAATGTTGTGATATATATTGTGCATATTCATCCTAAATTTGAACATATATCATCATTATTATTATATGAAGATAAAGTGCATATTTGTTATATAAGTTCTACATATACATATTTAATGTAGTTAATTTTGAATTAAATAATATAATTATATGTCTCATTAGATATATTGTATGGAGATGTTATAATGTAGTATTATTTAGTTTGTTTAAAGTGGTTGAACCTATTGGTGAGTAGTGATGAGTTTTTCGTCAATAGGCAAGGTGAAATTGCTACGAGGGTTTTTCTTGTAGCCATGGGTTACCTTGAGGTAGTGATTGAACATGTGGTTGTACTTAGAGAAATTATGTTAAATGATCTACTAACTCGTGCACACATCAATGGATCAAAGCTCACCATCATGTCCTTCAATTTTTAAAAGTCCAAGGGATTAGCTCAACTAATTATCGTCAATATTGTTGGGCATTTGACGAATTCCAGATTAGCTAGCAAATGTTCAATCCAAATTCCTTGGATTAAAAACACTAGTTTACCTTAATGAATTTATCATAAATACCATTTATGAATGTAATAGTAATCATTATTGCTATCCATGTAAATGTAATAGTAATCATTATTCTTAAAAACAAGTTAAACAACTTATATTTATATCCACATTGTTTTATGGATGAAAAATCAATCAATAAATAATAATAATAATAATAATAATCTATTTTTAAGGTCACACCAAATTGATGTATGAGACCCCCTTGTTTAGGGGACAAGGGACCCCTCCTGACTCGTAAAGTCTACACCCTCTGGGTTTGAACTTATGACCTCCTCCATTTAGATGAAATTCATAAAAATCATTAATTAATTAATTTTTGATTTTTTAAGCGTCCAATTAATAGAGGTTCACTTTGATATTTCATTCCAATATATGAAGCCCTTAAATTTATCCGTTTACAAGAGGAAATCTAGAATCACGGCGCCGTGAGTTTCTCTATTGAAAACCTACGGCACACTATGTGGTCAACCAAATAGTGAACTTGAGGCGGTAGTTAACACTAAAGAGTGAGGACGTGGTCGCTCGGAAGAACACGTCATCAGTCAGAGATTTCGAGCTTGAAATAATCGTAGTTGAGTAGCTGGCGAGATGTGACGGGGATATGCGAAACGCTGTCATCTAGCGTACCCATGGTGGACTGTATGGCATTGATAGGATAGTGGAGGGAGGGACAGATAAGATTTTTATTCACAAAGCCAAGTGTCGCTATACACGTATTGATTTATGGTTCGTACATAATTGCAACCGATATTCAATCGACACTTAGACCAATTAATTTCCACATTTGACACGTAGACGAATTCCATATATTTCTTAATAATCAAAAACAACTCTCCACACTGAACCTTATGTGGGACGTAATTATGTAGTTGGTTCATATTCATATCATCATGTTGACACTTTATATAGTTGGATGGATATGATTACACAACTAGTACATAAGATTAGACTGATGATGGGATGGAGATTCGTTGGTTGTCAAAGTGATGGGATGGAGATTCGTTGGTTGTCAAATTATTTTATGAAATGTTTTTTTTTTGGAATTTAGCGATATAAATTTGTATGAGATTATTATTTTTTGTTGTTCAAAATTTATTTTTGAATGTAAAAATGGATTCAACATGTTAAAAAGTTTATGGGGTATTTGGATTATACAAAAATAATCACTTAAATTTACATCTAACGATTTCTTGCCAAATTTCAAGCAAATGTTCCTGGAAAAAATGGTCGAAAAAAAATCATTTTGTAAAATGTTTAGACTATAACAATTTATATACACTATTTACGTTAAAATTTTTATTCTTTCTAATGTTTTTTCCCCAAAAATGTTAATGAAAAAATTCCTTAAAACCATTTTAGACCATCTATAAATATTGCTA
This sequence comes from Picea engelmannii, assembly GCA_009831015.1. Taxonomy (NCBI): domain Eukaryota; kingdom Viridiplantae; phylum Streptophyta; class Pinopsida; order Pinales; family Pinaceae; genus Picea; species Picea engelmannii. Next base: position 13,590 of record ML794283.1, read on the forward strand.
AAAACATGATAATTTAATCTATAAAATTGTCATCTTGATTTTGCCCTAGTGATACATAGGGCCCAAATGTACACCCACACCAATTACACGCTCATCTTCTAACATGGTTCCAAAAATCCATATGAGAAAATAGTGCCCAATTGGTGAGATATTAGTAGTCATGGTTATACAAGGAATTCCTTTCGATAATTTCCATAACTATAATCCATTTCCAATATTGCGATTCAACCTACACAAGGTTTCTAAACTTTAATACGCCATTAACTACATGCAATTTCTCTCAACAAAATAATTGTTAGTATTACAACGACACTACATGGGAAAAAATAAAGTTTGTTCAAAGCAGAGTATCTATCAAAATGAGTTGAGATGGCTTGCATACTAGAATTTAATAATTGTATTGCACCTTCAACATCCTACTGAGATTGGCATGGTCCTTGTAGGAGCATTTGATAAAACTATTATAGTTGGAGACTGAGTCGTTCCATATTTTAAGGGGTTAAACGGCTCCTCCACCCTATGTTGCAACAACTTCAACTAATGGCAGACTAATGCAACAAATGGGAAGACATGGGATATAATTCCACCCCACAACTATTGGTAAAGTAATGTAACAATTTGGAAAACATTGGATATAATTCCACCCCACATAGAGAACTTATGCTTATGAATGTGCATACATATCCTTTTTTTTATATTCACAGAACCAAGGAAAAGTGCATGTAGAAGAATGATCCATTATGTGTAACACTTAAACATTGATTCTTTTGTTACCATTATGTTTTTCGTAACTCGTGATACCACATATTACAAATTCCTTTTCCCTACAATACTGCCACTAAAAACACTTTCCATGTTATTTTAGTTTAGTAATGATTCTTAATTGGATTTACACACTTTTAATGATTAATCATCCATTCCTTGCAATACTGCCACTAAAAACACCTTCCATGCTACTTTCACTAGAATGAAAACACCACCTATAGTAGGTTTTTGCAGAGCCTCTCTAAAAAATTTCTCTCTTCTCCAATTATAGCCACCTTCCATGCTACTTTCACCATAAGGAAAACACCACCTATAGTAGGTTTTTGCATAGCCTCTCTCAAAAATTTCTCCCTTCTCCAATTATAGCATAGGTGGGTAACAAAAGGCTTTAAAGAGTGTTTTATATTTAGTGTGATTCATCCATATATGTCACATCGGTGCACTAACTTAATAAGCACATCAATGTGTATTAATACCCATGCATCAATATCAGGTTGCACTAACTCGTATTAAAATATCAGTAAAAAATAACTGAAAACAAATTGAAATAAAATATCGATTTAAAAATAATTAATTAAAAAATATTATTGGAGTGTTTTACAAAATCACAATTGTTGCACTAGTGTGTTAACATCATAAACTATGGTGTTAACTCAACAAAACTATGGTGATCTTGGAAAGCTTCTCTTAATGTTTTTCGAACACAGAAACAAAATTCTAAAGAATTGCAAGTAATCCCTTACCCTCTTAAGGTCCGATAGACCGATTCAGTCTCAGTGGACGTTAATAATCATCATCATCAATCACATCAGCACAGATACAAAACATGTACATTGGAATTGCATTTTAGGAAATTGTAATAAAATATCATTTTTTTTAAAAATAGCAATGGTGCATCGGATACCCACATACACACCATTGTATTGGGTTATCATATAGAGCATTGTGCTAGCTTAAAAGAATAAAAATTTACCAAATTGTAATTTCATTTATGACTTCCATTGTATTGGGTTATCATATAGAGCATTGTGCTAGTTTAAAAGAATAAAAATTTACCAAATTGTAATTTCATTTATGACTTCCATCAATGCTTCAAGCCATCAAGGATTGGTGCTCACTATCCACCTATGACTACCCTGCTATTCGATGCTATTGTATTGTCATAGTTCTTGATTCCTTCACTTCTACCATGAATTTGGTTTATTTTGAAATTTTATAAAAAATACTGAATTTTCTTTTTTTCTCTACATGAAAAACATGCTTTTTTTTTGTTGAGAAGAAACTAGGTAAGTTGATCGTTATCCCCTAATTTACATATTAGTAATTTAAAATTTCGCTTTAATTTGATTGTTTTCTCATTTTTTTCAAAAAATTATATTTGGTGTGCATTGTGCATTTAGATTGCACGGATAGTGGGTGCTTTTACATGTCACGAAATTTATGGTGCACTAATACATAAGAAGCACACTCTTGGGATACATGTAATATATTGAAGTTTATTGTGCTTGTTAGTGCAGTGCCTAAATTTCAAGACGCGTCATCTGTGGTGCTCCACTACATCTTAGCACATTGTTGAGTTAAATTGAATAAATCAAAATTCCCCATGCTTTTCAGTGTGTTATTAAATGTACTAGTGCACCTTTATTGGTTCTCTGAAGCACACTGATAAGCTAAACACAATAAATAAATTACCAGGCATGTTGGTGCAGTATTATTTTTTATGATGCATTGTTGGCGATGCTCTAGTGCATAAAAAACAACATATGAGCTAATGCTTAAAAAATTATCATTCCAATAGATGCATTTAGTTTTACTTAAGAGAATTGATGTGCTAAATAATATTACAAGGCATTGTGGACGGTTCATTTTAATAAATGTGGTGCACTGATTAGTTTTACACATTGTTTTGGAAAAACAAATTAAGTTTAATGTTTAATAAATATAACAAATGGTAATTTAGTATTATTGTTTATTTTATAGATATATGTACTTAATGAATTCATATGTGGATTAGGGATAATGACGATAATGATAGTAGCAGGAGCAATAATAATAACATCAAGTTGACACATATACCTTCGAATAAGAGTGGGAAGTCCGTGAGAGAGAGAGGAATGTGTACCCTCATCTTATTAGAGATAAAAACTCGTCCCCTTTTGTGGGATGTTAATCCCTCAATTTTTATGAGGAGGTTATCTCCCTCAAGGTGAACTGTCTCTTATTAATGTAGTTGATCCATTGTTGGTATCATGGAAGGAAGACTTTAAGCATTGGTCCTGATTTTTGGTACCAACCCAAAGGGGAGGATTTCTATTTCAACATTAGGTTGTCTAAGAAGGGTAAGGATTTTCCCCATTTCCCTAATATGCCATGTGGCATTGAGGGAGAGAGTCAGATGGAATATGTGCAAGAATATGCCATTTTGGACATCATTGAGCCTAATGAGTTCTAGATTGCTAGGGGTAGTTGAGTTTAGATTTTTTTGGTGAAGAGGAGGCTAAGTGCTTGTCCCTTAAGGTCACAACACTATCACACTATACCTTTGACGAGAAACATATAAGTTTCCCTCTAATGCACTTTGTAGATAGTTTATTTTGCAGGCCTATATTGATCGAGTAGTCTACCATTTTTTGTGACAATTTTGTATTGGTCTAGATCATTGTCCTAGCATGTTTGAGGGGAAACATGTCCTAAGCTAATGACTAATGTGCAAATTCATATGCGGGGGAAGATATTTCCCAAAAGGGCCCAAGGGGAGTACCCATGTAGGATAGCAAGTTTAGAGGTTTTGGATTTATTATCTAGTGAGAATGATCCCATCCTCTATCTTGAACAATATCCATATACAAGGATGGAGTGGGGAGGATGTCAGAACATCATATTTAGTGAAAATGAGCCACTAGACGAGAGATGTAATAGTATCATTATATTTTTATTAATATAGTTGCATATCCTTTTGGATAATTTAATGCACATGTAATTGATTATAAGATTTTGTTTAAATTATCTAGTTATTATTTTATACTCTTTTTCAAATATTGGCTCGTATGCTAGTGAGGATACTCCCTATCGTGATGAGGAGATGGCTAAGGTTGATTAATTTCCTCATGCATAGAGACCTAAGATGACATGAATTTCATATTGTAGGTTCTGTCATTAGGTGGTGGAGATGTACATTAACGTGTCACCATGGAGTGGTGCTAGTACAACCTTGAGAGATTGTGTAAGATACTAATCTTTCATAGTTATATTCGAGCCTCCTATGCAATATGGTTTTATTGATGCATCATGTTTTCAATGCCCTCAACCTACTCAAGAGGTTGAGGGATCGTTTAACATCTCCTCCATAGGATGAATGGGCACCATATCCTCCCCCTTCTCCTCCTCTGGCATGCCAAAAACCATCTCCTCCCTCTTATCCTTGTTATGAACATAATATATAATAATAAATATAAATACATTATAATGGTTAATGAATAATTAATGAAGAGACACCTTCCCAATGAAAGGTCACGTCTCTTCATGGAAGGGCACCCCTGCATGGGTATATAAGGCCCTCACTTATTGTATCTCATCATCTCATATTCATATACATTATTTACTATATTATCCTTTAAGGATTATAACATGTTGTCTTACTTACATTGGGTATTTACCTGGTGAATCGGCTTGGTTCACCATAGTGGTGTCAGATAAGGCCCTCGTTCTTATTGTATCTCATCATCTCATATTCATATACATTATTTAATATATTATCCTTTATGGATTATAACCTGTTGTCTTACCTAAATTGGGTATTTACCTGGTGAACCGGCTTAGTTCACCACAATGGTATCAAAGTTTCTCTAAAATCAGGTCTTTGACCTCATATTGGCCATTGGCCATTTATAAATCAAATATTCTACACATTTCAGCGAAAGTAAAAAAGTCAGTTTACACAAAATCAAAAAAAAAAAAAGAGGAGAAGAAAAAAACAAAAGAAAAGAAAAAAAGAAAATGTTTTCTTAAGGTGCTCGTGAAGAAGTATAAGTGCACACTAAGAAGTTTGAAGGAAATATTCCAGATTTGGCATTAGTTAAGTAATTGTCATTTAAAAAGTGAGAAAAAATAATTTAAAAGAAAAAGTTTCAAAGAAGAGGAAAAGTGAATATATTTTACCTTTGGAGATTTACCATCCCATGGTTTTGGAAAACCATTGGCCCATGGTATTCCATATCATATATAATATATATGTGTGTGTATTTACCTCTAAATAAGTATTTCACAAAACTTAGGGTCGCGTTTGTTGAGCCCTAAGCACCGCTAACAAATATTCTAGAGTATAAAAGGGAATTTTATTATAAGTCAAAACATAAGGTACTCTTTA
>ML794283.1:21309-31941 GCA_009831015.1 Picea engelmannii
AGTAAAACATAATTGAAAACAAATTGAAATAAAATATTGATTTAAAAAAAATTAATTAAAAAATATTATTGGAGTGTTTTACAAAATCACAATTGTTGCACTAGTGTATTAACATCATAAACTATGGTGTTAACTCAACAAAACTATGGTGATCTTGGAAATATTCTCTTAATTTTTTTCGAGCACATAAACAAAATTCTAAAGAATTGCAAGTAATTCCTTACCCTCTTAAGGTCTGATAGACTGATTCGGTCTCAGTGGATGTTAATCATCATCATCATTATCATCAATCACATCAACACAGATACAAGACATGTGCATTGTAATTGCATTTTAGTAAATTGTAATAAAATATCATTTTATTTTTTTAAATAGCAATGGTGCATGAGATACCCACATACACACCAATGTATTGGGTTATCATATAGAGCATTGTGCTAGGTTAAAAGAATAAAAAATTACCAAATTGTAATTTCATTTGTGACTTTCATCAATGCTTCAAGACATCAAGGATTGGTGCTCACTATCCACCTATGACTACCCTGCTATTTGATGCTATTGTATTGTCAGAGTTCTTGATTCCTTCACTTCTACAATGGATTTGGTTTATTTTGAAATTTTGCAAACAATACTGAATTTTCATTTTTTCTCTACATGGAAAACATGCCTTCTTTGTTGAGAAGAAACTAGGTAAGTTGATTGCTATCCCCTAATTTACATATTAGTAATTTAAAATTTAAAATTTGACTTTAATTTGATTGTTTTCTCATTTTTTTCAAAAAATTGTATGTGGTGTGCATTGTGCATTTAGTTTGCACGTATAGTGGGTGATTTTACATGTCATGCAATTTATGGTGCACTAATACATAAGAAGCACACTCTTGGGATACATGTAATATATTGAAGTTTATTGTGCTTGTTAGTGCAGGGCCTAAATTTCAAGACGCGTCATCTATGGTGCTCCACTACATCTTAGCACATTGTTGAGTTAAATTGAATAAATCAAAATTCCCCATGCTTTTCAGTGCGTTATTAAATGTACTAATGCACCTTTATTGGTTCTCTGAAGCACATTGTTAAGCTAAACACAATAAAATTTTTATCAGGCATGTTGGTGCACTATTATTTTTTATGATGCATTTTTGGCGATGCTCTAGTGCATAAAAAGCAACAAATGAGCTAATGCTTAAAAAATTATCATTCCAATCGATGCATTTAGTTTTACTTAAGAGAATTGATGTGCTAAATAATATTATAAGGCATTGTGGATGGTTCATTTTAATAAATGTGGTGCATTGATTAGTTTTAGACATTGTTTTGTTAAAACAAATTAAGTTTAATGTTTGATAAATATAACAAATGGTAATTTAATATTATTATTTATTTTGTAGATATATGTGCCTAATGAATTCATATGTGAATCAGGGGCAATGTTGATAATGACATTAGCAAGAGAAATAATAATAGCATCAAGTCGACACATATACCTTCGAATAAGAGTGGGAAGTTCGTAAGAGGGAGAGGAATGTGTACCCTCATCCTATTAGAGATAAAATTTTTATGAGGAGGCTATCTCCCTCGAGGTGAACTATCACTTATTAATGCAATTGATCCATCGTTGATATCATGGAAGGAAGAATTTAAGAGTTGGTCCTGATTTTTGGTAGCAACCCATAGGGGAGGATTTATATTTCAACATCAGGTTGTATAAGAAGGGTAAGGATTTTCCCCATTTCCCTAATATGCCATGTGGCATTGAGGGAGAGAGTCAGATGGAATATGTGCAAAGATATGCCATTTTGGACATCATTGATCCTAATGAGTTCTAGATTGCTAGGGGATAATTGAGTTTACATTATTTTGGTGAAGAGGCTACGTGTATGTCCCTTAAGGTCACAACACTATCACACCATACCTTTGATGAGAAACATTTAAGTATCCCTATAATGCACTGTGTAGATAGTTTATTTTGTAGGCCTATATTGATCAAGTAGTCTACCATTTTTTGTGACAATTTTGTATTGGTCTAGATCATTGTCCTAGCATGTTTGAGGGGAAACATGCCCTAAGCTAATGACTATTGTGCAAATTTATATGTGGGGGAAGATATTTCCCAAAAGGGCCCAAGGGGAGTACCCATGTAGGCTAGCAAGTTTAGATGTTTTGGATTTATTATCTAGTGAGGATGATTCCATCCTCTATCTTGAACAATATCCATATACAAGGATGGAGTGGGGAGGATGTTAGAACATCATATTTAGTGAGGATGAGACACTAGATGAGAGATGTAATAATATCATTATCTTTTGATTAATCTAGTTGCATATCCTTTTGGATAATTTAATGCACATGTAATTGATTACAGGATTTTGTTTAAATTGTCTAGTTATTATTGTATACTTTTTTTCAAATATTGGCTCGTATGCTAGTGAGGATACTCCCTATCCTGATGAGGAGATGGCTAAGGTTGATCAATTTCCTCATGCATAGAGACCTAACATGACATGAATTTCATATTGTAGGTTCTGTCATTAGGTGGTGGAGATGTACATTGATGGGTCACCATGGAGTGGTGCTAGTACAACCTTGAGAGATTGTGCAAGATACTAATCTTTCAAAGCTATATTCGAGACTCCCATGCAATATGGTTTTATTGATGCATCATGTTTTCAATGCCCTCAACATACTCAAGATGTTGAGGGCTCGTCTAACATCTCCTCCAACAGGATGAATGAGCACCATATCCTCCCCCTTCTCCTCCTCTAGCATGCCAAAACCATCTCCTCCCCCGTATCCTCCTCTGGCATGCCAACCACCATCTCCTCCCCTTCTCCTCCACTAGTAGGTTGACCACCTTCTCCTCTTCCACCTCTGATATCTCCTCCCCTTCTCCTTTGCTATTAGAATAACTACCTTCTCCTCCTCCACCTTTAACACCTTCTCCTCTTATATATTGAATACCATATTCTTCCCCTCCTCCTCCACTTGCAACACTAGATACACCACCAATTGTGACACATGCACCACTAGTTGCACCACCAAATGCTTCACCTATTTCATTTTCTAATGATGTTATGGATTTTATGGTTGCATCAGGTGATCTTTTTACTAGTATATAGATATATGAGAATCTACTTTCTATTTATTATCTAGTGGAGGTATTGATCATGCCTCTATCTATAGCAGTGGAGACGTACTAATGCACCCTCTGGCTCTAGTAGTGGACCTAGATAGTGGTAGTTAACATGTACATTGATTGTTGTGATGTTTATTTTATATGTATATATGACATTTATATTCGACTTGAGAAGTATATTTGACATATATATTGATTTTGATATTATCATTCATGTGTATTATGCCTTTTCATATCATGTCGTTGTTAATGTTGTTTGATTTATACAATTATTACATTTATGTTAATGATTAACATTATCAATGATTTCTTAATGTTAAATTGAACTTGAGATGTAATACTCATTTAAATTTGAGTTTTCATATAATTTTTATCTATAGTTATCTGAAATCATTCGATTTTGATTGTGATTGAAAAACATTATAATAATTTAATACCATGTAACATTGTATAATTACTTTTTAAGGTGAATTATTTATTATCAAGGAATATACAATATGTTTATTAAACATGTTTACAAACTTGATTAAATTATTCAATCAATGATTACATGATTGTATGTTAATTTTACATTAACATACATAAATACCCTCCACAATTACATGAAAGGAGAATAATTTGAACGTGTTCAACATATGATTTAATTTAATTTAGTTTTTTATAATGAATGATTATAATGATGACAAATACTATCCACAAAGATCATTTTTTTAAAACTAGAACTAAATTTGTGTGTGTGTGTGTGTGTGTGTGTGTAATATAAATTTTTTGTGTCGAGGCTAGCAGTGAGTACATAACTATTTTTGGACTTCACCATACAAAGCACATTCTTATATTTAAGTCTATAAGAAAAAATAGATGCACTAGACAAGAATTCCAAGTGTTCTTACAAGTTGCTTTCCTAATAAACTAACCCAAAATGCATTTAACTCTAAATAAGCATTCATATTGTATTCTTGCACACTTCTTTGATCTTCTTTCTCCTCGCCAATGTATTGGATGCCTATGAATTCAATGTCCATTGGTTCTATATTTTGAAAGATTGTCTTTGCCTAAAGTCCCCCTCCATGAATAGAGCTTTGAGTTCCCTAGTTATTTGATGCCAAACAAAGGTTCTCCATCTCCTATGAAGAAACTAATACCCACAACCTGCCACATTCTACTTCCAAAGTATCAATCTGATACTTTTGTGAGAGGAGAAGGCTCGAATGGTTGACACTTTGAGTGGAACATGAGTGTTCCAATTCTACTACCTTGGAGGAGAAAATCAATATGACATTGTTGTTGGCATGTGTAACCTCCTCACGTATGCACAATACTTTCTTGCCCTCGGGGAGGTCTTCACTCACCGATATCAATTTTGATCTATTGAACCTTAAGAAAAATTATGAGGAATTAGTTGATTTTCTTTAACCTTTGTTTTTGTAATAAAAAGATTGAAGAGATAATTTTTTAATTGTCTTAGGTTTTTAGGAGTTAACAAGTTATAAAGATTAGTGTTATTATAAATATGTGAAATTGAGATTTAATGTGCGCATAGACAAGGCATTTTAAGAGAGTGTTTTTAATCCTCCACTTTATTAGTATCCCAAATATTAAATATTCCTTCTTATTGTTCCTAAGTTTGTACTTAAGGTTCAAATCATGATGTCATGCATCAGGAAATAATGAAAGTTTAAAAGTTTGCTTTTTCTATCTCAATTATGTGAGAAAAATTCCTTATATTGAATTAATAGTATAACAGCTCATAGGTTGTTTTTCGTGTCTGAGTTAAATTTGAAAATATTGGATGTAATGAGAGAAAAACATAAAGCTGTTAAACAAAGCAAGGCATCAAATACAGAATAATCTTACTTTGTTATAGAAGAAGAAAACAAATAATGTAACCTTTTAATGAAGCATAAAATATAGTAATCTAATTAACTCATAGGTATTGTATTTTCTAATAGACAATATAGAGGAAAATTTGTTTGTTATCAGATAATTGAATGAAATATAACCACAATAGATGTTGTACTAAATTGCGATCAAACATTCATCAAGGAAATATATGAAAAGATGCTAGAATGTGGAAAGATAGAAGAACACATAACTCAAATGGACGAAATGTGGAATCTCTGGTCTGCACTTGTATTAATTCTCAATGAGGAGAGTTTTCTCGATTACAACCGGCAAGAAGCAACCCTTTTTTATTATTTCGAATATGCATTTATACAAAAGTTCTCAATGATCTTCTCGTAATGCTGGCATAGACATTTTCCTTTTCTGTCTTCTAGCTCCAAAATAGATAATGTACACAGATTGTATCATTGGTTTCCAAAGGTACTACCTTTTCCCTGCTCAATACATTTGATGCATCTGCCCATGAATTGAGCTACCAACCTGGAAGATTCTGTTAAGTTATTGGCCTAAAAAATGTATAATTTATTTTCCATCTGAGGCAATCCCTCTTCTATTCACCTATCCTCTGAAATAATGTACTACAGTTGTAGATTAGGCTTCACTAGCCATCTATCTATTTGAGCAATATCGACTTGTTTTATCTGTGATATTTCAACTTGGGCTTCTTCCATATTTGTCTTAATGTCAAGCTGATGTTTATCTATATCAATCTAACCTAACATTCCAAAACTATCCTCTTTATCAAGGCCTAATAATTCTTTGTTAAGTGAATGAAAAACTTCTTCACAAGATTCTTTCACTTCCTTAGCCATTTTCCTACTTTCGGCTATGTTTGACTCCCAAGTCTTTAGTATAATATCACCTATGGTTTGCTCTGAAATGGACAATATAGAAGCCATAGCTCTTCCTTATTTTGCTGATGATATAACTGCTTCTTGGAAGGTAGTCCAGGAGACGATATCCTCTCTCTCTCTTAAAACAATATTACTTAATGCTTCATCCATCACCTGAGAATGATTTTGGACGATTTTTACTTTATAGAGCAGGCTTTGTTGAGATATTTCCAGTTTCTTTGGCACTTCCAATGCTTGAGCTTGAAACAGTGCTATATCCACAACCCTTTTCTCATTGGAACTGACCTTGTCTTGTAATTTTTTTATCAACTCATCTTGTTGGATAGTCCGTCTTTCGCTTACTTGCATATTCTTGTGCATTTCATCAAGACTGGACTTGAGCAATTGGATTTATTTCTTATCACTAGCTCTAGCTTGTTCAAGCCCTTTATTGACTTCATCTCTGACATTCTTTTCTGTAGTCCTTATTTGATTTTGCAACTGACTTATCACCTGATTCTTCTGCTTCAGTTTTTCTTTTAGATTATCAACCGAGAATAGGTTAGTTGTTGCAAAAGATCCCAAAGAGCCTGCTACCTCTGTAGCAAAGTCTTCTTCTTCCAAATTTTGTCCATCCAATAATACTCTGTGCTTTTTGATGGTCACACCTTCTTTCTGGTGTATTTCCTTCTTAACCACAACTTTCCTCTTCTTACTGAAAAAGAAATCAGAGGGAGGTATCTCTTCAATAGGGATAGGCATGAGATCTCCTATGAGTATTACCTCTGCATTAGGGTTTCCTTTGGTGAATTGAAATGGCATGACAACCTAAATGGGGTTGCCGATTTCTGTAGATAACTGTTTTTTGGTTCCATCTGTAGTTGATTTATCTGATGAAGACAATGACCTATATTCTCCTTGATTTATTAATGTCTTTGATTGATCTTTGGCCTGGTCATCATATACCTCTGTTGCCAGGATATCTTTTTTCTGAGTCGAGATCTCATATTTCTCTGATTTTTCTGGGGATTCTTGTTTGCTAGAGATTCGACTTCTGGATTCTGGGTCTCTATTTTCTATGTAGCAAGGGACATTGGGTTTTCCCCTTGTAACACTTTCAGAAGACTACTTCTTCGGTGTTTTTGGAAGTTGTAAAAATCAATCATTTTATTAGCTAATAAAGCTCAAACTCGTCTTAGAAATTCTTGGTAAGATCTCACCCCTTAGAACATTTCATCCTGAGGGGATTCTTCATGTTCATACTTTTTGAGATTGCAACTGGCCATATGGTTACCCACGACCTTCTGCGGGTTGTGTTTCTTAAATTCAATGTTAACCAGTTTTATTTCTTCTAAGGCCACAGCCTCCACTTTGGAGTGGCTGAAATCCAATAAAGAAAATGCACCAATCTATAAGGAAAAATATGGCCATACCTTTTTCTGTACTACTTTGAGCTCTTTGCTAATTCCCCCGAGTACAGTTTGTCGTGTGACCTGGCGACACTCTAGTCGGTCTGGTAAAAATTGCCATAAAGCATATGGGGGAACTGAGAAACCGAATCATTAGGGCAGTTTACCAGCTCGTACTGTAGGACATTGAATACATTCGTCCAGGTTTTAATTGTGTTTATACTTCTGGGTGAGGTTTCAGAGATAACCTCTGAACTCTGGCTTGAACTCTCACTGGTTTCTTTAGCTTCTTTTCGTGGCGGCATGGTAGCAGTTCTTAAAAACCTGTTATTTGTCACAAAACACGCACAGGATTGAGTATCTCATTAAGCAAGCTCTACCAAAACGTGAATGTAATTTAAAATGAAAAAGTCTTTCTTTCCTTAGACGCCTCGACCTGCATATACCTTCACTGAAAATACGTTTAATTATTTTAATAAAAATATTTGGGCATTAACGCAGGATCTTATTTGAAATCATTTCCCGGGGCTGGTCATTTAATAACATTAATGGTCAATTTTCGTGATCGGAAAATAAATTTGAAATCACCCATATCACAAATCAACATAAACTCAACGGTAAAATAAAAGTGTTTTATTTGTTAATAAATCAAGTTTATACGTTAATTAATTATGTTTACCTTAATCCATTTCGGGGCTTTGGGTCCCAGGTTAGCCTATTTCAATTCAAGGTAAGATTCCCGAATCACGATTGATTAATTAATATTAATCATGTTTAACGTTTTAATTAATCGTGATTAATTACAGGTTTCGCGACTTCGGGTATCGAGATTTCAGGTTGTTGTTCGAGACAGGATTCCCGAGACGCAAAGTTGAGATAAGATTTATTTATCGATAATCATTATTAATTGTTTAATTAACCCGGTTTACTTTAAGATGGTTTTGAAATTTCGTATATCGAGACTTTGGTGATCGCTCAAGGCATGGATCCCCGAATCACGAAGTCACGATGTGATTAATTTGTATTAATCACTTTTAATGCTTTAATTAACATGGCTTAAAACTTATCGCAGTTTCATGATTTCGCATGTCGGGACATTAAGATTCATTACATGTTGGACTGTTAGGTCTGCGAAACCCCGAGACCCGACATTTTGAAGATTGTCTTTAGTGATTTGACCTTTCAACTAGTGGGCGGCTCCATAAATTTTAAACATTTAGGGTCGTTGTATTAAACGGAAGACCCCATCAATGGTGATATCCAAGTGCGTGTTTGTCTTTATTTAAGCAAGAATTAAACTTATTTAAGTCTAAAGTTTAGAAAAAATATACGTTTCAACATAGGCTCCATCTAGGGATATCGTCTCCTTGCGGGACGAGAAGAACAATAGATCAAGTGCCTTTATTGGGTAAATGGAGTCATTATTGCATTTTTGTGAAACACATTTTGAAAGAGGGCACACATAAAAACTTAAGATTTCATCCTTATCTCTGAAAACTTTCAAAACTTATTCATTTACTGCTCTCGAATTTAGGCTTATCAATGACCTCCTTTTCTTAAAACTGACTTCAGATTTTCTTAAGATAATCAAAACAACCTTAATCGTTCTAGTAGGCATCAAGGTAAAGTAATTTCAGTGTTTTTTATTCAGAGAGTCCCGTGTTAGATTAGAATGTAGATCTAGTCGAAAAGAGAACTAGTTACCAGAGTACATTATAATTCATGTATAACAGCCGTGCAGATATCGTAGACATTGCTTCACTGCCAGCAAGTCTGTTCAGTACCCCGGTGAAGTTATCTAATTTCCCATATTGAATTTCCTTTCACCACTTCAATTGGTAATTTTGCATTTAAATGTTGAGATGAGGGTAATCATTTAATGAATTTCCTTTCACCATCTTCCTTATATTTTTAAAACATGAAGTGGGGGCAGTCAATTTGTATACAATATACCAGGGATGATATCTGTTTATAATTTAGCAATAGAGGTATGTCAACTCACTTTGATTACTCTGGACTAATCCCCCTTTGACCTTCAAAACCTCTTTTCCTACAGAGAAGATCTCATGGGGAGTTTTTATTTTCTAGGGACTTTCCTTGAGAGAAAATAATCAGTTTAAACCTGTTACAAGGGATAAGAGAGTCAAGATTATCCTAGACATACTTTTCGTTCAGTTAAATTTAGAGGAATCATAAGAATTTTTTACCTATTCTCATTTTTGAAAATTCGTTTATGAGTTTTCAAAGTTAAGGTGAGACCCTTTTTTATCTCTGAAGACCATGGGATGATATCAAGAGTCACATGAAAATACAACTTTGAAAATGAGTGGGGGAAAAGAATGAAGGTTTCAGATGTTCTTTTGCAAGCACGGTTGCTTTTATACAAACTTTTCACTCGATTATTGAAACTTTTTCTTTAAGGTCTTCTTATTGCTTACTTTTTATTACAAGTTTATTTCATTTTTTTATTTTATCCAGAGGAAACTCTCGATAACTTAAAACATAATTTTCATTTCTCTGGCTATAGATTAGGTGACAATATTTCTACATATGAGACCTCTATCATACTAAATGATATTTCTTTGGAAATTTAAACAGGGCATAAGCTCATACCTTAGATTTACTCGTATATTTTCACCCAAGTAAACTATTTATTTGTCACCTGTTTCGAGGGAGAGCCAATGTTATGATATATGCAGGTCGATTTCTAATGTCTTTGATCTCTCGTCTATCAGCGAGTATCCTGCATGACAATAACATGAGGAATGTCAGGAATTTATGTGTAGCAGAACCCTATGTGCCACTTATCTTTATATTTTTTTTTGGTTTTTATGAAATCAACTAACCTGGTTTTATTTACAGCGAAAGTAAAAACTTATTGAAAAAGTGAAAAACTATGAATCAAAACAAAGCAAACAAACCGGTATGTACAGTGAGAGTTTGGAAACCGATTATTGCATAAAATGCTTCAGGTAACGCTCGTTGATAGGGGCATTGAGGATTTTACCATCCAGATTTTCTAACAAAAATGAATTCTTCCCTTTAGAAGTTGTGACTTTGAAAGGTCCACACCAGATATGGTCGAATTTGTTGTGCTTTCCTGAGTCTTCCTTTCTAGCATCCCACTTTAAAACCAGGTCACCAGAGAGGAATTCCCTGTCCTTAGTGTTATCACATAGGTGTGCGAGGAGCTGTTTTCCTAAGAAATGGCCCCCCTTTGGCTAAAAAATAGCAAAGAGTGGGTTAAAAACCCACTTATCCCAAGTTTGTGTTCCCAGGCGCATCATGCTAAGAAGCTCGAGATCTAGGTGGCTAAGATCTGTGTGCTCAAATCTATGACACAGGTTTCATA
>ML794283.1:31951-135973 GCA_009831015.1 Picea engelmannii
GGGGGGGGGGGGTCCGAGTTGGTGGTTTTACAAGGCAGGGCCCCACTAACGTGTCACCCTCTCCTTAAATTGGACCCCCCCGCCTAAAACCATTTACCGTCGCCTACCCCCTCCGAGTAGACCGCTTGCCACCACCTTTTACCTCTCCCACCTCCTACTGACATCTGTTTCCCACTCCGTCTCTCACCTCCACCCATCACATCATCCGCTCCCACTCCTCATCTCGTTATGTTACACTTGTCCTCCACTCACCATTGGGCCATAGCCCCTTATTACTCCTGCCTATCATCTCCTGCCCAGTTTCCTATCGCTCACGTCCTCCCTGGCAGATGGTATCATTCTGTATGTTGTCGTAGCCTCTCATCTGCCCCCACATCATCGCCTCGTGCCACTCCACATCTGACCTGTCCCAGCGTAGTGCGCACACCTTTTGCTGCCTGCACTTTCTATGTCACCTTCCATCTGTCTCACCTGACCACATGGGCACCCCTCGTCTCACCTCCATGACATTGGCACCATCGTCCCCTCCAAGAGTCGCGTTGTTAGGGTCCTAACCCGCACATAGGTAGAACAATATATTTGGATGTAATAAAGGTCAATATTAATAAGGCCTTTCAATAAAATAGAATAAGGCAGATGTAAGAAGACCTAATAGAAGCTTCTGCTTCTAGAAGGATCTTCCTCTAGATGCTTCTTTTTAGTATAAATAGGAGTCAAGGGTATGAGAACCCTAGCTTGAATATTATTGTAATAGAGCTCTTCTCAACTGGATCTTTCCCCCTCGAAAAGGCCTATGAACATTGCTTTCAGATTCAAAGTGTTATTTCTGTTGTTATTCTTATATCATTTCAGTCTTATTGTGGTGAATGTTTTGGTTATATTGTTGTTATTCTGCCATTACTAGCATTTTATTTCTGTTCTGCATACATTTTATATCTGGTATATTACAAGTGGTATCAGAGCACTTTCCTTGGCAGAAAGTGTGGGTTAAATTTTTTTCCAGGGTAGAGACGTATTTCGGCGTCTTTAAGCCACAGAGATCCGGCGTTACATGCATAAACCCGCGGTTGAGGGATTCATACACGCAAGAAATACAAGTGGTACTTAAGCGCACATCTGTTGGCCACCCTTGTAACCTCTATTGGTACCCCTTCGAGTGGTAGCGCATTAGACAACACCTGTGTACGGATCAACCTATATTCCCTGAAGCCCTCTTTAGATAAACCGATCGGCCACCTGACTGCTATAGTGTCACTGAGAACAACACTTGGGAAGATACTCTCTAGTACCTGGGTAGTCGGGTAGTACGGCTAAGGGTACGGTCTATCCTCCTTAGTTAGTTCCCTGAGCTATTGGGCCGAGTACTACTGTTGGACCCCACACGTATATCAGAGAGCTATAGCACAGGGAAAACCCTTATTTGTAGAACCCTTGAATACCTAACCCTTGGGGATAGAAACATAAAAAAATCAAAACAGACAAGATCTATTGCCATGCAACTGTGTTCAAGTTGCCAATTAAATACACATTTCTTTCTGGTTAAGCATTTGAGCATTTCATCTCTACAGTATTCTTCAGACCGGAGTATAACTCCGTAAAAAAAATAAAAAAGTATGGAAATTTTTTCACCATTTTTTCAGACCTATTCCATTGGATTCATCTCTTCACCCTTATCACATTCATCCATATCATTTTTTTGGCAATTTTTTTTACCCTCCCGCCCCTTTTTAGTTCCCCCATCCTCATGGCCCATACTCGTAGCCAAGACTTGGAAGCTCGCTTCAACACCTTGCAATCTGGTCTCATTGAGACCCAACAAGAAGTGAAACAACTAAGTGCCAATGTTTCCGCCATCAATACAACCATGCAGTCCTCAATGGGTGAAATCAAACAAGACCTCACCACCTAGCTTGAATTAGTCTTTTCGGCACTCTGCACCAAACTTCATATCCCTACAGATAACCCTTCCTCTTCCTCACCCCCACATACTAAAGGTGACCATTCCTTTCATTCCCATACCTTGCAGAGCCATCACTTTCAACGTGACCTACGCCTTCCACGGGTGGATGTGACCAAATTTGATGGCTCGGACCCCACTGGTTGGGTAAACCAAATGGAACATTACTTCTCTTTATATAACATTACAAATGACTTGGCCAAACTATGGTATGGTGTTCTCCATCTAGATCAAGAACGTTGGCAATGGAGAAAAAATTCGCGTCAAGGGTATATTGCTTGGACAAAATTTGTGGCAGAGCTTTATGAACGCTTTGACAGTGACACCAATCATTTGGGCTGTTTGACAAAGCTGAAACAATTAGGAACAGTGGAAGACTTTATAGCTACCTTTGAGCGTCTGGATTTTAGAACAGAGGGCATGTCTGATGCCTTTTTTCGAGAGTGTTTTATCAGTGGCCTCAAGGATGAAATTCAGGCCCATGTCCTCATGGCTCGGCCTGAGAGTTGGGTGGAGGCTACCAAAAGAGATAAATAAGAACAACATGTTGTATCTTCTCAAAATCTCAAACCCTCCTTCATCCCTCGCCCTAAACCAATAAAGATCCAAAGAATTGACCCGAGCTAAAATGGTTGAACGCCAACTCAAAGGCCTTTGTTATAACTATGATGACAAATATTTCCCGGGCCACAAGTGTAAAGAACAAAAGTTTTTTATGGCCATCATCGAGGAGATTTCAGAAGAAGATGAAGAAACTCCCTTTATGTCTGAATCACTTGAATCCACTGACATAACCCCTCCCTCAGACCCTCCCGAAGTAGAACCAGTCATTTCCCTCAATGCTCTCACTGGCTTCTCCGCTCCCCAAACCCTCAAGCTAATCGGTTACATCAAGCATCGGAAGGTCATCATTCTGGTTGATAGTGGTAGCACCCATAATTTTATTCATCGCCACATTGCCCAAGAAACTCATTGCTACATCCATGCCATCAATAATTTCCAAATCATGATTACCAATGTTGGTTCCATGAAATGTGGAAGGCATTGTGAAAATGTGTGTCTCCAAATTGGTGACTACCACCTGAAATCCCATATGATTGATATCGACATGGGAGGTTGTGACATTGTGCTGGGTGCAGACTAGCTAAGGAATTTGGGTCCCATTCTCATGGATTTTAAAGAATTAACCATGTAATTTGATCAGGAGGGCCACCAATATAAGTTCCAAGGCATCACCGTCGGTTCACCTGAGATCATTAGTGCCCATCGCATGGAAAAGATGGTCAAAAAGGGTCATTCTGGTTTTATCGCCCAACTCCATGCCATACAAGCAATAGAGACACCCTCGATACCGCAAGACCTCCAAGCCATCCTTTCTAAACATCAATTGGTATTTTCCACTCCCCAAGGCCTCCCTCCTTCCCATGGTGTTCATGATCATTCCATTCCACTTGTACTAGGAAGCCTTCCTCCCAATATTCGTCTGTATCATCACCCCTTTTCCCAAAAAAATGAAATTGAGAAAATGGTCCAGGAACTCCTTAATGCAGGTGTTATCCGCCTAGTATGAGCCCCTATTCGTCTCCTGTGGTCATGGTCCTGAAGAAAGAAGGTTCTTGGTGAATGTGTCCCGACTTCTGTGGCCTCAACAAGCTTACCATCAAAGACAAATTCCCCATTCCTGTCATTGATGACCTCCTGGATGAATTTAGTGGCGCCCAATTCTTCACTAAACTAGATCTTCATTCAGGCTACCACCAGATATGTATGAAAGAGGCAGATATCCCCAAGATTGCCTTTATAACTCATGAGGGCCACTATGAGTTTTTGGTCATGCCCTTTGGCTTGTGTAATGCCCCCTCCACCTTCCAAAGCCTCATGAATCATGTATTCCGTCCTTTTCTCTGCCATTTTGTCTTAGTTTTCTTTGATGATATCCTCATCTAAAGAAAAACCTGGATAGACCATCTTTCTCATGTGGATCGAGTTCTCCTTCTACTCTCTCAACACCAACTTTTCCTGAAATAGTCTAAATGTGCTTTTGGTGCCTCAGAAGTAGAATACTTTGGTCATCTGGTTGGCAAAGATGGAGTCAGGGTGGATCCTAAAATGATTGAAGCTATGCAAGACTGGCCTCACTCAAAGACTCTTAAGAGCTTGCGTGGATTTCTAGTCTTAACATGGTATTATCGCAAGTTTGTTAAGAATTATGGGAAGATTGCAGCACCTCTCACTGCTCTCCTCAAAAAGAACTATTTCACTTGGACTCCAACCGTTTCTCAATCTTTTCAAACCTTGAAGATGGCCATGTGCACCACTCCAGTCCTCGCCCTTCCCCATTTCACAAAGACCTTTGTGTTGGAATGTGATGCCTTAGGGAAAGGAATTGGTGTTGTCCTTATGCAAGAGGGTCGACCTTTGGCCTTTACCAGCAAGCAACTATCTGAAAGAAATATGGGCAAATCCATCTATGAAAAGGAAATGTTGGCTATTCTGCATGCCGTGGATTTGTGGTGTCCTTATCTATTGGGGCAACGGTTCCAAATTAAGACAGACCATCAAAGCCTCAAGTATTTTCTGGAACAACACATTTCCTCCCCAGAACAACAAAAATGGGTGACTAAACTCATTGGATATGATTATGAGATCTTTTATAAGAAATACAAAGACAATGTGGTTGCAGATGCACTTTCCCGAAAATATGAAGATGATGGATCCCTTTTTTCTCTTTCATCATTATACCAGATTGGCTCCAATCCGTTCGCTAGGAATGGCTACAAGATCCCAAAAGTTCGCAGTTGATCCAACAAATGCAGTCCAATGCTCCAGCTTCCCTAGGGTACTCTTGGCTCCATGAGGAACTTAGATACAAAGTCCGTTTATATATAAGTAAACAATCAAAGCTTAAATCCATGGTACTTTCTGAGCTTCATGCTACACCCACAGCAGGGCACTCCGGGTTCACCAAAACCTATGACAGGGTCAAATGTTCCTTTTTCTGGGATGGCATGAAATAGGACATTCGTAATTTTGTAGCTGAATGTGACGTGTGTCAATGCAACAAGGGAGACATAGTCAAATCACTGGGCACACTATAACTTCTCCCGATTCCACCTACTATTTGGAAGGATATCTCTATGGATTTTATTACCGGCTTACCCAAATCAGGAAATAAATCCATCATCATGGTGGTTGTTGATCGCCTTTCCAGGTATGCTCATTTATGCGCCCCTCAACACCCATTTGTAGAATCCACGGTGGCTCAAATCTTCATGGATCAGGTCTTCAAGCTTCATGGCATGCCGCACTCTATTGTTTCTGATTGTGACCCAACTTTCACAAGCAATTTTTGGAAAGAACTGTTCAAGATACAAGGCACATAATTGCATCTTAGCACAACTTATCATCCCCAGACTGATGGCCAAACGGAAGTTGTCAACAAGTGTTTGGAAACATATTTGAGGTGTTTTGCCTCGAAAAAGAAAAATCAGTGGGCTCAATGGTTACCCCTAGCTGAATGGTGGTACAACACTTCATACCATACAACTACATGCATGACTCCTTTTGAAGCGGTATATGGACAAAAGCCACCTTCAGTTCCCTCATACTTATCAGGTGCCTCGAAGGTCCAGGTGGTTGACCTAACACTTATAGCTCGAGAGGCTATTCTCCGTACCCTTAAAGAGAATTTGGTCATGGCACATAATCGCATGAAGCAACGAGCAGATCAAGGTTGATCTGAACGTCAATTTGTAGAAGGGGATCAGGTGTTTCTTTGACTGCAACCTTACAAGAAAAATTCCCTCAAGGTCGAGCATTGTCAGAAGCTAGCACCCAAATTTTATGGTCCTTATACCATGCTCAAGCATGTGGGACAAGTCACCTATCAGTTAGCATTGCCCAACCATTCGAAGCTACATCCTGTTTTTCATGTTTCATGCTTAAAGAAGGTGATTGGAGCTAAGTGCCAAATTCAAACCAACCTTCCAGAGTTAGCTGAAGAAGGATCCATTTGGCTACAACTAGAAGAAGTTTTGGACCAGCGCGAGTGTCGCCTACGTCAGAGAACCATCAAGGAAGTGCTAGTCCAGTGGAAAGATACAACTCCAACAGACGCCACTTGGGAACCGGGTACCATTCTGCAGTAATTTCCTCATCTCAAGCCTTGAGGACAAAGCTATTTTTAAGGGGGCGGACATGTTAGGGTCCTAACCCGTACATAGGTAGAAAAATATATTCAGATTTAATAAAGGTCAATATTAATAAGGCCTTTCAATAAAA
Source organism: Picea engelmannii (assembly GCA_009831015.1). Taxonomy (NCBI): domain Eukaryota; kingdom Viridiplantae; phylum Streptophyta; class Pinopsida; order Pinales; family Pinaceae; genus Picea; species Picea engelmannii. The sequence continues at coordinate 38,190 of ML794283.1, forward strand.
TAGAATAAGACGGATGTAAGAAGACCTAATAGAAGCTTTCGCTTATAGAAGGATCTTCCTCTAGATGCTTCTTTTTAGTATAAATAGGAGTCAAGGGTATGAGAACCCTAGCTTGGATATTATTGTAATAGAGATCTACTCAATTGGAGGTTGCCCCCTCGAAGAGGCCCGTGAACATTTCTTTCAGATTCAAAGTGCTATTTCTGTTGTTATTCTTATATCATTTCAGTGTTATTGTGGTGAATGTTCTGGTTATATTGTTGTTATTATGCCATTACTAGCATTTTATTTATTTTCTTCATACATTTTATATATGGTATATTACACTCGTCCACGTCTGTTGACTGGGTCCCCTCGTAGCAGTCCAACGAAGCAGCAACAACCAAGGGAAGGTCGCCATGTTGTTCAGGAGTAGAGTTGACTTGGGCCTCTCCGATCCCGATGCAGAAGTTAATGAAAATAAGGAAGGTAGGTGAGACATTGTCTCCTTCCTTAAATAGAAGGCCAGAGAGGGAGAAATCGCAGGGGGAGACTGTCATTCCTGTCTGACAAAGATCACGTCTGACAGAAGACTGCATGGGCAGTCTGACCGACGTCTATATGCACAGCCTAACAGAGAAACTCATCAATGCAAAGCCTTAAACTCATGACATGATCGTGCCTTCAATAACAGAGCCACTACTAAGTATATGTAGGAATTTTTTCCATTTTGTTAGTGCTGATGGTAGAGCTAAGCTCTCGATTGTAATGTTTTGATGAGGCCTCTGGTTCTTTGGTTATGAACTGATCCTTGAGACTTCTTGTTTAATGGCAGCCAACTCCTTTCTTTATATTTTTCTTCTGACTCTAAAAGCCCAGGCATGGAGATCCAGTAGGGTGCTGTGATTATAGTGTAGCATAGGTTTGACTATATTTGTTGTCGCAACGTTTTCAGTTTCTTGGAGTTTTTAGATCCAAGAGGATCTTATATCTGAGACTTTTCCTCCAAAGGCTGCTGGAAGACTAGATGTCCAGAGCATACCTTCATACTTTCTCACCTTCCCTCTACCTACTCACCACTATACAACTTTGTTGGCTTAAGCTAGATCAAGACCTCACTTATCTACGCATCTCCAACCCAATTTTCTGAGTTAAAGAGATACAGTCCTAAGACTGCATCCATTAGACCATCCTTAAAATTATTTACTGTAACATACAAATTGATGGGTATCATGCTCATCCCTACTGCAATCCAAGGATGACTTCTAGTGCTAACATTTCTAGCGCCGTTGCCAGGGACGAAGTTGAAGATTTTCCCCGGGATTGAGCAACAAAGATTACTAATTCTGAAAGTGCATCAGAGCCTAGTACATCAATATTTTGACTGTGCACTTGGTGACTCCACCGTTTCAGCTGTGGCTTCTAGAGGCAGACACACGAGGTCTACTCCACAACTTCCCTTAGCAACACCTGAAGTAGATCTAGAGAAACTCATCAGAAAGGGAAAGGCCCTCTGAGAAGGCACTTTTGCTGCTGAACCAAGTATCTCTGATGATTTTCAGTCTTCTCCTATAAGAACTCCAATATCTACATCTCATCCTACTGCTATACCTCCTGTTGGAGTTTCTCGAGTTCTAAATTTTGGGAGTGTTCTTGCTGAGTTTTCCCCTCCTGGTCTGGGTTTGGAGGGAGAAGACCTTGTCACTCCACTCTCCTTTAAAATTGTACCATGGTTTAGACCCAGTGCCTCAGAAGATTTTCCTACCCCAGGTTTCACCACTCCTCCTCCTATTACTTTTGCCACTACCATAGAAAGAGAGAACCCACTTCCCCCAATCCCTCCAGCTCTCTCTCCAAATCCTCTGTTGTTTCCCTTTCCCCTTGGAAGCTCATTTCTAGCCTCCCCTGTCCTAACACCTTCACCTCCGAGTTATCCTCAACCTCACATCCCTATGACAGGTGCTAATCCTCCTAGGAATAGAATGGATTCCATAGTGGCTGCGAGATATGCCCCTCTGGTCCTACCTCAACCCATGAATCCTCTCCCTGCTAGAGATTACCTAAAATCTATGCCCAAGTTCACTAGAGAGGAAGACATCATTGTTGAGGAGCACCTTGCTTCTTTCTACAGTTATGTAGACAACTTGAACATTGAAAATGAAGATGTCTAGAAGAGAGTCTTTGTCCAGAGCCTTGATGGCGAGGTTAGAAAGTGGTTTAGGGGATTGACTCCTGGGTCTATTGCTGGTATTGAGGCTCTAGATGATGCTTTATTGAGACAGTGGGGGGATAAAAAGGATTTCATGTACTATATTACAAATTTTGGGTCCCTGAAGAGAAAGGAAGGAGAATTTGTCTCTGACTTCTCTAAAAGATTCAACAAGATGTACAATACGATCCCTGCTGAGATAAAACCCACAGAAGCCTCTGCCAAAATCACTTATGCTAGCACCTTTGACCCTGATTTCTGCCTCCTGCTCAGAGAAAGAAGAGCTACTTCCTTGGCTAACATGCAAGATGTAGCCCTGGAAGTAGAATCCAATGTGTTGGTAGTTGACAGGCTTATAAGCAAGTCTGACAGAGACAAGGGAAGAAAAAGAGCTGAGACCTCAACCTCAGGTTCTTCTATAGCTCACCCTCAAGTAGATGAATTAACCAAAATGGTAAATTCCTTGTCTGCAGAGATGGAGAAAATGAAAGTGGAGGGGAGGAAAACATACATAAATCCCCAAAATATGGAAAATAGAGGCAACCTCAAGAGGCTGAACAACAGTCCTCCTCAGATTATGCCAAGGGAACAAAGGGATAGAGATAGAAACGATAAAAAAATCCAGGCTCCTTTTCAAAACAACCTTGTTATTGATAAGGAAGAGGAAGAGGAAGAGGAAGACCTAGACCCTGAAATTCATTGTATTGAGGACACCTCCCCATTTCCTCATCTAACTCAATCCGCATACGAATAATTCCTCATGAACAGTCAAATAAATGAGTTGAGTAAGGGGGAGAAAGAAAATGATAGAAGTCCCAATAAATATAACCTCATGTTAAAGAAGAAAGAAGGGAAGTATGACATCCCTGATCAACCTCTCATAGCAGAGAATCCTGCTAGGAAGGCAACAAATACCACCAAGGAAAAGAAAGCTCAGAATCTCTTTCCAATAGCCAAATACCCTATCCCAGAGGTGAGGGAAATTCTGAAGCCTCCTTCATCCTTTAATTTTGAGCATGAAATTCAAAAAATTAGAATTCCCGTACCCCTTTCAGAGCTAGTCAAACATGAATATTTCAAGAAAAGCCATCTTGCCCCTGTCTAAAATTTTGCAGTCTGAGCCATCTTGCCATTCTACAGACTCAGTAAATCTCCAAGACGAAAATCCAGCAGTCATATTAGGTCCTATGGTAGAAGATAGAGATGACTCATCCCCTCCCTTCTACACATCACTGGACATACATGATAAGGTGTTACATAATTGTTTGATGGATTTAGGGGCTTCCCATAATTTCATGCCCAAAACCATCATGGAAGAGCTTGGGATGGAAGTCATGAAGGCCTATCATGATTTGTATTCTTTCGATTCAAGGAGGGTGCAATGTCTTGGGGTCTTCAAAGATCTGGTGGTAAACTTGTTTCAACTGCCCATGAAAAGTGTGGTCATGGATATTGTGGTGGCTGATGTCCCCCCCAAGTTTGGTATGCTATTGTCAAGATCTTGGATAAAAAGGCTTGGGGGAAAGTTGCAGATGGACCTCACATATGCTACCATTCCAGTCTTTGGAGGGGAGCAAAGAACACTATACAGAGAAGCTCAACTGGATTACATCATCAGTGATGAAGAAGACCCCACCAATCACCCTATTTTTTCTTTAGATATTGATTTGGGATCTAGCTTATTATAGCTCACTAATGCTCCTGAGTCTCCCCTTAAGATCAGAAAGTAGTCCCTAAACCCCCTTGAAGATTCTCCTCCAATTACCTCTATGTGGAAAATTTTCTTTGATGGGGATTCTTCGAGATAAGTTGCTGGTGTTAGGGTAGTGTTTGTTTCCCCTTCTCAGGAAACCATACCTTTGTCATACAAATAAGAATTTAAGGCTACCAACAATGTGGCAGAGTATGAAGCCCTGGTTTTGGGCTTGAGAGTGGAAAAGGACATGAGGATTGAGAAGTTAGCAGTGTTTGGCGATGTTGAGTTAATTATTCAGTAGACCAGAAGTATTTATCAGGCCAAACACCCTCAGCTCAGGAGTTACAGAAATGAAGTGTGGGACCTGATTCATTCATCCCTAGAGAAGAAAATACAGTGGCCGATTCTTTGGTTGTATCAACAAGCAATTTCAGAGTTCCTCTGCCACCTAAGATTAGGTATGATGTAGAAGTGAAATATAGACCCTCTATACCTAACAATGTCAAGCATTGGAAAGTGTTTGAGGATGATCTCGAAGTCAAAAGATTCCTAGAGACTGTTGATGAGTTTTCAGAATTACATATTGATCAATATCCTGATTCTGACATGGACCCCTATGCTGATGTTTTCCTCAACAAGATTGCTAACCATCATATTGTGCAATTACCAAGTAATCACATTCCAAAGGGATTGGTTCCTTTGGAAATGATTTTTGATAGTAATGATGTGGCAGTGGAAACTAAAAAGTCAGGTGAGGATGCTGATGTATTTGAGTCCAATATTGGCATAGAGGAGGAGCCAAATTTTGTCAAGCTATCTAATAGCTTGTCAAAGGAACATAGGGCCAAGTATACTAAGCTGTTAAAAGAGTTCGCTGATGTGTTTTCCTAGACTTATGAATACCTCAAAACATATGACATCCACATTATGGAGCACAAGATCCCATTGAAGGAAGAATCCAAACTATTTAGGCAGAAGTTGAGACAGATAAATCCTATGTTACTTCCTATCATGGAGAAGGAGGTAAAGAAGCTGTTGGATACCCAAATGATTGTCCCCCTGAGATATTTAGAATGGGTAGCCAACTTGGTCCGATTAAGAAAGAAGAATGGAGAGATCAGGCTCTGTGTCAACTTTAGAAATTTGAACAGGAGCTCAAATAAGGACAATTACCTGCTGCCAAAGATGGAACACATATTGCAGAGGGTAACATGTGCATCCAGGATTTCCATGATTGATGGCTTTTCCAGCTACAATCAGATCTCTATTTTACCCGAGGACACATAAAAGACAACCTTCACCACTCCTTGGGGCACATTCATGTGTGCCAAAATCCCCTTTGGGTTAATGAACACAGGAGAAACCTTTCATCTCGCCATGGACATCGCCTTCATTGGGGAGAAAGATAAATTTGTGGTCATCTATCTGGATGGCATAATATACTTTTCCAGATCTGATAAAGAACATTGTTGTCATCTGAGGAAAGTTTTCTTGAAATGTAGAAGGTTTGGTCTTTCCTTAAATCCCAATAAATCATTATTTTCTATGAAGGAAGGGAAATTACTGGGGCATATAGTATCTTCTAAAAGAGTAAGGATCGATCCCAACAGGGTGGAAGCAATCCAAACCCTATCACCCCCGAGATCCAGGAAGGAGGTCCAATCCTTCCCGGGCAAAGTTAATTTTTTAAGAAGATTTGTTTCAAACTTTGTCAAACTGGTGAAGAATATCATAGTCATGCTCAGAAAGGGGAATGAAGTAAAATGGATAGTTGATCCGAGAGAATCCTTTAAGTATATCAAGAAGGCATTGACTGAGGCACCTATGCTTATCCATCTTGACTATTCCAAGGATTTTCTAATTTTTTCTTTTTCTTCTTTTGATATAGTGGCAACTGTCTTGTTGCAGAAAAATGCTGAGGGATTGGAACATCCTATCTCCTTTTTTAGCAGGGCATTGAGGGATGCAGAGATCAAATATGACATCATGGAGAAGAAAACCTATGCATTGGTGAAATCCCTCAAGGCTTTCAGGATCTATGTCCTTCATTCAAGGATTATTGCTTATGTCCCTTCAACTGTTGTGAAGGACATTCTCATTCAGTTAGACATAGACGGGAGAAGGAGCAAATGGATTGCCAAAATCATTGAATTTGATCTAGAAATAAAGCCCACCAAGCTAGTTAAAGGCCAAGTTTTAGCCAAACTATTGGCTGAATCTAATTGAAGATCTTTGGGGGTGAACTTCATCAATGTTCTCTCAAAGGATCAATGGGCTGGGTTGCCTGACAAAAGTTCTCAAGGTACTCCTCCATTGGAAGAATGTGTTTAGTATAAATATATTATGTTTTTTTTACAGGAGTTGAGGCCCCCTGATGATATGGGAAAAAGAAAGTCAAGAGCTTTAAAGCTCAAAGTAGTTATGTATTTCCTTATTGACCATGTCTTGTATTGGAAAGACCTCTAGGAGTTCTTCTGAGATGTCTAAACCGACAGGAGGCCCAGAAAATCATGTTTGATTTCCATAACATCCTATGTGGGGGAAACCATTTCTAGAAGACCACAGCCTACAAAATCCTCAGGGTTGGGTACTATTGGCCCACTTTATTCACAGATGTATGTGCAAAGAGCAGAGCCTGCATCAAATGTAAAAAATTCTCAGGAAAGAAACAACTCAAATCCCTGCCACTAAAGCCTATAGTAGGTTTAGGACCCTTTCAACAATGGGGGTTGGAATTCATTGGGGAAATTCATCCTACTTCTAGTGGTAAACACAGGTGGATCTTAACTACAACATATTATTTCACCAAATGGATAGAAGATATCCCCACCAGGAGTGCTTCACACAAAGTGATCATTGGTTTTCTTGAAGATATTATGGAAATGTTTGGTTGTCCTAGAAGAATCATCATTGATAATGTTGCATCCTTCAATTCTGAGCCTTCGATCAAGTTCTGTGAGCAGTTTGGGATTTCATTAATTCACTCCACTCCCTATTATCCCCAAGGCAATGGACTGGTAGAGTCCTCAAAAGTTTGATCAATCTTATTAAAAGACTGTTAGAAGACAATAAGAAGACATGGGATTCCAAGCTCAAATTTTCTCCGTGGGATGGTCGAGTGACAATAAAAAGGTCCCTAGGCACCTCTCCTTTACAAATCGTGTATGGGACATAAGCTGTTTTTCCTTCTCAACTGGATTTACCGGTAGCGAAACTCTTTCGGGATTATCAAGGAGAACCTGAAAATATGATCAGAAGAATTCATCAACTGGTGGAGGTCCAACAGACGAGAGAGAAGGTGGTGGACATAGCTCATGACCATCAACAGAGGATCAAGCAAGCCTTTGACATAAAGGATAAAAGGGAATATTTTCAGTTGGGAGATATAGTGCTTAAATGGGATGCACCCACGTAGGACAGAGGGAAGCACAACAAATTTGAAGCCCTGTGGATCGAGCCTTTCACAATATCTGAAGTGTTTTTGAATAATACTTACAAGTTGCAGGACTTGAAGGGTGAGGAAGTTTTTAATGGCCATGTAAATGGGCATTTCCTGAAGAAATGTTTTACTTGAGCCATAAGTGGCTCCCCTATAGTTGTAAATATTTTTTTCCCTATTTGTTTTTTAGTTTTAGTAAGTGACTCCATAACCCAATAGTACGACATTGAAGCTGCAAAAGAGTTCTTTGCATCTCGCAGGGAGCAAGCCATCCCCCATGGAGCCTAATGTTATCACATAGGTGTGTGAGGAGGTGTTTTCCTAAGAAATGCCCCCCCTTTGGCTAAAAAATAGCAAAGAGTGGGTTAAAAACCCACTTATCCTAAGTTTGTGCACCCGGGCACATCATGCTAAGAAGCTCGTAGATATGAGCGACTGAGATCTGTGCACTCATATCTACAGTGCATGTTTCATATTGTACCCCCCCAACATTCTACCTTTAACGAGGGGGGGAGGGGTTCGAGTTGGTGGTTTTAAAATTTAGGGCCCCCACTAACGTGTCACCCTATACTTAACTTGGATCCCCCCCCCGCGCCTACCGTTTACCGTCGCCTACCCTCTCCGAGTAGATTGCTTGCCACCACCTTTTACCGCTCCTGCCTCCTGCTGACATCTATTTTCCACTCCATCTCTTACCTCCGCCCATCACATCGTCCACTCCCACTCCTCATCTCGTTATGTTACACCTGTCCTCCACTCACTGTTGGAAGATAGCCCCTTATCACTCCCACCTATCATCTCCTTCCCAGTTTCCTACTGCTCACTTCCTCCCTCGCAGATGGTCTCATCCCTTCTACTGCTACAACCTCTCATCTGCCCCCACATCATCGTCCCGTGCCACTCCACCTCTGACCTGTCCCAGAATAGGGCACACACCTTTTTTCGCCCACACTTTCTATGTCACCTTCCATCTATCTTGCCTGACCACATGGACACCCCTCATCTCACCTCCATGACATTTGCGCCATCATCCCCGCCAAGAGTCTCATCCACGTCCACATATTGGGTCCCCTCGCAGCATTCCAATGAAGTAGCAGTAACCAAGGGAAGGCCACCAAGTTGTTCAGGAGCATATTTGACTTGGGCCTCTTCGATCCCGATGAAAAATTTAATGCAAATAAGGACGGTGGGTGAGACATCGTCTCCTTCCTTAAATAGAAGTATAGAGAGGGAAAAATCGCAGGGGGAGACTGTCAGTCCAGTCTGACAGAGATCGCATCCAACAGAAGATTGCATGTGCATTCTGACCGACGTCTGTATGCGCAGCCTGACAGAGAAACTCATCAATGCAAAACCTTAAACTCATGACATGATCGCGCCTTCAGCAACAAAGCCAGTTCTAAGTATATGTAGGCATTTTTTCCATTTTGTTAGTGTTGATGGTAGAGCTAATCTCTCAATTGTAATGTTTTGATGAGGCCTCTGGTTCTCTGGTTATGAACTGATCCTTGAGACTTCTTGTTTAATGGCAGCCAAATCCTTTCTTTATATTTTTCTTCTGACTCTGAAAGCCCGGGCATGGAGGATCTAGTCGGGTGCTGTGTTTATAGTATAGCGTAGGTTTGACTATATCTGTTGTTGCAACATTTTTAGTTTCTTGGAGTTTTCAGATCCAAGAGGATCTTGTATCTGAGAGTTTTCCTCCAAAGGCTACTGGAAGACTAGATGTCCAGAGTAGACCTTCATACTTTCTCACCTTCCCTCTACCTACTCACCACTATACAACTTTACTGGCTTAAGTTAGATCAAGACCTCACTTATCTACGCATCTCCAACCCAGTTTTTTGAGTTAAAGCGATAGAGTCCTGAGACTGCATCCATTAGACCATCCTTAAATGTATTTACTATAACATAAAAACTGATGGGTATCAGGCTCATCCCTGCTGCAATCCAGGGATGACTTTTGGTGCTAACACTTAGCTTTTTGGTCAAATAAGGCTTTCATGTTATCCTAATACTTATGGACTTTTCCATCTACTTCAGCCCTATTTTGTTGGACTTCAATCAATTGATTTATTCTTCTGGTGACATAATTTGGCTCTTCCTTTTCATCTTGCGAGATTTTTATTACAGGCAGAGCCAGGTTTATGGGTAGTACCACATCAATCCCGTACACAATTTGAAAAGGGGACGTCCCGGTCGATTTCTTGGTACCTATCCGATTTGCCCACAAAGCATATTTCAAATGCACATGCACAACTTTCTTATTTTCGTTTAGCACTTTCTTAATTATGGTGATCAAGATCTTATTTGATGATTCAACTAATCCATTTCCTTGAGGATAGTACGTTGTGGAATGGCCTAGTATAATATTGTATTTTTGGCAAAAACTGACCATCGCCATAGATTTAAATGCCTGGGCATTATCTGTAACTATCTTCCGAGGAAAACCATATCTGTAACTATCTTCCGAGGAAAACCAAATCTAGATAAAATGTTTTCCTCCAAGAAGTTTATCACCACCGAATCTGTAGCATTTTTGGTCAGAATGGCTTATACCCATTTGTTGAAATAATCCATAGTGGTTAGGATCCACTTTTGTTGCGCGCTACAGTGGGGATTGATTTCATAGATAAAATCCATCCCCCATTGTTGGAATGAGGCTTCTGTTATAACCCTAATTTGCACCAGACATGCTTACATGGCATCAGGCCATCTCAGATTCCTTCTTTGCCAAAACACTGTTGAACAACTCTTCTTAAAAACACCTTTTATAAAGGCCCACGCGCCCTACTCCATTACTGCACGCATGTACACGCTAGTTGACCCAAAACAACCCGCATGTACCTACAAAAGCACGAAAAAAGGAAAGTTGTTGATGAAACACACAACATTGGGTGAGTTAACTAAACCTTTCGTCCATGCATCACCGAGGGTTCGACCAAATAGCTAGATTCTTATAGCCTATAAAAGAAGGGTTAGGGGTCCCATTTGGAAGAGGAGAATCATAGTAAAGAAACTATACCCGATTGCGCATTCCCTTTGTCCCAACCTTTAGCCATCCTTGTGCCAAGAGAAATATAGAGCAAATAAGTTGGAGGACAGTTGAAGAGGAGCCCAGGACTAGGTTTGTGGAGCAGTGTTCGGCTTCATCATTGTAAGTTGATTTGTTGAAGTTAATAATAAAGAAGTTCTTTTCCCGTCCCACCATATGAGGTTTTCATGGTTTATTGCATACATGTTGATTGAATCTCTAACCCATTAATCTATATATCAAATGCATGTGGAGTTCTTTGTTTGTTTTGTGTGAATGCAGGTCATCCTTGGGAGGAGAGATGTAGTCAAAGAGCGATCAAGTGTGAAGAAGGATCGATATCAAATGCCCAAAATAAGGTATGCTCACTTGATCTTCTTAACTACGTATTTGCTTAAGAGTAATGGGGATTAGGTTCGGGATGACAGTAAAAGGTAGGAATATTTAGGTCTTTTCTGCATGCATAATAAAACCCTAAGTGCTAGTTTATAGAGGGATTTCCCACTCACAACCAAATTGGCGACCATACTGGGGAAATATCTAGGGTTTCTGGGAATATTGTTTGGGTATTTTTAAGAACTAGTTTCATTTCTTGTTTTTGAAGTTTTTGCAAAAGTCTGAGCTAACAGAGATTCTGGTCTTCCATACCAGTTATCTCTGTTTCTTTGCTTGACTGTATTTTTTTTCCGAGACCCACAGAGGTACACGTGGCCTGTGTAAGGTCTGCACGCGTGTACCCGTGCCCTACATTCTCACAGCCCACGTGTACATGCTAGCTGAGGAAGTTTCAGTCGCGTGTATGATTCCTGAAAATTTCTTTTAGAGAGACATTTATCCTCTTCCCTGTTAGAATTAGTCCTTCTCAGGGGTTTTCTGGAACTCTTTCTAGTCTTTGTTGTTTGCAGTCTATAGCTTAGGTTTCACTTCGGATTGGTTTGTTGTATGAAGTTTTCCTTGAATTGTTTTCTTTTTTCTATTAAAGTAAGTGTCTGAGTCTTCAAGAGATTCTGGTTTTCAGTACCAGTAGTCTCTGCCTGGAATGGCTTGCTTGGATTTTCATTTGTCTTAGAGTTTCATATATACACGCGGCCTGTATAAGGCTAGCACGCGTGTACGTGCGCTCTGACTTTACACAGCTGGCGTGCACACGCTTGCTGTTGAACTGTCAGCAATGTGCTTGTGGAGAGAATTTTTGTTGAAGGTGAGGTAGTCATCCTTTCCTTTGACAAGAGTTATACCTCTCAGGTTTTTGGGTCTCTGTCATAGTGGTCAATAACTTAGGTTTGATCACAACAATAGCTTTCTTTTTTTATTTAGAAGTTTTCCTCAAAATTTTCTTTTATAGGGTTTTTAGACAAGTGTGAGAGTCCAATTTTAATTTTCTTGTGTGTGATTTTTAAAGTGACTCTTTGCGATCTGTGCTTAGGCCAGAAGTTTTCTTGGTTTTGACTTGTTGATATTTTCCCCTTTTGCTTTGTTAGCATTCAAATAAAAAAAAATATTTTATTTCTTTGTTTGGTTAAAAAGTGTTGTTTTGCATTAGTAACCAAGGAAAAGTATTTGCTTTCATAAGTTCTTGACAGTTTACTTAGATCATAAGTAGCTCGTAGTCGAGTGAAATCCTTCTTTGAGTTTTTTGTTCAAAGATCTTAGAAAAAATTTTAAGTTTGAAAAGTTGTTTAAGAGTTGAGTTAAGTAAAGGTTTTTGTTTCCATCTTTCTGTTTATTTTTCTTTCGTATTTCAAACATCACTAGCTTCACTTTCATAACCTTTGAATTAAGACACACCATAAAAATTATTGCTAAATCTAAAATTCATTAGACTTTTTATGTTTGTAGGGTCAACCAACTAGTTTAGGGTTAGGGCCTTGAATTAGGTTGGAGATGAAACTCTTCAAGGCCATTAAAATCAAACATTGGAGTCTGAGTTAGGGAGTGTCAAAGTCCAGTATTGTGAAAGTTATCTGGGACCCCCCTCTAACATAGGGGATAAACATGAGGTCGTGTGCGAAAAGGTAGTGGAGATAACCCCTCCAAAGATAGACCAGTCGTAGTGGAGAACACATATAGAGGGCTTGTCTTGGGATTCCGTCGATTGCATTTTCCACGGAGATTTGTGGGTCTCGAATCTGTTTGAGGTCCTTAGTTGTCTTCTAGACCACTTGCTTTCGATACCCTTGATAGGTTTTGGGATCAATACCCTTCTCATTGTGGTATACTCGACTTTCGACTGTACCCTCCTGGTGAATGTTCGTGCGCTGACAACCTAGTTGCCTATCTTTTTAGCGACATACACAGGTGACTGCGGGGGTATACCGTGGTACCTAGGACAGACATCGGGCCATGATTTGTAAAGTATACCCGGAGGGTGCTTCCATGTTCGATTTGCACTTGCACCGGTAAGTTTTTTTAGTGTTGGTTGTTGTAACTGTTCTTCCAATTAGTTTAGTGTTTGCTTGTTTTATCTTGTAGGGACTTTTTTAGTGTGTGTTGTTTTTTGAACGAATAGAAAGCCCTAGAGTGTCTTTGATCTTCTCACACAGTGGAGGATCATGAGCTCTTCCGGTCACGAAGGCTTCTGGGCCTATCATTGGTTACACTGGAGCCACCTCCGCCACCACTAACGCGAAAGCTAGACCAACAAGGGTCTTTTGAAGCGACCGGGTCACAAGAAATTGTGCTCGACCAACACCCGGAGTAAACGACCGTTTTAGACTTTGGAGCGAAATCTCTTGGTCCACCTAAAACTCCAACCACTAATCTTTCGGCACCCATCATCGTACCGATTCACCCTTACGAGTGCCAGACAGTGTCCCACGCAACAATGTAAACAAATGTTGTCACTCCTTCTGGGAATTCTTCAATTCCCATTATGGTTGTCACCTCAGGAGAGTTTCCACCTCCCAACTCACCATCATCGGTCCGAGCCACCATGGTCTTGAACACCTCTACCTCGCATAGTGGTCCGATCCCATCTATGGCGGCGGCCACAACCCCTTTCACACCAAGTACGACAGGCCCTCCATTCTCATACAGGATGCCTAGCTTAGGTACAAGTCCTATACTTTCCTACTCCACTTCACAGACTTTAGGTCTGGGGGCAGGGATCTCTAACGCTCCTCTGCAAGGCCACATGGGGGGAAATTCATCTCCTTTTAACACTTTCCCTTACGGGGAAGGTCATATACCTCCTTTGTCCCCTTCGCTCGGTGGCACACATCAACAATCCGCCGGGCCACCTGCACACCATAGTTAATTTGGAGCAGGGAGTCAAGGATCACCTTTGCATAATATGCTGGTAGGTTCAACACCATTTTCTTTATTCGGTGCGTTTGGTAACAACGCCTTCTCGTCAGCTGCTTTCCCAACTGTGGGAAATCTTAGTTTCAGACAACCTATTCCTATGCAGGGTACTATTCCTGCACAGGGGGCAAACCCAGGAACTTCTTCTGCATCAGGGCCTTGGAATCCTTGGCAGGGATTCGTTCCCTCATCAAGAATGCCGATATGGGGCAATTCATTTCACAATCAATGGAACCCCGGACAAGGTACTATGGCTATCCCCACGGGATCGACATGGGGCAACCCTTCCCAAAGTCCTTCGAATGTAATGCACGCCCAACCATCTACATCCTATTTTGGGAATCAGCCGATGATGTCTCCTCACATGAAGAATCCATACACTAGTCATGGCCATGGTTTTTACTAGAACCCAGGTCAACAACTGAACTTTTCCTGGAAACCTGGTGCTAGTCAAACTCCAGGTCCCTTTTTCCCAGGTTATCACCAACAACCCAAACTACCTTTCTTGGCAACCTTGCATTTTCCAAACTTGACAAGGTTGTTGAATGACCCTATCTGTCACGATCCATGTTGCCCCCCTATGCCGACGAAGTTTCCTTCGGACATACCAAAGTTCAAATTCAAGCCTAACGAAGATCCAGGAGATCATGTGACTACCTTCCATCTTTGGTGCTCATCTAACTCGTTGAAAGACGACTCCGTACAGTTATGATTGTTTCAACGTCCTCTCATTGGGAGTGCCACGATATGGTACATTGAGCTCGACCACTCAGGATACTCTTCCTTCGACGAATTGGCAATGGCTTTCCTAAACCATTTCCAATTACCTGTGAGATACGACGCTGGTACATAATTGCTGGCCAATTTCGCATAAACAAAAGAGGACCATATCTCTAATCACATATGAGAATGGAGATGCTAGAAGAGTTTAATTAAGGTGCCAGTCCCATCAACATTCCTGCTCGAGTGGTTCCCTAAGTCTTTGGTCCCGCAGTTATCCAAAAACGTCGTGACGTTGGGAGTATTTTCCGAAGAAGACGCCATCATGAGAGCTCAACAACTTGAGCTAATCTATTCTCAGTCCGGCTTATTATACGAGATCTTGCCAGATGCGCCATGCTTAATACTTGATAAAACTAGACAGAGAGTTGGACCACATGCCGATGGTATTGTTGGTTCAGCACAAACAAATCCCGCTGAGCAACTGACGAAGCAATTGAAGTAATTGTCTATACAACACACAGCGGCCAGCCAAACTACTGTTTTGGCTGGTCCCCCTACTAAAATGTCGGATGTACACACAGTGCAATCGAAAAATCCAAAGGCCACCTAGCAGCCTGAAGGAAATAAAAAAAAATGAAAGAAGGGTAAGGGGGATAAGAAACCCACTAATAATGCTGGCGGGGGAAACACTAAGAAATGGAAGGTGATGTATCCATGTAACCTATGCGCGGAAGACCACCTGACCCACCAATGTCCTCGGCTTGTAGAGGCCCAAAAGTTTGTGACACAAAAACAACCTGTTGTGTTAACCAATCCATTTCACCATGGGCAAAACCTAACCCAAGCCTCTACAAGCACGAAAGGGGGCAGTCAAGGACCCTCTTCATCTTCGAACAACCCCACATCCGTGAATGTGTATATGGTGAAGGGTGATGCTTTTATATCAACGAGAGCACATGACTACAATAAACCAAGCACTTATGAGAAGGGAAAAGAAGCTGAACTCCCATCTCTTCCTCTACAGATTGAGAAGACTTTGGGAAAAACAATAACACACATCCCAAAAGGTGCGTTCACAAAAGCTTCTCACAACCCAAATGCAAGGGCCACCTAGAACTATTCTGTGGTGGAGGATTTGTCTCAAACCCCTTGTGCGATGTCCTCCAAAGCTGCCCTTCCCAGAGGAAAGATTTGTTAACCGCTTTAGGATCTACCGAGACTTGTAATCCAGGTACCATCATGCTAGATACAACTGACTTAAAACCTCATCTGCCTTACCACGTAGCGTTTTAGATAGTAGTGGCTCACCCCACGAAAATTTTTACTTGAAATATTTTCCGCATGGTGGTTGATGAGGGTGCCTCGACATGCATTATGTCGTTGGCATGTTGGAAGGCCATTGGCCAGCTCGTTTTGTCTCCGTCACCTACTCTTCTCACTGCTTTCGACGGTCATTCGTTCTGACCACATGGTATCATTCCCTCTTTCTCCATACAGTTAGGAGGGAAGACCGTGTGCGTCGAGGTAGAATTAGTCGACGCGTCCCTCGAATACAATCTCTTGTCAGGAAGGAGTTGGACTTATGCCATGCAAGCAGTGGTTGCTACAGTTTTCTGGGTCTTGTTGTTTCCACACGAGGATCGGATTGTGACCATTGATCAATTGTTTTTCTCTAGACCTGACCCTTCATTGGGGGTGTCCGTGGACCCGATGATTGATAATCCTCAACCAGACGTAGTCAACGTAGGGGTTGGTTTGTTCCCATCTTTGATGGGTACCTTTGATTACCCGCCCCCTCAAGGCGATGTCAAGTTCATATCCAACCACCATAAGGTTGAGATTTTCCAAGTTTTGTCATTTCGCACGACTTACTTCAACGATCTATGGATACTTCCTTCCCCATCAGCCACGATGGATGGGATAGGGAACCCGGGCATGTCCATGCCCTTGTCCACAGCTGAAGTAGTGTACTCTTTAGTCTAGCAAGTTTCAACCAACACAGATCCAACTCCTGCACAAGAGTTAGATCCGCTTCTAGAGCCTATTTGGGCTCAAGGTTCTCTCACTGACACTGATTCGTTAGACATAGTCTTTCCCTCCGACAAAGCAGTAATTGAAGCAATGACTAGTTTGGACAAACCCTGGGATGATCTTCATCATAGATCATACTTCCTCCTAGAGTTAAGCAGAATTGAAGCCAGAGAATTCACCTTGACTATGACTGGAGATAGGTCTTGTCCTATTAATCCCTTAGCTACACACAAGGTCTATGCTGAGGGTAATATGGCAACCATCGTTGAAACCATACCGATCAATATCTCCAGAACCCCTGGCGTCATGGAGAATGTTTTCGTTGGAGCTGACTGCTCCCCCAGAGAGATTCAAATCTACACAGATCTATTTAAAGAATTCTGCGACATTTTTGCCTAGTCTTACGAGGAAATTCCAGGCATTGATCCAAAAATAGTCAAACATGAAATCACAACGTATCCAGATGCCAAGCCTATTCGGTAGAAGCTTCATCCAGTTAATCTCAGGAAAGAAACAACCATTAAGGTTGAAGTTGAGAAACTGCTAAAATACGGTTTTATCTATCCTATCCATTTGACCCAATGGGTGTCAAATCTTGTGCCGGTCAATAAAAAACAAGGCACGATTCGTGTATGTACAGACTTCCGTGATTTGAACAAGGCCTGTCCAAAAGATAATTTTCCCACACCATTCATCGACCAGATAATTGATGAATGTGCGGGTTGCGAGGACTTCTCTTTCATGGATGGTTTTTCGGGATATAATCAAATACAAATCAAACCCGAAGACTAGCACAAAACAACATTCATTTGTCCATGGGGTACAGTCGCATATCGTAAGATGCCCTTTGGTATAAAAAATGTTGGAGCGACCTTTCAGCGGGCCATGTATTTTTCTTTCCATGACCTGAAGCATATAGTCGAGGCCTATTTAGATGATTTAGCATCTCGATCTCATAAGAGAATGGATCATCCCACACACCTCTGACTTATCTTTGAGTGTTGTCGCTACTTTTAGATTCGCTTGAATCCAAACAAGTGCAGCTTTTGCATAACATCAAGACGTTTGTTAGGTTTCATAGTGTCAACAACAGGGATCATGGTCGATCCTCTCAAGGTTGAGGCAATAATTCAGTTGCCTCCCCCACGCACAATCCTTCAACTTCAGAGTCTACAGGGCAAAGAATTTTTTTTAAGACGTTTCATCGCCAACTATGCCAAGATCACAAAGGGATTTATGCACTTACTGAAGAAAGATGTTCCTTTTCATTGGGACGATGCTGGTCAACGCTCTTTTGACACGTTGAAACATGCCCTCACGACTGCCCGTCTGCTTTGGGAACCTAACTATAACAAAGATTTCTTATTATACCTGGCTGCAATAGAGTCAACCATCGGCATGGTCTTAGTTCAGGAAGATGAATTGTTCTCAGAATATGTGATTTATAACCTGAGCCGAGGCCTCGTAGGACCGAAACTCAATTATTCTCATATCGAAACACTTGCGTTGGCAGCAGTCCATGCTGTTCAACGGTTCTTTCATTATGTTTTGTTTCGCAAGACCACCATCATTGTTGTCGTGAATCCATTCCAGTACATGTTGACACGATGGGTAATAGGCGGAAAGATCTATAGATGGATAGTATTCCTCCAGAATTTTGACTTAGATTTCATTTCAGCAAAATCCAAAAAGTCACAGGTCTTCGCAGAACTTATTTTGGAACTTCTGGTTAAGTCAGGTGATGTTGTGCCCGAAGAGTCGCCTATCAGAGGAGATATGTTTTTGATCACATATTCGGATCCCTAGTACGGAGATATACTTATCTATCTCCAGACTTTGAAGTGCCCCACTTCTTCTTCTTGTGATGAGCATCGACATATACTCCATCAGGATAAGAATTATCTCATACTCGATGATACATTGTATCGAAGAGGTGTAGACTACGTCCTGCACCGATGTCTCACTCACAAAGAAGCAGTTATCGTGCTTAACAATTGCCATGCCGNTTGTCTGGGTTGGAAACAACCCAAAATATTTTACGAGCAGGTTAC
Organism: Picea engelmannii; assembly: GCA_009831015.1. Classification (NCBI taxonomy): domain Eukaryota; kingdom Viridiplantae; phylum Streptophyta; class Pinopsida; order Pinales; family Pinaceae; genus Picea; species Picea engelmannii. The sequence continues at coordinate 56,655 of ML794283.1, forward strand.
TTCTGGGCAACACTAATCAAAGATTGTATCGAATCAGTCAATAAGTGCCACCCATGTCAGATCTTCTCTCGGAAGATGAGGGCACATCCCGCTCCCATGTTTCCTGTCATCATAGTTGGTCCTTTCACAAAGTGGGGGATTGATTACACTACATGCAACCCTCCTTCAACAAGGGGGCACCGTTATATCATTGTAGATGTTCATGAAGTGGGTCGAAGCTATGCCAACGTTTAAAGATGATGGACAGACTGCGGTTCTCTTTCTATTCAACCAAATAATAGCAAGGTTCAGCGTCCCGAGAGAGATTGTCACTGACCATGGTAGTCACTTTCAGAACCAGATGATGACCAAGTTAACATCAAATCTTGGGTTACGGCAAGAACATTCGTCACCCTACTACCCCCAAGAAAATGGTCAGGTGGAAGCTGTAAATAAATCTCTTAAGACCATCCTACAACGAATGATCAACTCAGCCAAGTCAAATTGGCATTTGATGTTATACTCGACATTATGGGCTTACCAAACATCTGTTAAGACTGCAACTGGTTTCTCACCTTTTCAACTCATTTACAGGCTGGAAGAAGTCTTGCCTATCAAATGTCGGATCCCGTCCCTAAAGTTGGAAGTACAATTATTGCCAGAGACTTCTCCAAGTGAAGAACGATTATTATACCTTGAGCATCTTAATGAGAAACGTCGTGATGCGGCCCTGGCCAATCAGTCTCACAAACATAAAGTCAAGTGTCAATATGATCAATCCGTTCATCCTTGGATTTTATCTGAAGGCGACCTTGTCCTGGCCTATGACTAAGATAAGGACCCCCTAGGGGCAGGAAAATTCAAACCCATGTGGTTCAGACCTTTCATCATAAAAGAGGTTCTAAAGAAGGGCGCTTATCATCTGGTTGACTTTGAAGGGAATGATTTGGCAGAGCCTAGAAATGGGCTCTACCTCAAGAAGTATTACTCATAGGAAGGTCACCATGGGTAACTTTTTGTAAAATATGTATAGTCTTTGTACTATTAATTTCTAGTTTCTTTTAGTATTATGGACGTGTCGTTTTTGATGTTATCTTTTGTCACTCTGGAAGATGTCAAGTGAATCCGAGGTGTTCATTGGGTACGCAGACAGTGCTAGCCGGTACACTCAGAGGCTTGCCTCCACATCTTGGGTAATATTTACACCTCGAGGCCAGTTATTATCTTCCGGAGGTATATGCTTAGGTAACACCACAAACAATGTCGCTGAGTATAATGCAGTTATTGAGTTGCTTCGTGATTCCATGTCATTTTGTATCTTTCATCTGCGGGTCTATCTTGACGCTCAGCTAGTCGTGTCTCAGTTAAATAGAGTCTACCGTGTTCATGATTGAACTTTACACCGACGATTCCTTAGGTTACATCTCTTAGAACAAATCTTTGATTATATTACTTATTTTCATGTTCCTAGGAGAGTAAACCAAATTACAGATACTCTAGCTAATCAAATCTTAGATTGGCATCTTGCACACATATAAAAGGACATACACATAAACATGTAAATACATTTTTAAAGGCAAATATGATCCATAAGACACAAAAAGACATAAAAATCCATATATAATGTCATAATCACCAGAGTACATAGGTGGACACAAGCGCCTCAAAAGTATGACCAATAACGAGTCATGGGGCTTATGTCCTCAAAAAATATATACAAGTAGTGCTCTCGGCACGTGAAAAATCTAACTAAGGTCAGGGCCTGTGGGCTCTGTTGTACTGATCAACAACGTTTTCCAAATGCCAAAACAATCGGACCCACGTCTGTGGTGCCCCCACTACATGAAGCTGCATAGATGGTGGCAGATCCTCAATCTCTTCCATAGGGACTGTGCGGGTGAGCGAGGTAAAGTTTCCCTCGACTCGTCTCAACACCCTCTCAGCCTCCCTGAATGGAAGCTCTCCTGCTGTTGCTGGTCCCCCTGCGACGGCAGGTGTGGCCCCTGGTCGATGACGATGCTTATTCCTCACATAGTCCGCAGGTCGCACTGGTCCCACATCTGCACACAACAGACACATATCCGTCAAATACTCTGGTATAAAAAAAATGATATATAAAAAAAACAACATAAAAATTACATATGTTTCACAAAAAAAACAACAAAACAATGATGTAAGCTTACCCATCTCTCCTCGCTCCTCACCAGGAGGTACTGGTATCTCAGGATCTCTTAAGAAATCAATCCCAACATAAGGGAAATCCTCTATGATTGGGATCTGTTGCGACAACCAAGTGAAGAAATCATCGTCAAAGGACTCATTGGTCCTTCCACCACCCTGTCGTGGCAGTAACACTGCCCATCTACAAACTATAGGAAGAGAGGCCTGATGTCCTCATACCACTACTCAAGGACTGAAGCTCGAAACTCTTTCAAAGAAGAAAGAGCATAGAATGGTCTCGAACTCGAAGTTCCTCTGCGTCCACGACCGAAAATCTGTCAACTGCCTCTTCATACAATCTAGCAGTGTAGTGCTCCAGTCAAATATTTGTGCATTTAAGCACTGGACTGCACAGTTCATCTGTGCACGGGACACCTGATGTAGAGCCGCAGAACTAGTCATCCGCCCAATAAGCAACACAATTGCCTGCAGTGATAAGTTAGTGATCTTGCTTATGGGCACCTGTGAGCTCGATCGGTCTATACCATCCTCACAATAAAGTCCTATCAATTTCGATATGTTATGAGGCCCCAAAGAAAATGTCTGGAAGTTGACTGGTTCCCCTCTCCAGGAGAGGCCAGTCAAAAAGTATATTTCCTCTATTGTAGGCACTAGTGACTGCCCCTGTAACATAAAGGCCTCTGCATCAGGATGCCAATAATCAACCAAGGCATTCAGTAGCCTAGGTTGTGCCCGCATAAAAGGACATAAGAAGAACTTGAGCAGCCCACATTGCATTAAGGCAACCACAACATTGGGGTCTTCCCCGACCAACTCACTAACCTCCTCATGCTCTCTTTTCCTCCAATGAACATACATCCTGCAAAACACCAAGTTCAGGAGGGTTAACCCTTGTTTTTTTTTAATTTTTCATTCAATAAGGGGGTCCACGTGTGCTATAATGATGACAGTCACGTGTACACGTGTACAGGTTTTACTCTACCCAAATGTACACGTGGCCTGTCATAAGACAACCCGCGTGGACCTAGGGCCGACCTTTTGAAGGTCGATGCCCCCCAAAAACTTGAAACCCAAAGCATAAGTAAAGATTTAAATTGCAAGAGGAGAGAGTTTATACTTACTTGGTCCACTAGATGGTCGTTTCATCCACTATAGCTCCCAGAATCACCACTTTTATCAAAGGTTTTTTTTTTATCCAGAGTCAATTTCCAAATCAGCGATGGTGATAATGAGTTGCCAGCTTCTATTTATAGACTTTTTGGCCTCTTTTTGTCACTTTTTTGGACCCCCCTTATCATTTTCTTTAAACCAAAAACCATTTAGAGTGATTAAGGAGTTGCATTGGAAGGGTATGATCGGGTATCAAGACATTTTTTTGGATTTTTGGGTAACTTTTGATGGTCTGTGGAAAAATCTCAGATGATCAACTTGAGCATGTAGGTTAGGTTTCCTCCCTGACTTTTGTATCTCATTGTATTTATCCCTTTTCCATAGGATCAATCCCATCAGTTTGTGACACAGAACCATCATTGCTTCTTTAGAAGTGTCGCGAGTTGGTGGTAGAGCTTACCAGAACATGGATGCCCTAGGTAGATCCTGGTTGCATTATGGTGTCCATGCTGTCTCTAGTCACTGTAGGTTTGGGAGTCCTTGTTGTTTTTCTTGATTACGAGTTTGAGCCTCATTTGCATGATTCCTTTTCACTCTTGACCTCACCCTCGGGACTCCCAAAAGACATAACAGGTCTTCTTTTAAGTCCTTTTCAGACCCTTTAAACATGAAAAGATTGTTGAGCGATCTTCTGGACTTTCACGCTCGTTAAACTGAAATTTGAAAGTCACGTCTGTCCGACGGTAGTTTACCCCTTTTTCAGTCCAGACGGTCAACTGTACGAACAAAGGTATACTCTAAGGAACTTCAGTTCTCTAGAAGAGTACTCTCAGGTATCATTTTAACCCTTTTTCGGGCTCGAGGGACTAAATTTACGAAAAAGGAACTCCCAAGGAGTCCATAGTTAATCTCTTTTCAGACTCCCTAAAATTGAAAAGATCGCCAAGTGACCTTATTCTTTCACACTCGTTAAAATGGTCCAGAAGAACATTCCCGACAGAGTCCATAGTTAAGCGTTTTTTAGACTCCTTAAAAATGAAAAAAATGGCCGAGTGATCTTGTCTTTATCACACTCGTTAAAATGGTTTTGAATAGACGTCTTGTCAGTGCTAGTTTACCCCTTTTTCGAATCGACTAGACTACCTTTGAAAAAGGTACCCCAGTGGAGTCTCCTTTTACATTTTTTCAAACTCTCTAAATATGAAAAACCCCCGAGCTTACCTTCTCTGGTCTCGTTAAACTCACATCGAAGGACGTTACCATTGTGTGTTTTATTAATCGCATTTGCATACCCGCGTCTTTGGGCTAATTTCGGCTCCATGTTGCTCTCAACTGAACCATCTAAAGCATGCCTTATACAAAAGACCTATAGCACTTTGCCTTTGCATCTTGACACCTTTGGCCCCTGGAGGATTTTTCCTGAGTGTCCTTACTCTGAACATCAGTCTTGTCCCTGTGCCTTAAACTTGTATGTTTGCAACACTCATTCCTCCTTTGTAATGTAACATTCTTTTATTCTTTTTCCAAAATTATTGTAAAAGACAAAAAATATCAAATATACCCCAAAAAGAGGAAGGGAAAAGTATTTTCTTTATTGGCAGCATAATGAGTCTCCCTTGGATAAAGAACATATGTCTATTTGTTCATCAAACTATGGGATTTAATACGACCTTAGGAAGCTGTTCTCGCTACATAGAGTTGTGTCCTCCTCGGTTTGTTTATTCTTCCAAACATATGGAGAGTTTGCGTTGCTTCCTGCCTTGTAAACTTATGTTAATGCCATGATTCCTGAGTCTCAACATTTGTTGTGCTATTGTCCAAGGGAAGTTTTTACCAAGCCTGAGTCAACCATTCTAAAGTTTGTCTCTTGCCCTCATGCCTGGCCATCCTGAATTTCCAATCAAGTCTTTGTTCGAAATCAATGAAGCCTTCAGTCTGATCATCAATATTCTCTAGTCCATGATCGAAAAGCCGTCGAAGACCTCTGAGTAGTGAAGTCGTACACTGATATTACACTCCTACCTGAGTTTTGAAGATTTTAAAGTTGTTGCTCGAGCTCTGAAGACCTCATCTCCAACCATCATTCCTTAGCAACTTCTAAGAAGATGGATACTCTACACGTATATCTTTTTGATTTCGAGATGTAGCTCTGCTGTGTATTGTTCGTGGCTACACTTTATATAGTTATATGACATGGATCTACAGTGTATTTGATTGGTAGACATGATTTTATTTTATCCTGAGCATGGGTATGCCTGCCTCGGTGAGACAATTGTTAATTTTTCAGACGACACCTCCCAATTTCTGGTCCCTGTGCTCACTTGTTCAACACATTGGTGAATATTGTTAATGTATTTTGGCCATCAGACTCTCTTCCGACCTCACATATTAGGGGGCATCTGTTATAACCCTAATTTGCACCAGACATGCTTACCTAGCATCAGGCCATCTCAGATTCCTTCTTTGCCAAAACACTGCCGAACAACTCTTCTTAAAAACACCTTTTATAAAGGCCCACGCACCCTGCTCCATTATTTCATGCGTGTACATGCTAGCTGACCCAAAACAACCCGCGTGTACCTACAAAAGCACGAAAAAAGGAAATTTGTTGACGAAACACACAGCTTTGGGTGAGTTAACTAAACCTTTTGGCCATACATGGCCAAGGCTTCGACAAAATACCTATCTTCTTCTAGCCTATAAAAGAAGGGTTAGGGGTCCCATTTAGAAGAGAAGAATCATAGTAAAGAAACTATACCCAATTGCGCATTCCCTTTGTCCCAACCTTTAGCCATCCTTGTGCCAAGAGAAATATAGAGCAAAGAAGTTGGAGGGCAGTTGAAGAGGAGCCCAAGACCAGGTTCATGGAGCAGTGGCCGACTTCATCATTGTAAGTTGATTTTTTGAAGTTAATAATAAAGAAGTACTTTTCCCGTCCCACCATATGAGGTTTTCATGGTTTATTGCATACATGTTGATTGAATCTCTAACCCATTAATCTATATATCAAATGCATGTGGAGTTCTTTGTTTGTTTTGTGTGAATGCAAGTCAGCCTTGGGAGGAGAGATGCAGTCCAAGAGCGATCAAGCATGAAGAAGGATCGATATCAAATGCCTGAAATAAGGTATGCTCACTTGATCTTCTTAACTACGTATTTTCTTAAGAGTAATGGGGATTAGGTTCGGGACAACGGTAGAAAGTAGGAATCTTTAGGTCTTTTCTGCATGCATAATAAAACCCTAAGTGCTAGTTCGTAGAGGGATTTCCCACTCACAACAACTTCTTTTTTAACTGGGACCAAACGTAATGTGAGAAGCTTCTGCTTGCTTGGAAATAGTTGGCAGGGATTACAGGCTCTAACTTTAGCACTCACATCAACGAAAATAATTTAGGCCAATAATATCCTTCTCTCAGGATTTTATAGGCTGTTTCTCTCCAAGCGTGATGTCCTCCACACACTCCTTCATGAAATTTGTTTATAACTCTCTCTGTTTCAGATTCTACCAAACAGTTCAGTAAAAATCCTAGAGGATCCTTCCAATATAATTGGCTATCCATGATACAATATTTTACAGCGTGCAACTTTAACGTTCTAGCTTTAGAAGGATTCATATCGCCTGGGCACTACAGAGTTAGAAGGTAAGAGACTATATATTTATACCAAGCTGAAGAAGAGAACTTCTCCTTGATTTGATTTGTGGGTATTTGATCATCGAATTCATCTATGTCCATAAATCCTTCGCACTCTTGCAGGCTATTTACTCCAAGCGCTCTGAAATTAGATTCAGATAGTAACTTAGCCAAAACTTGTCCTTTGATGAGCTTTGTTGGTTTCACCTCCATATCAAATTATTGAATTTTAGAAAGCCATCGGCCCCTCCTTCCGTCACTATCGGGTTGAACCAGTATATCTTTAACAGAACTGGTGGGTACATATGCAATTATTTTATAATGTAGTACATAGGTCCTGAAAGATTTTAGGGCCTTCACCATTGCATATGCCTACTTTTCCATTATATCGTATCTCAGCTTTGCGTCTCTAAGGATTTTACTGAAAAATGCTATTGGTTGCTCGAACCCTTCCTCGTTTTTCTGAAGGAGTACTGCAACAATTGTGTGTTCGGATGCGAATGAGAATAATAATAATTCTTTTAGATAATCCGGGCTTGCCATCACTGATGCTTCACCTATGACCTTCTCAATGCGCTCAAATGATGCTTTGGCTTCGGTCATCCATTTAACCTCGCTGTACTTCTTAAGCATAGCTGTAATCAATTTCACGATTTCAACGAAGTTTGGGATAAATCTTTTTAAAAAATTATTTTTTCCTAAAAATAACTGAATCTCTTTTCTATTTCTAGGAATATTGATAGTATCTATAGCTTCAACCCTTTTCGGGTTGATTTTAATTCCATCCGAGATATTATATGGCCCAAGAGTTTACCTTCCTGCATTGCAAAGTGATATTTCTTGGGGTTTAAAGACAAACCGAATTTGTGACATTTCTCAAACGTCTGTTTGAGGTCTACTGGGTGTTCTGCATCAGATTTAGAATTTACAATTAGATCATCAAGATAAATGACAACGAACTTATCTCTTTTGCCGACAAAGGCGATGTCCATAGCTCGTTGGAAAGTGGCACCTGCATTCATTAAACCAAATGGCATTTTGTCATACATAAAGGTATCCCATGGGGTGGTGAACGCGGTTTTGTTTTTATCATCCTCGTGGACTGCAATCTGATTATAGCTCGAAAATCCTTCAATCATGGACATTCTATTTTCCCTGACCACTTTTTCCAATACATGATCCATTTTTGGTAATGTATAATTATCTTTGAGGGATGATTTGTTTAAATTTCTGAAATCTACGCACAGTCTGATTTCACCATTCTTCTTTCTTACCAGTACTAGATTGGCTACCCACTCGGAGAATCTGAGTGGAACAATGATTTTAGCATCCAGGAGCTTCAATACCTCCTTTTCTGTTACAGACAATAGTATAAGATTTATCTGTCCGAGCTTCTGCCTGAACGGTTTAACACCCTTCTTCAGAGGAATTTTGTGTTCGATTACGGTGGTATCATAAGTTCTTAATTCATCATAGGACCAGACAAAAACATCCTTGTACTGTTTGAGAAATTCTACATATTTTCTTTTTACTTTAGGAGGAAGGTATTTAGATATTTTTACCAGCTTAGGAGTTTCCTTGGTGCCTATATCACAGTCTTCAACCTCTTCAGGTTGAGGCTGCAAAGTAGACTTTAAGGGAATATCGTCTCGATCAAATAATCTCTCCAAAGGAATCAGACCCTTAGGGATCTGATTATTTTTAGTACAAGCATGTGGTGATTTTCGATCTTATCTAGAAACTCCTGAGGATCCTCACCTTCTTGCATAATCCAAGCAGGATCATTCTGATTTTCTTGATCAATATGGGTTTCAACAAATTCGTCCACCATTTCTAAGAATTGTCTGATTTTCTTATCATCTTCGAATACCTGCCAGTGTTGTATATTGTTTGGTATTAATGGTCTATGCCCCATTTCTATATGATACTTTAGTTTGAGGACAATAGGAGAAACAAATGTCGCAGTGACTTTGGCCAAGGAATCTGCCTGTTGATTTTCAACTCTGGGGATGTGGTGGATATTAAACGATGAGAAACAATTCTCAATCAGATCCCAGGCACAATTTATGTAGGATATCAACCTTGGGTGTTTGGCCTGGTACTGCTGCTTTATCTTCTTTACGATTAATTCCACATCACCATAAACTATCAGGTTTTCAATTTTTAGCTTCATGGCAACCTCTAATCCCAAGGCCAAGGCTTCATATTCACATACATTATTGGTGTAATCAATATCCCACTGTAATCTGTAAGAGAAGGGAATAATAAACTCATCCCCGGGTGCCACAAACAACACTCCATCTCCTTCTCCTTCATATGACGAAGCACCATTGAAGTACATTTTCCAAACTCCAATCTTATTTACATTTTCATTTGTTTTTTCTATTTTTTCTTTTTCTGTATAATTTTCTTCTATACACTCCTCTAGATCATCATCAATCGATAGTATACAATTTCCTAAATCCTGATCTACGACATACGCAGGGTAATTATTCGGATTTAGTGGATCACTTACTGTATATGCTAGCCTTGTTTCTCTGTACAGGTGGGTGAACTGTCCGCTGAAGATTAGGATTTTAGCGTATGTCATGTCGAGTTGAAGGGATCCTCCAATATTGGCGCCCCAAGACCTGGATAATAACATACCATACTTTGGAGGGATATCTACAACAACTACATCCATCAGAACACTTTTTACAGGAATTTGTGCAAGATTAACCACTAAATCTTTAATCATACCCAAACATTTAACTTTTCTCGAATCAAAAGAATAAATATCTTTGTATGGTCTGGTAATTTCCAGACCAAGTCTATCCATAATAGCTTTAGGCATCACATTGTGGGAAGCTCCAAAATACAACATGCAATTGGAGTAGATGATCATGCACAATTAGCGTAATGTAGAAAGGAGCGACAAAATGTATGGTACCTTCAAAACGCGGACCAAACACTATATTCAGTTTATCATCTTATAAATTTATAATGTCGGCCTGACTTTCAATATCTGAAAAAATTATCATTTTGGCAATTTGTTTTCTGTATGTAGGGTTCTTTGCCAGTTCAACCAGAGGTATAGGAATCTTGATCTTATTAATATCATTTTCTAGACTGAAATTTCTCGTTGTTTATTAGCTTCTTTGGTTTGGATCTCTGTCTCCTTTCTTTCTAATTTATTGGGATGTGTTTCTTTTGTTTCAGCTGTTTTCGCTTCTGCAGTTTGTGTTTCAGCTATTTTTGTTTTGACAGTTTGTGATTCGGCTGCTTTTGTCTTGGCAGACTCCATGTCAGCGACCTTTGTTTTAACGGTCTGTCTTCCAGCATCTTTGGGAGATACTTCATCTACTTCCCCTCTCGACAAGATTTTCTTCAGTTGGGAAGTTGTCATATTTCTATTTCCAGGCCTCAAATTGTACTTCTGTTGGATCTCGGTCATTATATTATCGACGATTCCTTGATAAGAAGAATCTTATGTGATATTTATGCTATCATAGTTATTAGACGGATATTCTGTGTTTAAATACCTTTCATAATCTTGTCTCGTCAGATGAGGTTGTTGGCATTCATCGCCAAGATTATTCATATCTTCCTCTAACTCCTCAAACTCTTGTATGTCATCTCCTCTTATAAAATTTTCATTTTTAAAGGGAGTCTGAATCTTTTGATCTTCATTTTAAATTGGTATTTGTTGTATTTGGGAGTTAGGGTTCCTCCTGAAATATTTTCTAGCGAACTGATCTGATTTAGATTGATCTAATTACATATTTGAAATTTTGTTTGATAATTATTTAATTATTTTTTCCATATCATCCATCTTATCTTCCGAGGACCTCCCATATCTAGAGGGTCATGCTTGTTCTCTAAATAATCTAGTCTCTTTATTTCCCATTTCGACTTTAGTCTTTAACTTTCCCAATGCCATCATATTTGAATCAATCTCTACAACATCATATTTCATTCTAGTGAGGTCAACAACTCTCCTTTCTCTCAATGATAGAGCAAAATTGGGCTCAAAAGCCCTGGCGAAAGTTACTTTTGTTGCAGGTTGGGAAGGTTTAATTTCAGCTGGGATCTTGTCGTATAATTTATTAAATATTTGTGTGAATTCAAGAACCATTTTTGAATTTTTCTTTCTTAAAGCTCCAAACTTGGTTAAATAATAAAGGTGATTTTATCTCTCTCCCCATTGTCTGAGAAAGGCACTTTCTAACTCGTCATATGATCCTATTGAACGTGTCGGCAGTCCTCAGAACCAGGTTCTCACCTGTCCTTCAAAATTTTGGACTTGGAGCCTTGAATAGAAGTCTTCATGGTAGAGGCTGAGGATATCGACAAATTTATCAAATAAATTTATATGTTCAGTCGTGGTTAGGTCTCCCTCTCCTGTGAATTTTGGCAGAATTTTCATATAGTTTTTGGGTAAGTCGTGGAGGGGAACTGGGAGGACCAAAGGAGCATATCTAGCAGCTAATTTAGTGAATATCCTAGGAGGTGGGGGTGGCCCTTGACCACCTCCTCCTCCTCCTCCCGCACCATGTCCTCCTCCACCTCCGCCACCACCTCCGACACCACCTCCACCGGAAACAACCATTAGTAATGTAGGGGATGAAACTTGGAGATTGTAAAGGGGGTTTTCAAAGATGTGTAGTGACCTCTCAGTTACTTTGGGATGACACAAAAGGGGTGCTAGGAACTGACCATCAGGAGGCAAAAAAACTGGAAAGTGGGGAAACGAGAGACGAGGACTAGGTTCTTCAGACTTGCAGGATATATAAACGGGAGAACCAACAGGAGTTGAATAAGAGTGTAAGATATATTCTTCAATACTTCAGGAAGTTGGACTCTTTACTTTAGGAGCTGATGGAATATCAATCGAAGAAGGTATCAAGATGAGTCCTTTACCCTTATTAGCAAAGGGGGTAGTTGAATCGGTTTCGACCTTTATCTCAGATAAAACCAATTTGGGGTTTATGATTTTGGCTTCAATTCTACCAATTGACGTTTCTCCAAAAAGAATTTGGGTGTAAAATTCTTGTGGAGTTAACGGTTCAAGTGGAACCTTAGCATTATACTATGTGGGTTTAGGTTGGTAAACTTTACTTGTGGATGCAGTGGTTTGCTTAAGGTATCCCCTTAGTTTTAATTTTTTTTTAGGGTCGGAAACATGCATGGTCTGCTTATCATCAGGGTTTTGTCTGGTATTCCTTCGACCAAATGCCAGTTTATTAACTGTGGAGTCGCCAAGTGAAAAACAAAAATTAAAACTTATAATGTATTCAATCTTTGTTCACTATCAAAGAGAGAAACTTACAATTGTCATTCTCCCAGGGAAAAATAACTTCGTTTCGTCGTCCATGGCAGTGGCACCAAAAAGATGTTGTTCTTGAGTTTGTACTTAAGGCTCAAAGCACAATGCCAGGCATCAGGAAATAAGGAAAGTTTAAAATTTTTCTTTTTCTATCTCAGTTATGTGAGAAAAATTCCTTATATTGAATTAATAGTATAACAACTCAGAGGTTGTTTTTTGTGTCTGAGTTAAATTTGAAAATATTGGATGTAATGAGAGAAAAACATAAATTTGTTAGACAAAGCAAGACATCAAATACAAAATAATCTTATTTTGTTACAGAAGAAGAAAATAGATAATGTAACCTTTAATGAAGCATTAAATATAGTACTCTAATTAACTCACATGTATTGTATTTGCTAATATCCATTACAAAGGAAAATCTGTTTGTTATCAGATAACTGAATGAAAAATAACCACAATAGATGTTGTACTAAACTATGATCAGACATTCATCAAGGAAATATATGAAAAGATGCTAGAATGTGGAAAGACAGAAGAACACATAACTCAAATGGATGAAATGTGGAATCTCTGGTCTGCACTTGTATTAATTCTCAACGAGGAGAGTTTTCTTGATTACAACCGACAATAAGAAACCCTTGTTTATTCTTTCGAATATGCATTTGTACAAAAGTTCTCAACCTCAAACAGTTGGAATTTCCTTATCTTTTATAATAATTAAAATTTCAAAATATAGAAGCTGGAATGCTTCAGTTGCATTCTTCTTGATCTTCTCGTAATGCTGGCATAGGAATTTTCCTTTTCTATATTCTAGCTCCGAAATAGATAATGTACACAGATTGTATCATTGGTTTCTAGAGGTACTACATTTTCCCTGCTCAATACATTTGATGCATCTGCCCATAAATTGAGATACCAACCTGGAAGATTTTGTTAAGTTATTGGCCTAAAAAATGTATAATTTCTTTTCGAGCTAAGCCAATCCTTCTTCTATTCGCCTATCCTCTGAAATAATGCACTACAATTGTAGATTATGCTTCACTAGACATCTATCTATTTGAGCAATATCGACCTATTTTATTTGTGATATTTCAACTTGGGCTTCTTCCATATTTGTCTTAATGTCAAGATGATGTTTAGCTATATCAATTTGACCCAGTATTCCAGAACTATCCTCTTTATCAAAGCCTAATAATTCTTTGTTAAGTGAACAAAAAACTTCTTCACAAGATTCTTTCACTTCCTTAGCCATTTTCCTACTTTCGTCTATGTTTGACTCCCAAGTCTTTAGTATAATATCACCTCTGGTTTTCTCTGAAATGGACAATCCAGAAGCCATATCTCTTCCTTATTTTTCTTATGATATAACCGCTTCTTGGAAGGTAGTCCAGGAAACGATAACCTCTCTCTCTCTTAAAACAATATTACTTAATCCTTCATCCATCACCTGAGAATGATTTTGGATGATTTTTACTTTAGAGGGCAGGATTTGTTGAGCTATTTCCAGTTTCTTTAGCACTTCCAATGCTTGATCTTGAAACAATGTTGTATCCACAACCCTTTTCTCATTGGAATTGACCTTGTCTTGTAATTGTTTTATCAACTCATCTTGCTGGATAGTCCATCTTTCGCTCACTTGCATATTCTTGTGCATTTCATCAAGACTAGACTTGAGCAGATGGATTTCTTGCTTATAACTAGCTCTAGCTTGATCAAGCCCTTTATTGACTTCATCTCTGACATTATTTTTTGTAGTCCTTATTTGATTTTGCAACTGACTTATCACCTGATTCTTCTGCTTCAGTTTTTCTTTCATATTATCAACTGAGAATAGGTTAGATGTTGCAAAATCTCCCAAAGAGCGTGCTACCTCTATAGCAAAGTCTTCTTCTTCCAAATTTTGTCCATCCAATAGTACTCTGTGCTTTTTGACAGTCACACCTTCTTTCTGGTGTATTTCCTTCTTCACCACAACTTTCCTCTTCTTACTGAAAAATAAATCGAAAGGAGGTATCTCTTCAATAGGGATAGGTGTGAGATTTCCTATGAGTATTACCTCTGCATTAGGGTTTCCTCTAGTGAATTGCAATGGCATGACAACCTAAATGGGGCTGCTGATTTATGTAGATAATTGTTTTTCGGTTCCATCTGTAGTTGATTTATCTGATGAAGACAATGGCCTATCTTCTCCTTGCTTTATTAATGTCTCTGATTGATCTTTGGCTTGGTCATCAAATACCTTTGTCACCGGGATATCTTTTTTTTTACTCGAGATCTCAGATTTCTCTGAGTTTTCTGGGGATTCTTGTTTTCTAGAGCTTCCGACTTTTGGATTATGGGTCTCTGTTTGCTGTGTAGCAGGGTACATTGGGTTTTCCCCTTGTAACACTTTCAGAAGACTACTTCTTCGATGTTTTTGGAAGTTGTAAAAATCAGTCATTTTATCAGGTAATAGAGCTCGAACTCGGTTCAAAACTTCTTGGTAAGATCTCACCCCTCGGAACATTTCGTCCTGAGGGGATTCTTCATGTTCATACTTTTTGAGATTGCAACTGGCCATATGGTTACCCATGACTTTTTGCGGGTCATGTTTCTTAAATTCAATGTTAACCAGTTTTATTTCTTCTAAGGCCACAACCTCCACTTTGGAGTGGACGAAACCCAATAAAGAAAATGCACCAATCTGTAAGGGAAAAGATGGCCATACCTTTTTCTGTATTTCTTTGAGCTCTTTGCTAATTCCCTCAAGTACAGTTTGTCGTGCGACCTCGCGGCACACTAGTCAGTCTGGTAAAAATTGTTGTAAATCATATGGGGGAACTGAGTAACCGAAAAATCTGATATAAGAGAAGTGTTCCTCGATGTACCAATTTTCCACTTTATCTAGGTTAGCCACAACTATGTCTGAAATTCTAGGAGGTGAGTGACCAAAAATAGCAATGTGCATGGGCACTGCTACCCAATTACAGATTTCATAAAATAAATCCTTCTCCTTGTCTTCCCAGAGTTTTGAATGATAAATATGAATTGGTTCTGCACTATCTGGAGTCCAGGTCCAGCCCATCAGCGGGAAAGGCATCATGAAATAGATGGCGTCCATGATATAATCTGACATGTAAAATGAAGTTGATTGCCCCTTGGATTTCTTTGCCTAGTATTATGTAATTTCACTAGTTACATTGTCCGACAACATCTTGGCCCAGTCGAAAGAATAACCTTCTGCCACTATGTGTATAATGGGTACCCATGGTAGAAATAAATGGGTTGTGTTATCTTTTCCATAAAGTCTGCACATCATCATGGCTATATACATGAATTGTGGTTCTAGCGATGAGATTGAGTATATGCTGTGAGAATCGGCTCTGAACTTTTCAGGGCGTGAGCACCAGTCCTTAATCAAGTCGGAAAGATTCTTTCCATATTGATCACACTCCATATTTCTAAAATTATCTAGAAAACTGGCATTGTATATGAAGTTTGATGTTGA
Source organism: Picea engelmannii (assembly GCA_009831015.1). NCBI lineage: Eukaryota > Viridiplantae > Streptophyta > Pinopsida > Pinales > Pinaceae > Picea > Picea engelmannii. Next base: position 72,352 of record ML794283.1, read on the forward strand.
AGATAGTTTATACATCACCTATATGTGTTCCGGCTGAAATGACCCAACAACTGCCTTCTGAGAATTGAAAATAGTTCTAGTTGGGATATCCACATGATCCAATGCCCATTTAATCATGTCATTGTAGGGTAAAAGACTCAAACTTGTTGCTACCTTATGCATCTCTGCTTGAGAAATAGTCTTGTATTTGGTAGATAAGTCTTCCTTTTCATTGTCGCTTGAATCATCAGGGAATTTTACTAGCTCGTACTGTTGGATGTTGAATACATTCGTCCAAGTTTTAACTGTGTTTATACTTGTGGGTGAGGTTTCAAAGATAACCTCTGAACTCTGGCTTGAACTCTCACTAGTTGCTTTAGCTGCTTTTCGTGGTGGCATGGTAGCAGTTCTTAAAAACCTGTTATTTGTCATAGAACATGCACAGGACTGAGTATCTTGTTAAGTAATCTCTACCAAAACGTGAATGTAATTTAAAATTTAAAAGTATTTCTTGCCTTAGACGCCTCGACCTACATATACCTTCATTGACAATACGTTTAATTCTTTTAATAAAAATATTTGGGCGTTAACGCAGGATCTTATTTGAAATAATTTTCCCAGGCTGGTCATTTAATAACATTAATGGTCAATTTTCATGATCGAAAAAGAAATTTGAAATCACTCGTATCACAAATCATCATAAACTCAACGGTAACATAAAAGTGTTTTATTTGTTAATAAATCAAGTTTATACGTTAATTAATTATGTTTACCTTAATCCATTTTGGGGTTTCGGGTCCTGGGTTAACCTATTTCAATTCAAGCTAAGATTCCCGAATTGCAAAATCACGATTGATTAATTAATATTAATCATGTTTAACGTTTTAATTAATCGTGATTAATTACGGGTTTCACGACTTCGGGTATCAGGATTTTAGGTTGTCGTTCGAGACAGGATTCCCGAGACGTGAATTTGCAATAAGATTTATTTATCGTTAATCATTATTAATTGTTTAATTAACCTGGTTTAATTTAAGTTGGTTTCACAATTTCGTATATCGAGACTTTGGTGATCGCTTGAGGCATGGATGCCCGAATCGTGAAGTCGCAATGTGATTAATTTGTATTAATCACTTTTAATGCTTTAATTAACATGGCTTAAAACTTATCGTAGTTTTGCGATTTCACATGTACGGACATTGAGATTCATTACATGTTGGACTGTTAGGTCTGCAAAACCTCGAGACCCAACATTTTGAAGATTGTCTTTAGTGATTTGACGTTTCAACTAGTGGGTAGCTCCATAAATTTTAAGCATTTAGGGTCGTTGTATTAAACAAATGACCCCATCAATAGTGATATCCAAGTGCGTGTTTGTCTTTATTTAAGAAAGAATTAAACTTATTTAAGTCTAAAGTTTAGAAAAAATATATGCTACAACACTTCCCATGGCGTTTTAGGTCTTTCCCAATGCCTAATTTCAATGAAGCTTGTGAGAGTTCATTCTTATTTAGCAATGTTAATTTTTTTTCGTTAAGTTAACTATAGTAGAAAGATAATTTTTATTTTCAAACTTGGGTTTAATGATCTCTTTATAGTATGTTAACTTGCTTTGTTTTCCTATTTCTTCGTTGCACCATAATCTATCTTCAAATTTAGTTGGGATAGTGGTTCAAATATTATCAATATTTTGGACATTGGCCTCCCCTTTTATCCTCCAAATATTTATCCAAAGATGGACATATTTATGCCATCCTCCCTCAAGTCTTAAATGACTTTTACTAGTTTTTTTTTTTTTTTTGTATCTAGGGGAATCGGTAACGACAATGGTATCTGGCTACCGCATGAATCTGGGTCGAATCCCTACCGTCTACCTTATAACCCCTAGGGAGAATCACACCGCTCGCAAGCCTAACCTACAAATAAGATGAGGTTTGAACTCGTGACCTGCTTAGCAGCACAGACGCCTTAACAGTACATCTGCTAGCCACTAGATCGCACCCCTATGGGCTATAAGGTATGCAGGCTTGGCCCAGTTAAGATTTGTTCTACAACTAGACCATGTCCTTGCTTGGGTTTTAGCACAAGACCTAACCTTCATTGCAAGAACGACTTTACCATCCAACCACCTCCGTCGACCTTGACTTTTACTAGAATTTGAAGCAACACTAAGAATCCTTTTATCATTCATATTAATTATATTATTCATGTACATTAGGAACTTAATAATATCATTACCCTCAATGGGTGAAGGCTTGATATTTAAGAAGAGGATCAGATAAAGTATATCAATGTTAATTTTAGGATTATAACCTATAACACTTTTGGATTTGCTCGTTTTCCTTGAGGCTTCTCTTGAAGTGTTGCAACCCAAACTTCACAACCATATAAGATAATTGGAATAACAAGTATACCAAAGATGATTTATTTTTATTTTTATTTTTAAATCTGAAATCCAAGGCTGAACGTCTTTACACTTGTTCTCAAGGACAAAATAAACTTTTCATCCTCCATTCATCCTTTTCTCAACAATATAGTCAAGTTGAGATTTTGATGAAAGTCTACTCCAAGATACTTTTAAGAATTAATGCCCTCTAAGTTGTTATTTTCATATTTAAAATTAAGGTAAGTGATTTCTTGGATTTGATGATCAAAACCTTTGTCTTATCGTTATTCACTGACATGTTAGAGAAAAAGAAAAAATATTTGAGAATTCTTAGTTGATTATCAAGATAAAATGGGATCCTTGCAAAAATAACAATATCATCAATGTAAAGAAGAAGGATAATCACTATTCCAACCAAAATTGATCCAGGCAAAAATTGGTGGCCACACACCTACTCCACTAGCTCAAAACAAGGGTTTCCACCTTGGCAATTTTTCTACATCTTTTCGAGTCCTAAACTTCTAGACTCATTTTGAGGCTCTAAAAAGTGTTCTTTGGGCCCTCCATAGTCACATTGTAGGCTTTAGCTAGAGTGTGATGGAAAAATGTGTATTCCTTGGATAGACCTTTCCAATGAGCTATCATGCACCCGAAACAAAGATTGTATGCAAAAGTTACACCCTTGGGAAGTTGGCGTATCAACTACCTCCATCGAGGCCCACAAACCTTTTGGTGTTTCATCTTCTAGAGTTAGGGTTTTGGATTTTATTTATGCTAAAAAGGCCTCTAGAGCCTCATTATAAAAATCATCATGTTCTTGCAAATGAGCGTAGCCATCACATCTCTTCTCAGAGATAAGATGTCACCATTCTAGCGAGTCATTCACTCGGTAATTTTACAGTTTCTGTACATTATCTCATTAATACAAACTGTGCATTATTGTATTTATGTGTTAATTGCAAGATATATGTATATTTTATTTTTATATTTCCTACTTCATTTCATTCTCAAAATAATCTAGATCAATGGTATCAGAGCAAGCTACTCCTTGTCACTTCTCTGTGTATGTCCCCGACGAGGTCAGGGTATAGAGAGTTGGGTCTCGAGCTAATTTCTCTTGAGGAAAAATACTCTCGCCAACCCAAGTAAACTCCCATGGCGGAAGAAAAGATAGATGCGGGAGAAGAATATCCCATCAACTTGTTTCTTGCGGAATCCCTCACACAACAAAGGAATGAGATGTTGGAGAATTTTTCTCAAATCCTTCAATGATTTCCAACAATAACAGGGGTATCTTCATCAAGAAGTCGCTTTGGATATGCTACCCCATTCAAGATACAAGTTAATTTTTATATGTCCATATTTGAAGGTTAGATCAATGCAGATGCTTTGGAAAAATGGTTAAATAATCTAGTGTATATTTTCGAGGAACTAGAAGGCTTCCCAACAGGTTTTTCTTTGACCTCTTGTTGGGCTCTAAGTTTGAGTAATCAAATCTATCCTTGTTGTTGTTTTAGGATAGAAAACAAGTTTAAAATTTATGCACAAAATTATTCCCTCTAACTAATGATTAGATGTTGTTTTAAGGATCCCTTGCAAGTGTTTTCATAACTGATGTTAGCACATGAAAATACCTTAAAAACAAATAAAACTCCTCTAGGATATTTACAAATTTCTAAATCTAATATACAACTAAGCATGCATGAAAACTGAAAACATGTATTTTTTGGCCAGCATGACTATGGAAAAACCCCCATGGGGAAAGCTAGTTAGAGATAGAAGTATATATTTGGAGATCTCAAAGCATAAGTACAACAAGGAAAACAAATACAAGTTAAACTGGTACAATAGAAACCAAACTTGGATGCTTTGGAGTTCCTTGTTGATGTGTCTGCTAACCCTTGATCAAAGGCACCCTTTTCCTTGGTGTGTCATTATTCTCTTGCTAGGCCTCTTTCCCTCTTCCTTGTCTCTTTCCTTTTCCTTTTCCTTTTCCTTTGACTTGAACCTTTCCTTTTCCTTTGAATTTTCACCCTCTACATAAGTGTGCCTCCCCTCCTTGGCTTAGTGCACACTAAGAACTAGTGCACCCCTCTTCTAGAAAATGCTCCACCACACAAGTAAGCACCCTCTCACAAGCATAAACACCTCCCTCCTCTATATGTGCCCTTCCTTAGCTTGTGCGCCCACACAAGGATGTGGCCTTCATATAGACTTTCACCCCTATACACTAGGTGTTCCCTCCATCTAGCTCAAGCACCAATCCTCCATGAAATCCTCCTCAAGGTATCTTGCGCCCTTCCTCCACAAGTGTGCCTCCTTTGGCCTCTCCAAACCCTCACTTCCTCTCCTCCTCTTCTCTAAACTCTCTCAAGTGAAGAATGAGCCTCATACTTACCCTTTTCTCTCCTTTATCCTTTTTTTGGCCAAACCTAAAAGACCAATGGCCTAGATTCAATCTAGCCATGTCTAATCAATGGGTGAGATTTAATCTCAAAAATATCACTTAGAAAACCTACTTTCTCCAGTTTCCTTAGTTTTCTTTATGTCTATTAATTCACCCACAAAGTGAATTAATTGTCACTTTATGACTTAAGTGACATATTTCACTTTTGACTTAAATCTCCTAAGTCAAAGTGAAATTAGAACATAAAGTAAAGTATTAAAGGTAATAATCTCCCCCTTTGTGTTTAGAGACTCACAAACACAAGGGGACCACTTTCCAAGGCACCCAAAACTCAACACTCCCTCTTACTGAGGAAAGTGTCACTCACCGCTCCAATCTCATCCTTGCAGTGGAAATCGTTTCCTATTGGAAAATACTTAGTGAAAATGGTTTTACCATGATCATCAAAAGTGGCCTCTGACTCTGATCTGCTCAACCTGCATGATCGCTAGATAGAAGTCCATCTCCACCTATCTGATATATCCTTGAATCAAATTCCTTCTTGATCCAAGCCTTGATCTTGGCATCTCACCAAAGATCCCAACCTTGGCATCTCACCAAAGGTCACTTCTCTTGGAATCTCACCAAGAGTCTCATCTCTTGGCATCTCACCAAGAGTCTCACACTTGGCATCTCACCAAGAGTATATGGATATTGGCATCTCACCAAGATCCTCACCTTGGTCTCTCTCCAAGTGACTTCCATATGAATTTGAATATAAAATTGATTTTCTCATCTCCATAACCAAGTGAGAGTCAAACCTCTTTGGCGTCCTCCTCACACTTATCAATCTTTGATGCTTTGAAGCCTCTGCACCAACTTTCTGTCTGCACAAAAAATATGAAACTGAAGTTGTCTTGGGTGGAACAGTCACCCCTAAAAATGGTGTACTCCAAAAATTACTCTGCATCCCATGAGATACACCACTCTCAATTTGTGGGACCTCCTCAACTCTATCTTCGCACCAACCGCTACATGGTGTCTCAATTGTCAAACAACAACCCATGAAGGCACACTCCCTCTCAAACTGAGTAGTGAACTCCTCCTCCTCTGTTGTGGCTACAATACCACCATGTTGCTTATTATTGTTCTTGGGACACTATCCAACATAGTGCCCCATCTCGCCACAAGCAAAGAATCTCACTTTTCTCATGTCCTTCTTCTACTGCTCACCTTGTCCTCTCAACTACTTCTCCTTGGCCCCAACCTTGGGCCCCTCCTTTCTCTTCATCTTTCCTTTAGCCACAAAGGAAATATCAACCTCATACCCATCCTCAACACCCTGTTGATGAATAGTATATCCATAACCACACCTGGTCTCCTCTTGAATGAAATCATCCCAGAGCCTCTCCCAACTGGGCATATTCTCATGAGCCACGAAACCATTGAAAAAAATGTCCCAACTTTAAAACTTAGATCACCACCATTAGAATATTTTCATGGAAACTTCAAGACTTCTGCATGTGTATTCAATTCAGCTTCAAAAAATTACAATTTAAGTTACGAACAACTAAAATCATGCCCTTGTACTTCTGCCAACACTAATACATATGAAACCCCTAACATTTATACAATTTGAGTTCCTTCGGTTTGAAACTGATTACAATAATTAAAATGAAACGTTTCAGTTCCTAAAATTGATTACAATGATTACAAATGACAGTTTCGGTTTTTGAAACCGATTACAATAATTTGGAAAGAAAACGTTTCATGATTTGGCTTCTGATTTATTTGACGCTTCAATTTCTTTCCTCACCACTTGCTCTACTCTGGTCTTCCACGTGGTATTCCATCTTCAGTGACACCTGGACGTCATTTACTAGACCCTAGAAAACTGCACTTTGTCTTACCTAGCCATACTATCTCCTTCCATTGCAAGTCAGAAGGGATGTCATAATCCATCATTTCTTTGATCAAGATCTCCAGGTCAATGTAGGAGGCATATTTCATGACTGGTATTCCAATTTTTACTGCTTTGAACTGATTCATAATCTCAAAATCTATAATCAGATGTTCAACCAGGGTTTTTCCTTTCAGGTTTTCCTCCAGGTTTTCAAACTTGGAGTGATCCATTCTGCACTGAGTGAGGCGAGCCTTGTATTCTTCCTGATCATGTGATTTCCCTTTGCCATCCCAAAATGGTGGGAGGACTTTGATAAACAATTCCTCAAACAGATCCTTGAATTCTTGCACAGTTTGCTCCATTTGTGTTTCCTTGGTTTGAATTGATTTCAACAGGTTATGTTTGGCAATAACCCTCATGGCCCAGATGATCAATGTAGTTCTATCTTTGACTCCAATGGTCTGAAGTTCTGTAGTAGGGATGGAGTTGAGTAGGTTTATGGAATTTTGGTCCCACTCTGATGGTTTCTTTGCTAAAGTCTCATTCACAAGAGTGCATCTGCTTTTGGCTATGATGACTATGATGTCTTTATCATTGATGAAATTCAAATACACTATGAATTTGGCAGCTTCAACAACTATAGAATCCCAGATGATATGCTTGGCTCCCTGCAACATGCCTTTGCCTCTTAATCTTATTTTCAACTTATCTATCCTTTCCTGCAAGGCCTTATTCTCCTTTTGAAATTGAGCCATTTGTTCGTCCTTTGCTTGTATCTCCTACTTTAATTTCTCTATGCTCCCTTTTATCCCTTTGATTTCCCCTTCTTTCAGGCTAACTTGTGACATAGCCTGGACAAGTCCTTCAGTGTTTGGGCCATCTTCTGCATCCGTAAGTACAACTACAACCATGTTTAGCAATTATTTTTTCCCTTGTGATTAATTCACCTTTTCTTGTTCTATCGACAATGCCCTAGCCTTGTGGTCGAATGCCTCTTGTTGAAAGGCTTCTTTTTCCTCTTCTAGAGCAACCAATTATGTTGTTTGTGGATGCTTTGTGCCAGACATTTTCAATTTCTTTTTCAATATTTGAATCAATTTGTCCTTCTCATCCAATGAGGATTTAACCCCTTGGGGGCCTTCAGATTCCAACCTCTTGACCTGAGTCTTCCAAGCTCTTCTAGATGATTTTTCTTGCTTCAACTACCATTCCAATTTCATTGCATAAGATGACAACTTGGAATTCTTCAGGCTTAAACTCGGGTAATCAGGATAAAACATATCACTAGTGTTCTTATGGAATTTGACCTTGTCTGAAGCACTGATGTTGTCATACTTTATCTTTATCTCAGATAATTTGTCTTCATCTGCAACTGCAATGTTAAAGGTCCTCTTCTCAATATCCCTTACTATGAACAAGGAAGACTTGTGCTGAGAAATATTTTCCACTTGAGGGACTAATTCCCTCATCTCACCCAGGGCCATGTTTCCTTTCTCAACTTACTTTTTTTCCAAATCTTCTTTATATTGATAAGTTTCCCAAATGTTTTTATCAAAGATGTGTTTTTTGCTGCTAAAGGTTCTTGAGCTGCCTTCACTTTGGAGTTTTCTTCCCTTTTCAACTTCTACAGTGCTAGTACCACTCTCCACTGTATCTATATTTAATTTTTCTTTAGGCTCTTCCTCCTCTAAATCCACTATCTGTGGAGACTGTGTAATATTCATCTTCTTAGGAGGAATATGTTGATCATTGGTGCCCATGGCCTCTGAGCTGCTTCTCTTGCTGTAAACACTCATCTTAGGAAATTTGACTATCAATTTTTGAGGATCTTGTTGTGTTTGACTTCTTTGCAGGGTTGCCTCCACTTGTTGTGTTTGACTTTGTTTTAGGGTTGCCTCCACTTGTTGTGTTTGAGATATTTTCAAGATTGCTTCCATATCAACACAGATTTCTAGGTTTTCCAGTTTATCAAATCCCTCAACATGTTCATGCTCATAAGGGTCATGTTTGTTCATCGATATTCTCTTGGGTATGATTTGTTGTGGATCATATCTCCTTCCCTATAGCTCTGAAAAACCAAAATCTTTGATTTTTGATTGAATCTATTATAAACAAGATCTGGATTTGATAATGAAAGGGCCAATGATAAAAGGGAACTTGAGGTTGGAGGCTTTGTGCAAATTTAGGAAATGCTCTGTCGCAGATATGATTCTTTGCCTGATGAATTCAAGGGAAATGACTCTGGGGGTCAGAAAAATAGGCAATAGATAGGGGGATTCATGACAACCATAAACCTAGATTACTGTTGAATGCATGAACAATACCTAGTCCCCCACTATGTTTTCTAAATTTTGTTGCAGATAACTCCTCATGCCATCCAAAACTCTAGGTAGTTTGGTGTTGAAAATCAAACTGTAAACCATGGAAATAAATTTGTTGATGAAGATGAGAAATGTAATCCTCTTACATTCAATTGATATGAATGATGCTTCAGGAAATTCTCTCTTATTGGTTTCCAGGAAAATCTTCAGCAAATAGGTGTAATACCTGAAATGCCTTAGACAACGAAAATTTACTAGTTGTTGATGGATATTAACAGCTATGAATTGATCAAAATTGATATAGACTGACAGACCAGAATCTGACTGAAAAAAATTCAACATGAAACCTAGCATGACCTCGACCACATGTTTGTCATTATCTATACCTAAAATTTGACTCAACAGGGAATAAACCCATTGATCTGAAAAGATCTTTTAAATGACAATGGTTGAGTTATTTAGCATGTGTTTATTAACCATTTAGGAAGCTGAATGAACGAGGAAGATTATAGAAGAAACATCACAACCATATGCACATATACATATATTAAATAAATCAAGAAGAATAGAAAACCATATAACACCAAAGTGATAACGGAGTTCGACAATCTCACCTACGTCTCCGGGCCTTTGTCTCAGTGGGCAAGGCTTTCTTATTTCTGTTCGAATATTTAAAAGTAAATCACAGCAGTGCCAAAAGGTTACAAAACTGATCTGGTCTTGTTCTACCAGATCTCTAGAACCCAACAAAATAAACAAAACTCAAATTGGATGACCAAATCTCCCAGAAATGGCCCGCAAAGGTGTGCTCCTCAATAGCTTCCCTGCATAAAAATGCCTTTGGCTTGGAAAATATTAAGCATAAACCTACTCTGCATCTCCTCTCATGGCCTCAAGAAGGCTTGGTTTATATAGATCTGAAGTTGGTAACCATCTCCCAACTTCCCCCCAAGATCTAGCCTAAAAAAGGGCCCAATATCCCCCAATATTGGCCAAAATCTCCAAAAATAGGCCTAAAATCCATAAAAATAACTATATTATGGTTTAAAAACCACTTTCTGCACATAATTTCAGGGGGCATCCTCTTTACAGCCGACCCCTAGTCATATTAGGCACCTGCATGTGGCTTCAGGTTAAACTCCAAATGTGCTAACATCTATGCGCTAGCCCCCAATTGTTTGGCTCCTGGTTACGAGTAAGGCCATATGCCACAACTTGGAGCTCCCACTCACCAATTGTTGGTTGCAGCCCCTGGTGTAGCCCCTGGACTAGTGCCCTAGTTGGCAAGCTAGCCTGACTGACCAGTGCTAGCTCCTACGCATCTGCGCTATCCCTTATACTCCAGGTCTGGTCGTATTGAAATCCTAATAAAATCGAGGGCTGGATCCAATTCCATTATACCTGTGTGCCAAATAATTCAGAGACCAGAGTTATATCATATGTTTGTGTTGATATGTGTTGGGGGCTGGGGCCTAGCCCCAGCCCTAACCTCCACCAAAACTCACCATGCTCCAAAATTAAATAGTAGCATGAACATTATAGAGTAAGAACCATCTGTTAGGCAGGTTGGTAGCCCAGCCTACGCAAGGTCTGCCCAGATAGGAGGTCGCGTGTTCAAAACTGTTGGATCCCATAAATTTTGCAACAAAAATCAACCGGTCAAGGGGTTCCACGTGGAAGCCCACGTCTGGGCCATGTGGCACCGTACCATATGCCGAGAGCACTGCCACTTGTCAATGCTTCATTCGCACATGTCTTCCATCCATTGTACCTACCACACAAGTGTCGTATGAATGTGCCACATCATCCGTACGGACATGCCACATGTCACCACTGCAAGGGTGACACATGTCACTCCCTGATTGGTCCACTTGTACCTGCCACATCATCAGTTCGTATGCCCAATCAACCTGCCATGTCAGTTGTACAGACCCTATCATGTTAGTACCAATCGTGCCTTGCCACGTCAATTGTACGATTGTACGGCTTGTACAGTCATTTGTCACGTGGAACTGTACAGACTGTACAATCATCATTTTTTGCCTGTTTGGAAAAATGAACAGATCACCATATCAGAAGCATACGATGTCCGTTTGAGCCTGTTCAAGTTGCGTTGGGTTCATATCGATGATTCCTACACACACATTCGTTTTGAATCCATTATGAAAACTTTGATTTTTAGGCCTTTCTGAGCCCCATCAAGCTCCTAGATCCAATTCTTGATCACACCTCCCCACTAAGGAACTTTTGGTCCTCCAAAAGGTTACAAAATGAACCTTACAGATTACATAGTCATATGGACAAAAACAAAAACACTATGTTGTACAAAAATGATGTTATAACAGGTCATCATTTCAACATGTGTGATTACATTAATGGAAGCAAAATACAATGAAGTTGTGACATCCATTTCTGGAAAAACCAAGTGGCTGGTTTATTTCCTTCATGGTGTTCTTCTTGCTTCGATTTTAATCATTCTTCCTTTTTGAGTACATGTGTAATCCTTTTGTCCTTCTTTGGACGAAGCTTCGGATTAAGCTTCCAACAATTAGCCTTTTGATGTCCACCCCTGTTGCAATACGTGCAGTAAGTTTTTGGCATCCATACTTGTTTTCCCTTCTCTTTCTTTCGTTGTGGAGTTGAGTCTTTATGTCGTGTGTCCTTCTTGGTCGAAATAAGCTTCCTGTACATATATTGTCTCTTCCAACACTTGGAAACACAATGCTTGGGTGAATGACAAAAAGTACATGGATACATATTCCACGAGTTTCGGATTACATGATTATGATTTTTATAATCAAAAAGGGATTTGGAAAAATCATGACCATTATACCTTCCATTTTGATCTTCACTTTTCTTTGGATATTACTTGCATTCACTACCAGAATCATGGAGTCATACGCCATCACCTTTTGTGAAGTGTTTCTGCAATGACTTAAGCTGGTCATTTGAAGCCTTACTTGCTTTTGATGTTTTGGATCCCATCTTGGAGGATTCTCCAATCTCCTCTTTGCCATATCTCAATCCTAAATAGAAAGGTATTTCCATAACCTCAATGGGATTAGTGATACCTTGGACCTCAATTCCAAGGCCCTTTCCTTCATAACCAATCTTCGTTAGCAATTTCAAACCTATACCTCTTGTATGTTTTTCAAATGCACCAAAATCATATTGATGGGAACAAGGAGAAATTGACGAATGACCTTCACTGCATACCTCAGAGATGTTTTATGAAACATATGTAGAAGAAACTTCCTTCAATCCTTCATTGACTTTGTTGTTCTTTGAATCTTTCTCTTGAACCGATCTCTTTCGTTCCAAGTAGTATTCATACAACACTTTCACCATCTCGACCATGGCAAACACTGAATTTCGGAAATCCTTCTCATCTTGAGAAAGTCCTCCTATAGATTCCATTTCATCCCTTGAGATGAGCTCTTCCCTGTTTAACATGCAAAACTCAAATCCAAACGTCAACTAGCTTTGATACCACTTGATCCGAAAATATATTTTAAATGACAAGGGTTGAGTTATTTAGCATGTGTTTATTAACCATTTAGGAAGATGAATGAACGAGGAATATTATAGAAGAAACATCACAACCATATGAACATATACATATCTTAAATAAATCAAGAAGAACACCAAACCATAGAACAACAAAGTGATAATAGAGTCCCACAATCTTGCCTACGTCTCCAGGCCTTTGTCTTAGTGGGTGAGGCTTTCTTATTTTTGTTTGAAGCTTTAAAAATACATCACAGTAGTGCCAAAAGGTTACAAAATTAATCTGGTCTTGTTCTACCAGATCTATAGAACCCAACAAAAGAAAAAACACTCAAATCGGATGACCGAAGCTCCCAGAAATGGCCCACAAAAGTGCGCTCCTCAATAGATTCCCTGCATAAAAATGTCTTTGGCTTGACAGATCTTCAGCATAAACCTACTCTACATCTCCTCTCATGGCCTCAAGAAGGCTTGGTTTATATAGATCTGAAGTTGGTAACCATCTCCCAACTTCCCCCCAAGATCTGGCCTCAAAAAGGGTCCAATATCCCCCAATATTGGCCAAAATCTCCCAAAATAGGCCTAAAATCCATAAAAATCATTGTATTATGGTTTAAAAACCACTTTCTGCACATAATTTCAAGGCGCAGCCCCATTAGAGCCGACCCCTGGTCATATTAGGCACATGCACGTGGCCTCAGTCTAAACTCCAAACGCGCTAACATCTATGCGTTGGCCCCCAACTGTTTGGCTCCTGCTTATGGGTAAAGGCCATATGCCCACAACTTGGAGCTCCCACATGCCAATTGTTGGTTGCAACCCTCAGTGTATCCCTTGGACTAGTTCCCTGGTCGACGAGCTAGCCCAACTGACCGACACTAGCTCCTATGCATCCGCGCTATCCGTTATACCCCGGGTCTGGTCGTATTGCAATCCCAATAGAATTGGGGGCTGGAGCCAATTCCGTTATACCCACGCGCCAAATAATTAGGAGACCAGATTTATATCATATGGTCGTGTGGATATGTGTTGGGGGTTGGGGCCTAGCCCCAGCCCTAACCTCCACCAAAACTCGCCATGCTCCAAACTTAAATAGTAGTGCGACCATTATAGAGTAAGAACCATTCGATAGGCGGGATGGTAGCTCGGCCTATGCGAGGTATTTTCCCGTACAGGAGGTCGCAGGTTCAAAACTGTTGGAGCCCATAAATTTTGCAACAAAAATCAACCAGTCAAGGGGTGCCACGTGGTAGCCCATGTCTGGGCCATGTGGCACCGTACCATACGCCGAGAGCACTACCACTTGTCAATGCTTCATTCACCCATGTCTTCCAACCACTGTACCTGCCATGTAGGTGTCGTATGAATGCACCACTTCATCCATACAAACGTGCCATGTGTCACCACTGCAAGGGTGACATGTATGGCCCACGTCAGCTGTATGGCCCCTGTCGCGTCAGTGCCAACTGTGCCTTTCCATGTCAGTTGTACGACCGTACAACCTATAGAGTGAGCTTCCACGTGGCACTGTATGGATTGTACAGTAATCATTTTTTGCATGTTTGGAAAAATGAACAGATCGCCATATCAGGAGCATACAACATCTGTTTGAGCCTGTTCAAGTTGCGTTGGGTTCGTATCAATGAGGTCTACACACACGTCTGTTTTGAGGTGATTCTGAGAAATTTTATTTTTAGGCCTTTCTGAGCCCCATTAAGCTCCTAGATCTAATTTTGGATCACCCATTGGACCTCAATAAACATTATACTCACATTCATTGGAAAATTTTGACTCTTTGAAATATGTTCTAGTTTGGCAATTGTCTGTAAAAACAAATCTTGGACCTCTGATGGACATTCTCTGTATACCCTAATTAGCTTTTCTTCATTGAAAGGTTCAGACACTACGGAGAAAGACTCTGGTATACTGAGGGCATATCGAATCGATAGGATTTATACCCTACACATGACCTTGGATCCTTGTTTATTCACGACGACCTTTTCTTCATGCGAATACTGTTCGGCGCACCAACCTATAAATCCGGGAAAGGGAAAAGTGATTTCAACAACATACGGGACTATGGAGGCTTGGACTGCTTCAAGGAATGGTATATGCCTTCCTACATTTCCAAAAAGGTTTCTTCTCGACATAGAGATGGGAGAAATGGTAATTTCGGTGTCAAAAACGTTTGAATCTCAGTCAATTAGGGCTTCTTCATTCGACACAGGGTCTTTCTCTGTTACTGAAGTTATGATAGGGTCCATCGTGGCAATGAAAAATACCTGGAAATGAGCAGAAATGGAGTGCAATGGCGCAATGTTGAGATGCATTCGAACGAAGGTGGTTGTGCCAAGTTTCAAATGATCCAGTCTTTTGAAATAATAATAAAACACATGGAAAATGTCTTTTATATACTTTTCCAAATTTCGGGGGCGCGAGGAAGTGGTTTGGGGTAACCCGCTTCTCACCCCGAAATGCACTCGGTGGCGCCACATGGTCCCAACCAAAAACCACGGTTTAGATTTCGGCTCGCTTTCTGAAATTATCCTCCGTGCAACTTCTCCCCCCGAAATGACGCTCGACCGTCGATCTAGAGTGATCGCGATCTGCGACGTATTGGGTCCCATCACCTTAGCGCCCCCACCAGACTCAACCTCTTCCTGCCAAATTTACCCCTTTCTCTAGTTTGTCGGGATTCCAAACCGGTTTAGCATCTTGCTAAGTCCTTAAATCTTGATTTCACACAAAATTTTTAATGGTGATAACATGGGCTCCAACTGGGGATGTTATCCTCCCAGCAAGGTAATAAAGAGTGACATACCAAGTGCCTACACATTGGGCTTTATTTTACTCCTGCAACTAAATTTATCAGCATCTAATTCACAAAATTCAAATTATACTCAACATAACTTAGGGCCTTTGCTTCGAGCTTCAATTTCTGTTGATTTGATTCCAATTTCTTTAACATAAAAACAAAAATGGTTATATACAATGGATGGAAAGGGTGAAAATTCCTTTAAACAATATAATGTTTGAGAAACCTGCCATTCAAAGGTCCTCCTCCAACGAGATATCCATTACGTTCCTGTGGAAAATAGGAATTATTTCAATGGTATTCCACAATTTTGAAAGGTCCCAACCATAGATGGTCAAATTTCCCATTCTTTCCTCTGTCATCATTCCTGGCTGTAACACACCCATGATGGGGCATAAAAATTTCATTCTCCTTGAGAGAACAATACCCTCATTAAGGGGTCTCTATTTCATTATTCTCTTCCAAGGCCTTACAGTTGTGACCTCCATGCTCCGAACTGAGCTCAGAAATGGAAAATATCCTCTTCTAAGTCCTTCGGGTTCTTCGATTTCCCTTATACTTGCATATGATCGTGAGTTGTGACCATACACCAAAACAACAAGCACTAAGACAACCACCGCATGAATTCCCATGAAATGACAATTATCCTAAGTTCACAATCCGATGTCGCGTGTCCTTGGGGATTCTAACGGTCCTAATTCACTTCGGGACTTCGTCATTCGGAAGTTTCAAACATTCTACACCTTTTTCCTCTGAAGTACACCGTACCCAAAGTTACAGATCGAGCACCATGCATCCCTTCGCAATCAATGGTTGTGATCCACTTAAGGACTCTGGCCTTCGGGAATCTCAACTCTCACGTTGTCCATGCTCACTTGCTCCTGGAGAGTTTCACCCGAATTCCATGATCTATTGATGCGTGTCCTCCCACAGATCGATGACCCCTAGCTACTTCGGCTATTCAGGCTTCGAGAGTTTCAAAATCCTACGCACTCATTCCTCCCAGAGTGCTTTCAACCAGATACAATGGATTTTCGCCATGTGTCCCCTTGGATCTGAAAGTCCACGTTCTCTTCGGCTCTTCGGGCTTCGGGAATTTCAACTCCCGCGCAGTTGTTCCTCTCCAGAGTGATTTCACCCGAATACATTGGATTTTTTCCATGCGTCCCTCTGGATCTGATGGTCCAGGTTCACTTCGGGACTTTGGCGTTCAGGTGATCCAAACGCTCCAAAAATCCGTCCTCCCGGAGTACATTCTTTCGGAGTCAAGGATCGTGTGCCACGCATCCTTCCCGATCAACGATCATGGTTTACTTTGGGATTTTGACATTCGAGATTTTCTACCTTTCCACACTCACTTTCTCCCGAAAGGATTTCACTCGGAGTTAATGATATATCAACGCATGTCTCCCATGAATCGACGACTACAGATCACTTCGGGGCTTCGCGCTTCAGGAGTTTCAAAGTACTCACCAACACAAACCTCCAGAGTGCAATCCTCCTGGAGTGTCAGATCTCTGGACACTCATCCCCTACTATCAATAGTCAGGATGAACTCTAACACTTTGGCCTTCCAGATTTCTCGCCTCTTTCCACAAGCTTTCCTACAAAGTGACTTTTCTCTAAAGTGGTAGATATTCTGACACCTATCCTCGGAGATCAACGAATCAGGTGAACTTCAGCCTTTGCACCTTCGAGAGTTCTCGCTTCACACAATCCATTTTCCTCTGAAGCACTAAACCTCCGAAGCGAAGGATCCGATCCCACATGTTTCCTGGCGCCAATGGCTAGGATGGACTTCGACACTTCAGGACTTCAAGAGGTTGACTCACTCCTCGAATGAAATCTCCTGGAGTTGGTCAGTGTCGGGTTGACTACCTCATAGATTTGACGGTCGGGATGGCTCCTGGGAATCCTCAGATCTAAAGCCCAGATTAACTTCGGGACTTCAAGGATTTTACCTCCCTTATGACGAACTTGCTCAATTCGCTGAACTCGCGAAGTCCGAAGGACTCAAGGGGTTAACTCCCACGCTCCTTCCTGTATCCAATGGTCACAATGGACCTTGGCTCTTCTAGAACAGATATCTTTCATTCGTCTTCCAAACAAAGGAACCTTCCCTTTCAATACTTCAATCTCACTATTCTTCCTGAGCTTTGTTAGCTCTGAAAAGCTTAAGAGCTTTGTGCTCTTTCTCTTGAACTTAACTCTTGGAAGAATTCTTTCGCACACCCCTTACGCTCATTCCTCAACTCTAGAACTTAAGTGGTTCTCGGTCTCTTCTTGCCTCGTAGAGAGCCTATGCATACATGCACTATCTCTCCTGAGCTTTAACAGTGTCCTTCCTCCAAGGGACTTAGAACGACTAGGAGTGTTGACATGCATACATGAAACTATGCCCAAGGTCGATGAACTCACATTTTGTGGCTCTATCTTAATCCACCACAGGGCACAAGAATTTACGAGTACAAATCATGTCAGATACATATAATTTCTTACTTGCCTAATTACAAAATCAAGCAGACACAAAAAGGGATATAGTATAAATCATTAAGCAAACATATCCATCCCTACAACATTAATAGGATATCCAACTTTAATTCACAGTACCACTTAAATACACAAGATATGCGATTACTTATCTATTATAGGTGGTAGCCAACTAACTAATAGTGGGGGTTCATCCTTCCACCCAACCATATGATCAGAGGCATTCATTATTATCACTTTGGCCACCCCCATGCCAAGAAATGATATCACCAGGGAACTCTCGCAGTTTCTCAAGTATTCTTTCTCTGTTTCAGCTTTTGCTCGGGTTCTGCTCTCTGCAAAATTTCAAAGATTTCTTTCTCTATCATGGTCTTGTTGAGGTTTATTAAATGATCACTCAGAATCAATCTTGCGGCATTCTGTTGATCATCCGATGGAGAGCTCCGTGCATTCTTGTCTCTGTCTCTATGCATCTATTTCCTTGTCTCTATTTTCTGTATATCTTTTCCCAAGATGGTTCTTGACCCATCCTGTTCCTTCTATTAGAAGGGAACTCGGGTGATCTTGGTCTGCCATACCCAGTGGTACTTCGGGTTGACATTTTGTAGCTAGACCATGCTTCCATTCATGGGAGTGGTTGATAATTCAACCACTGGTCCTTTCTTCATTAACTGATTTCTCTCCTTGGGATCCGAAGGAGGTTTATTATCCTCATCAAAGGGAAATTTGGGGTTATTTGATATAATGAACCCTCTCTTATAGTTTTCACATTCTTTCCTTTAGTGATATCATGGCCAGTACTTTCAAGGCTTCACCCCCACATTCAGTTATTGGCAACTCGAACAATAATACATTTACACTGTTCCCATGCCACAACATGGTAACCCTAATTAATGATTAATTACAAGTTGGGGGAAACAGGGGTGTTACACTGGCATCCCATCTCAACACCAAATCCCCCACTTTGAAATCATCTTCCTTAGTATGCCTGTCAAAATCCTTTTTAATTCTATCTTGGTGCATCTGAGATTTGTTGAAGGCTTTATCTCTTATTTTCTGGACATTGATCAATTCATTTGTCCTCCTTTGAGTGGCATTTGTTTCAGCATCTTGCTCCTGTAGCAACCTCATCATTGGTAATCCTAACGTAGGGAAATCTACTTCTGTGCCATACACAATCTGGAATGGTGAAGTGGAAATAGATCTTTTAGTAGTGATCCTGTCAGCCCATAGTGCATGGATGAGCTTTTTATGCCAAGCCTTTTTGTTATCTTGCATCAACCTCTTGATAATTCTGGTCAAATTCTTATTGGATGACTCAACCAATCCATTACCTTGAGGGTAATAAGATGTGGAATGACCAAGAGTTATATTGTAATCACTGCAAAATTTTTCCATCTTCTTGGACTTAAATGTTGTTGCATTTTTTGTAATGATTTCGATTGGAAAACCAAACCTAGACAAAATATTGTTCTCCAAAAACTAAATGATAACAACATCTATGGCTTGCCTAGTGGGAACTGCTTCAATCCACTCTCTGAAGTAATATGTGGCTGTCAGTATCCACTTGTGTTGAGATGAGGACTTTTGAGGAATTGATCCTATGAAACTAAGGCCCCATTGTCTAAAAGGTGCTTCAACAACGATGGGGTTCAAGGGAAAAGGTTGCAATTTTATTTTCCCATAAAAAATTTGGCATTCATGACAGCTTGAAATTTCTTTGTAGACATCAGAAAAAATGCAAGGCCAATAGAACCCATCCCTCAATATCTTGTGCAAAGTAGTTTTCCAATAGTGGTGCCCTCCGCAATCACCTTTATGAAACTCTCTGATGGTCTTCTCTACTTCTCCCTTCAACAAAAAACTCATCAATATTCCTCTTGGATCCTTCCAATAGAGAGATTGATTTACAATACAAAACTTTGTTTCTTTTATCTTTAAAAACATGGCCTTGGTTTTACTCAATTCAGGAGGAACCTGCAAATTTCTCAACACATAAATAATATCAGCATACCATGGGGAGTCAAGGAATTTTTGAGATACCCGAGGGACCTTTTCTTCTTCTAAGTATGCTGACAAATCAACAATGAAGTTAATTCCCAAGAGCTCACAATTTGTCTGTGCCATCAGCTTGGCAAGTCCCTGCCCTTTGATCAATTGTAGGTTTGATCTCAAGGTCATACTCCAAAAAAACAACTATCCACTTGCCCCTTTTTCCCTCAGGATTAGGCTAAGTTAAAATGTCCTTCACAGAATTGTTGGGCACATAGGCATGTTGGAGAAATTTCTATTTTTGACACACTAGTTCAGTGGGAGTAACACTAGTTCAATGGGATTTATCTGACTAGTTCTATTTTATAATTTCTAATCTTATACCATCACTATTATGCATGTATTCATAATTATAGGATGTCATTTCCTATATGATTTAACATCTCTCACTCATTGATTAGATCCTAATATACATTGATTATCATTCTTCATTGTGTATCTCTCTTCCTTTTCTTGATAAGCTTTGTTTGTGTATGATTTAGCTAGGTTTCTTATGCAGGTTTCCATGAAACAATGACATGGTATCAGAGCCAAGATTCTTGGAGATGTCCAGACAAGCTAGAGAAGAGAAAAAGAGTCCTTGAGTAAACCTAGTTTCCGCAATCGTCGCGGCCTATCCCTATTGAAAGGTGCGACGATTGGAATCATTGCGACCTATCCCTATCGAAAGGTGCGACGATTGGAATCGTCGCATCCTGTCCCTATCTAAAGGTGAAACGATTGGAATCATCACGGCCTATCCCTATCGAAAGGTGCGACAATTAGAATCATTGCGGCCTATCCCTATTGAAGGGTGCGATGGTCACACTGAGACTTAAAAAAATTTATTTTTTCAGGCATCGTCACAGCCTATACATAGCCAAGGTGCAACGTCGTCGCATTGTGTTCTTCATCTAGGGTGCGACGATTCAATTTTTGAAAATCATCGCACTGTTTCCTTCACTAGGGTGTGACGATTTAGCATCGCCACACTTCATCCTTCTCTAGGGTGCGACGATTCAACAACTTCCAGAAAATAGGGTTTCTATAGTAAAATAGTCATATCATAAAATTCGTGATCTGGGTCGGACTGAAATTTTTACTAGAGATGTATAACATAGGGATTCTCATGCTCACAAAAATATCCAAAACCCACAACATATTTTAGAAGATATAGTTGTTTTATCATATCTATAGTTGTCATAGCAGCGTCAGTCATATCTCGGAATGCACGATCTCGGTTTTCAGGATCTTTTCAGTATCAATAGCAGGGATGGAGATGATGCAACTTATTCAATCAAGTCTGGTGATAATACTCACACCGTACAATTATTTTGAATGGAATCCGAAGGACACATTCCAACTCAAAATAAAAGGATTGTATAATTTGACGATGGCAACAGAAACAAAACCTACATCTTTGTTTGAGAAGACCAGATGGGAGAACCGTAAGGATGAGGCCACATGACTACTTCTTGAGTTAATCTCCATTGATTTATGGTTTCATTTTTCCACATGAAAGACTCCAAATGATATATGGACCACATTGGAAGGACTCTTTGGAAATAAGGATGAGATGCGAGGTCATATGCTTGAGGTAGAGTTGAATACCTTAGACCCTAAAAGTTTTGATAATATACAAGATTTTTTTACTAAATTTAAATATTTGTTATTGATCTTGGGTGAATGTGGTATTGATAAGTCTACATAAGATAAACAACTTATTCTAACAATATTGGCCAAGATAGGACCAAAATATGTTGTATATGTATCCAATTTCCATTCTGGCAGATGTCTTTTTGGAACAAATTGGAAAATGCCAACATTGACTCAGGTCATTGAGTCTCTCACACAAGAGTAGACAAAACTCATATAGATGGGCCTCATCAAGGCTCCCAAATCACATGCACTCACCATGCATGATGGAAAAGGATCATCCAAACAAAACAAGAAGGAGGGATATTCCAAACCCTTTAACGATTCTTCAGGTTCCAAAGACTCATCAAATTCGAAGAATAAGAAGAAGAAGGGAAAGCAGTGCACTTACTGCAATAAAACGAATCATGAAGAATACACATCCATGAAGAAACATATCGATCTTATGGCACATGCACTTCAACAGAACAACCTTGGAAACTTCATTCCAGAGGGAGTCAAGAAGCAGAAGGAATAAAATCATGCTCCTATGAAAGGTAATCATCATGCTTTGGTTGCAATTAATTCCTCATCTAATTCATGGATTATATATTTTGGTGCATCCCATCATATGGAAGTGAAAGAGAAAGTTTTATCTTCTTTGAGTCCATGCTCAAGACCCCTATTCTCATGGGGTATGATACTCCAGTAGCAGTAGCAGGAGAAGGGAGAGTGGAACTCCACAATGGAAGTTTTGAGAATGTTTTACATGTTCCAAATCTTTCTATGAATCTTCTCTCAGTTTATCAGATCACTCAGAAAGGTAAAAAGGTTTAATTTACATCCGATTCAGTTTTAGTAATTGACATGCATGGAAATTCCATCATTGTAATTGGTGAGGTGGATCACAAGTCAAGGTTGTATAAATTCACTAAGTTTTCTGATGATAAATCCTCTTTTCTACTTACACATAAGGAGATTACTTTGCATGCACCTGCAGTGCAACATGCATATACTCTTTTTCTTCCATAAGCTTCAGACATCAGAGATGATTCCATACACTCAGATTATGTACATGGAAATAAGAAGGTAGTACAACCAGATAAGAAGCCATCATTGAAGCTTCAACAGATGCCCAAGAAGGCACAATTCACACTTCAAGAAGCAGGTATCCTTGCAGGGAATCCATTGGATTCAAGGAGGACTGGATCTTAGCATGAGGAGCCTTCTCATGTAATTTCAACTTCATATACTCCGATGCCCATGCATTGCTATATGGTTCAATCTACTAATACACAAATCTACAATAAGGCTGTGGGAAATCCATTATGGCAAGAAGCCATGAGGGAGGAGCATGATTCTCTCCTAGAGAATCAGACTTGGCATCTGGTTCCACTTCCACCATAAAGGAATATTTTCAGGTGCAGATGGTTCCATAGGATCAAGAGGTACAAGGCTCGACAGGTTTCCAAAGGACTTCATCAGATCCATAAATATTTCTACATCTTCATGAAGACTTTCAGTGAGAAGAAATTTCAGAATTTGTAGGATCGTCTTGCAGTGAAGAACACAATTGCCTAGCAGATTCCGTTTTCTTCTTTTGATACATTATCTTTTGAGGGGGCGTTTTGTTCCCACGTGGTTTTCCCTCTTTCCTCACTTTTATTCAGTGTTCATTAATTTCATTTTACATGAGTACCTAATATGGCCTAGTAGCTGAGACTCATTTTTTACTCCATAGTGATGTTTAGGGGGGGTGTTGGAGAAATTTCTATTTTCAACACACTAGTTCAGTGGGAGTTAATTGACTAGTTCTATTTTATACTTTCTAATCATAGACCATCACTATTATGCATGCATTCCTAATTATAGGATGCCATTGCCTATATGAGTGAAGATCACTCACTCATTGATTAGATCATAATATACATTGATTCTTATTCTTCATTGTGTATCTCTCTTCCTTTTCTTGATAAGCTTTGTTTGTGTATGCTTTATCTAGGTCTCCTGTGCAGGTTTCCATGAAACACTCACAGGGCAGTGGTATGAGAATGCAAGATATAAAATCTAAACGCCTTCAGGGCCTTGACCAATGCATATGCCTACTTTTCCATGATATCATACTTCAATGGGGAATCCCTCAATGTCTTGCTATAGTATTCTATGGGCCTCTCAAAATTACGTTCATCTTTTTGTAATAAAACACCAGCAATAGTGTGCTTTGAGGCAAAATAAAACAATATAAAGTCTTTTTCAAAATTAGGACTGACGAGCACTGGGGCTTTAGTCAATGCCACTTTAATATATTCAAATGACTTTCTGGCCTCAGGGGTCCACTTTATCTCACTTCCTTTCTTGATCATGTTAGTGATATGCTTTATGATTTCAGCTAGGTTAGGGATGAATCTTCTCAAAAAATTTATTTTCCCCAGGAAAGATTGCACTTCTTTTTTGCTTCTCGGTGTGCCAATTTATAGGATTCCCTCAAATTTGTTGGGATCAATATTTATTCCCTCCTTTGAAATAATGTTCCCAAGCAACTTCCCCTCTTCCATGCCAAAATAAGACTTTTTGGGGTTCAATGAAATGCCAAACTTCCTACATTTTTTAAAATCCCTTCTTAGATGTTTGAGATGTTATTCATTAGAAACTAAATATACACTGATATCATCTAAGTAAATAACAATAAATTTATCTTTCTCATAAGAAAAAGCTATATCCATAGCTCTTTGGAAATTTCCCCCTGCATTCATGAGCCCAAAAGGCATCTTGGAATACATGAAGGTGCCCCATGGTATTGTAATGGCTGTCTTTTCCTGATCATCAAGGTGTACAATGATTTGATTGTACCTAGAGAAACCATCTAGCATTGACATTTTTTGAGAACCCACCACTTTCTGTAGAATGTGATCCATCTTAGACAATGGGTAGTTTTCCTTGAGAGACACCCTGTTTAGATTCTTGAAGTCTACACATAATCTGATCTCTCCACTCTTCTTTCTGACAGGTATTAATTTTTCTACCCACTTAGAAAACCTCAGAGACACTATGATCTTGGCTTCAAACAACTTATTTATCTCTTTCTCAATCAAGGCCAACATCAAAAGATTGATTCTTCTTAATTTTTGTTTGAAAGGTTTATGATCCTCTTTGATTGGGATCACATGCTGAATCACCTTGGTATCATAAACTTTCAGATCTTCATAACTCCAGGAAAAAACATCAGGAAATTATTTCATTAAATTGATATACTTTTGCTTGACCTCTGGGCTAAGTGTCTTGGACAACTTAATGATCTTGGGATCTTCCTGAGTCCTAATGTTGCAATCTTCGACATCTCCATCATTACATTAATTTTAGGACTCATGGCCACATCATTGTTGTCAAAGAGCTTCTCCAATGGGACCGGGCCTTTGGGAATGATGTTATTTTTTAGATGAATTATATCTTTACCAACAATCTAATTCTTGAAATAACTTTCATTTGTGAACACAACTGCATCTTCTTCTTCACCACAATATTCCTAATCAATATTCAAATTTTCAAATTCATCCTCCATCTTGAGGAAACTTTCTATCTGCTTATCATCTTCGAAAACTTGCTAGTACTTAATATTAGCTGGTACTGTTGGCCTATGCTTGACCTCAATCTCATATTTTTTGTTAGGAAAAATTGGAATTTTGAAGACTTAGGCTGAATTAGGCAAGGCATCAACAATCTGATTTTGTCCTCTTGGAATCACTGAAAGATTATACTCTGGAAATTACTCAAGAAGATCAATCACTATATTTCTATAGGCCCTCGGCCTAGGATGTTTTTCTTGGTATATACCCTTTATTTGATTGATAATCAACTCAGAATCTCCATGTACAACTATTCTCTTAGCACCCATTTCTTTCAAATTCTTCAATCCCAACACTAATGCCTCATATTCAACCATTTTGTTTGTGCAATCAAAAGCAAGTTTATAAGAACACAATTTTGTACTTCCTTTGGGGAGGTTAATCCACACACCAACCCCTACTCCTTCTCCATTGAAAGCTCCATCGAAGCTCATATTCCACATTTGATTTTCTACATCATTGTTCTGCTCTGAACTTTCCTTATTTTCCTGATCAGATTGGTCTTTAGAAACCATATCAATCTCTAGGCCTTTTTCTTCAAAACTCAAATCATTAAAGAAAATAGAGGATCCAATCTCAGTTTCCACAAAATAAATGGGGTGGTTGTTTGGCTGGGATTTGTTATTGACCATGTATTTGAGAAATACTTCCTTGTACAACCTCCTATCTTGACCAAAAACAAGGATAGTGCCATATGAAATATCCATTTGCAGAGTCCCTTTCAACTTTGCAACCCATGACCTAGATAACAACATGCCAAACTTAGGATGGATATCAACAACCACTACATCTGTCACCATATTTTTTGTTGGAATTTGAGACAAAGATACCACCAGATCTTTTATTAGGCCCAGGCATTTCACCTTCCTTGAATCAAAGGAGAAAAGATCTTTGTAAGGAGGCCTTGTAATTTCCAGGCCCAATTGGTCCATGACCACTTTGGGCATCAAGTTAAGGAATGCTCTTGAATCCAACATAGAATTGTGCAAATTCATATCATGAATCTTCAGACTAACATAGAAAGGGGGGACCTCATAAACATCACTACTCTCCTATACACGTGGGTCAAACAAAATGGCAGGATGACCATCTTGTATATTCAAAGTATCAGAAGTTTCTTCCATATTTAGCATCTTGATGATCTGATTTCTATATTCACTATTTTTTATCAACTCATAGAATGGCACAGAGATTTTAATTTTGGCCACCTCACCTTCAAAATTAAAGGAAGATGAGGTTTTCTCTACCTCTTTTATGATTGTATCGTTTATTGTTTCAGGTACTTTCTTCTAAGGTTCTTCCTTATGCTTTCCTTTCTCCATAGTATCCTTTGAAACTGAGTCCTTTTTAGGCTGACTTGAAGAAGGTATATTATTTTGAGCTTCATTGATAGGATTTCCCTTTGGAGGATTTGCAAGAACCTTTTTGTTTCAAAGGTTATATTGTTTCTGGAATTGTATGATGGAATTTTGTAGCCCTATTTGGTAATCTTCTTTTTCCACTGACAACCTCTCATCATTCTCCAGCATGAATATTTCATTTTCATACATCAACTGGTCATGTTCTTCTTTAGTTAAAAATACCTTTGTTTCATCACCATCACAACAATACATATGTTGTCCCTTAACCAAGTTTTGAGTATCGTTGGTCATGTTAGACCTATTTTTGGGACTTCAACATGCTATCGACGGTGGAGCGCAAGACGAAGCAGAGATCGCGGGATATCGGCCCCCTTTTAGGTCTTTTTGGGATTTGGGATTATGTAACGGGTATGGGGATGTCGACCCATGGGTTTACCCATGTTTAGGCCCGATTTTGTAATGTATAAATAGATGTTAGGCGATGTAGTGAGTATGAATGGCTAAGTGCAAATGATAAGTCAGTTGTAAGTGGTGTTGAGTGCAAGTAATAGTTGTAAGTTCTTTGTGCATGCTGTGTGAGACTTGCAAGGCTAAGTGCAAGTTATTGTAAGAGACTATATGTAGGCTTTGTGTTGTAACCTAGCTTGGGAAGGGAGGATCTAGCGAAGAGTGCACAGATCTCCTATCCTCTGTGAAGTTGATATGAAGGCTCTGTGCATGTAAAAAGATTGAATAAAGCTAATAAACAAGACGAAGAGTTGGCGGACATAGCCCTAGGGTGGGGGTGAACCACTTACATCCTGTGTTGTGAATTCTTTGTCTGATGTATTGATGTATTTATGTATTTACTTTCTTAGTGCTTTGATATAGATGAATGATAGGTAGATCTGTTGTTGCTTTGTGCTTAATAATGAGAGTAAATGTTGGATCTGACCTGTGTGAATGTGCTTAGTGATTGAATCTGCTAGATCTAATTTGTTTCATCATGCTAAGTGCTTCTAGATGCTAGATCTGGTTGAATACTGTGATGCTCTGTAATTAGGGTTTTATCTGCACTGTAAACTAAGACTGGATATTGATTAACTATATTGCTAAGTTCTTTGTCAAGGTGTTACAATCACAGATCTGTGTCCCAGCTAAGGTTGCAGACACTGGAGTCCTGCAACCACCATTGACTCTACCTCAGGTGAGACTTCATCAACTTCGCAGGTGTTGCTGAAAGGGCCAGTAGTTAGGGTTTTTTTGGTGCGTTGTTGTAGCGTTGAACCCTGGGTCTTCCCCTGTGCCAAAAAATGGTTTCGTTGCCAGGACCTGAAACTGTGATTGCTGGGAACTGAGGAAAAAGTAGCTCTGTGCGAAGATCGGACCTGAAACTGTGATTGTTGGGAACTGAGGAAAAATAAGCTCTGTGTGAAGATCGGATCTGAAACTGTGATTGCCAGGATTTGAGGAAAAATAATCTTTGTGTGTGGATCTGTTGCCTGAGTATGCAACATTCTACTTAATCTGTGAAGCTCTGTGCTAAGAAAAGAAGTCTAATATAAAGAGAAGAGGTAAGATTTGAAAGTTTTGTGCTATGTTAAAGGTAAAAGTGAGAGTTTTTTATTAAAGAGGTAAGATTTGTAAGCTTCGTACTTTGTTAAAGGTAAGATAAGTGGAAATTTTTGTTTCAGAAGTATGGATCTGGGTATGTTTGATAAAAAAATTCCTAGCTTGAAAAGGGGGCCACAACTAGATGAAAGAAGATTTGATATGATAAGATTTGATAAGAATAGTGAAAAATATGTTATACCTATGCATAGAAAGAATGTTTGGACTAACAAATGGATGCAGGATCCTAGAAATAATTTTTTGTTGGTTAACTACTATGATCCTAGTGCACAGTACAGGAAAGGCTCAGGATCATTTAAGAGAAAGAGAGGATTAACCCTTTGTTACTGTTGCAAAAGACCGAGTCATCTGGCTAAGGAATGTCCTAGTAGAATACCTAGTTGTCTTTGTTGTAAATCTATGGACCATGAAGTTTTAGATTGCCCTAGAATGATTTCTAAGATTGAAAGAATTAATATGGAACAAGTAGACCCTGAGAAAGGTCAAGAAACGAAGATCATGGCAAAACCCCAGAAAGAATCAGAGACTGTATTGATGCAAATGAAAGAAACCCTGAATGACCATTGGCATATCAACTTATTAGAGATCTTCAAAGAAAAAGAGTGCATAGAATAAAGGATAGGAGACTTCGACATTGACTGTGTTCTGGATGAAGAAACACAGGTGAATGTCATGACAAAAAGAACTTGGGACGCTGTAGGAAATCCTGCTATGATTCCTTCATTGGGAGGTGTTATCACACTAAATTGCCTTGGGTCTTTTAGTTTGTTTTCAATCTTTTTTCAAGCCTTAGATTTTAATTTTTCTTTTAACGTCTCATCCCTTTAATTTTTTGTTTGGTAGGACCCCTTAGATGATTAATTTTTTTAAGTCTTAGCTCTAATTTGATCCTCAAATTGATTTATGATCCTTGAACCATTTCTAGCTCATGTTTTATTTGGGTCCCCTTCATGACTTGTCCCTAGGTTGATCTCTCCCATTACTAAACTGATATGGCACACCTTCCTCCTCACTCATGACCTCAGAGGCATACCTCAACATCCTCGCTTACCTATCTAATCATGTTTTGTAGTGGATGTGTTGCCTACTCATCAGGAAGTTCCATAGCGCCTATCACGTTCATCACACTTCCACCTCGAGCCATGATTTCCATGACTGATGTCATGTCCCTTGTTTTCAGTGCCAGAAGTCGGTTAAAGATGCCTTCAAAGATATTTCATTTATGAGCCTTGGTAATGGTTTCTAATTTTGAAAAGCTCAACAGTGCTGCACTACGCAAATTCGTAAGTTCTGATCAGGCGACTACATGTCAACCAAATCCTATGTTGAGAAATATTATAGGGCCAAGGTTTTCTCAAAGTTCATCCGAAGATTGCGTCGAGATCTCAACAGGTGCCTACTGCACAAGTATCCCATGTTACCTCCTCTGTGTATTAATTTTCACAGGAAATTTGTGCTCGGGTTTTCATTTTTCTAAGCTTGCACAGTAGTAAGGGATCCATATTTTCATGGTAACCTTGTTTTTCTCCTCTTCCGACCTGTAAATTTCTTTGTCTGTATCTATGGTCTGATCACTGCTGTTTGCTTTAACCTTTGAAGTCGCAAGCCTGTAAATAGCCTATCCTCTGTGTATGCGTTGCACTACCTAGAGGCCCTTCTCAGAACATCTATGTTTTCCTTGATTCCTTTCACCTTGGGGTTTGGCATTTTCACTCAATTGCATAGGGCCAAATTTAGATTACCTCCTCATTGTTTACACTCCAGAATACTTGTACAAGCCTAAGGGTTTAATTCCTAAAATCGAGCTTGACCTACTAGCATCATTCTATCCAAAAGGTTCAACCTTATATCTGAAGCCCGATTCAAAGACTTCCTGGTCATTACCATCCCTTAAGCTTCTTAAAAGCCCTCATTTTGAGCCATGGATACTCCTCAATCAAGGAAGACATGCAAAGGTGGAAAGGTGGTCAGAACAGAACCGGTGGACATGCATCTTTTTGATACAGAACCCATAACAATATAGGCCTTTCAAAGAGTAGGGTGCATCTCTTTCTGTCATAACATGCAGAGAGGCCATCCAGAGGTAGAAAGACAGTTTGCACTATAGTTTGATGGAAAGAAAACCAAGGTTGGTGATTTGGAGTTTGAGGTCACTTAAGCCTCTATCTTAGCTACAACAAGGATCCCCATTACAGGTGAAAAGTGGTTCAAAGCCATGGATTTGAGTTCAGCCTATAAAAAATATCTTTTTAAACCTGAATATCAAGCCAATGAACTGTCCAAAAGTATGCCAAGAAGTCAATTGATTGAACAATTTGACATATTTCTAAAGATCATACAGAGATATTTTACTTGTGAAGGGAGATTCAACACCTTGTATCAGTACCATATAAGTTTGTTGCTACATTTTACTGGTAAGGTTGAGATGAATGTTCCTTATTACTTGTTGAGGAGTATAGGTAAGATGTCAGACATGATATAGGCCAAATCTAAAGATGTGGATTCTATCCTTTTCCACTCTAGATTAATCAGAATGTTAGTCTCTGAGGAATTAGGTAAGAAAGAGATTCCATGGGAGCATTTTGTTGTTACCTCTCATTTCAATTTGGATCTAACACAAACTCATCAATCCCAGAGGGCAAGTCCTTTGTCACCCACCAGTACAACTAAAGCATGGACCAGTAGGAAGAGGAAGGGAAGAACCCCTGTTCAAGTTCTAGAGATCATCAAGAAGGTCATAGAGGCTGAGGAGGAAGTTTGTCCT
Source organism: Picea engelmannii (assembly GCA_009831015.1). Lineage (NCBI taxonomy): Eukaryota > Viridiplantae > Streptophyta > Pinopsida > Pinales > Pinaceae > Picea > Picea engelmannii. The sequence goes on from ML794283.1 coordinate 103,164, forward strand.
TCTCCACACTGATATTTTTCACCACCTCCTCCACCAAGGTTAGAAGAGGTGCCTTATTCTACCAAAGATATATCCAAGAGAGGGAAAAATCTTCTCTTTCCCTCTTCTCCTCCAAAATTTTAAATCAAAGGTAAAAGACCTTTCATGAGGTCATCAATTCCTAAGGAGTTTTTCAAAGAGCAGTCCTTACCAGAGGTCCCTATTCAAAAGAAGAAGGGAACAGGCATTGAAAATCCCATGGAGGAGAGACCTAAGCCCCCTATTCAAAAGAAGAAGGGAAAAGGAATTGAAAATCATGTGCAAGAAAAACAAGAAGCCCTTGTAAAGAAAGGTAAAGGTACTAAAAGACCTTTGGAGAGAAAAGAGGAAACCCCTGTGAAACACTTTGAGGATCCTATGATAAGAAACGAAGAAACCACTATGCAGAGGAAGAAAGGTAAAATAAAAGCCACCTAGAAACCTGATGAGGTGGATAAGACATTTCCCATACAGGTAGAAGAAGAGACTGAGAAAAAACCTCTTGAGACTGTGCATAACACTGCTCCTCCTAACAGTCATACTTTCAAGAGACTTATCAGGCATCTTAAATATGCAAGAAAGGAAGTGGCTAAATTGAAAGAGGAATCCATGTCTGATAGAGCCAAGATGACAGAGCTTATGGATGGCTACAGTCACACCCTTGACTTGGCAAGGTTTGTAGCAAGAAGGGCCCAACCCCTTCATAGATAGCTTAAGAATCTTTACATGCAAAAACATAGGCTTCTAGTCTCAAAATAGGAAGCTAAAGGATGAGCTGAAGCACTTTCAAGATGAGGTATCTCAAAGAAATCTACAGGTGTTGGTTGAAGCTTCCATTGAACATGAAAAACCAACAACTAAGGAGAGCACAACTACACCAAATAATCTTGTCAATGCTAAGAATAAGAAGTCTGTTGTGTCAATTGAAGATCATCTTTCTACCAGAAAGAGTATGAGGTTAAGTGTCAAAATGACAAAATAACCGGTAAGGGTAAGCCCCATTTTTTAGGATGCATATTTTTGGGAGGGTTAACCAATATGCAAATATTATCTCAGCCATCTATACATGTTTCTAAGAGCTTAACTATTTGGGTTTTGGGTTTTTTCTAAGTGCTAACTTCCCCATTGGTAGAAGGCACTACCTATTGTGCATTCAAGGCTCTTAATTAAAATGGTTTTGTCATCATGAAAAACCACAAATTATTCTTCACATGTTCAAGGATTGGAGGCACTGTGTTTTTGTAATACTACCCAAATCTGCACATAGATGCAGTGTAAGTGGCGCTACCTAATATTTCACAAAGGGAAAATAATTGGCACACAGGCGCAACATAGAGGCGATACCGAATATTTCATAGAGGGTAAAGGTTTGCACACATGCACAACACAGAGGTGCTACCCAATATTTCATAGAGAGTAGAGTCTATACACATATGCAACATAGTGACGCTACCTACAGGGGCTACCTTTTCTCATTGTAGTGTGCTACCCAGATTTTCTACCCAAGGAAGCTACCAATAAAGACCAGGGATCTAGGAGGACCAAGCTAACAAATTTTGGATAAATTGATGATGATTTTCTTTAGTAGGTTCAGATGGTTGAGAAAGGCTCCCTTATACTGTAATATTTTGATGAAGTAACTGTGATCTAGTAATGTACTGAACTTAAGACTTTTTTACTAATAGAAAGCAACTTCTCTTTCAGTCTATTTGCTTCTGATGTTAAATGTTCATGCTTTGAATGATTCACATGAATGACTGTGGTGATGTTATAATGGATGTTTGATCATTATGTTATCATGATGTTTATTTAGCTTCCTTAGTTTCTCAGTTCAAGAATATCTTGTGTTAAGAAACCTTCCTCCTTAGGATTTTGTGGACCTAATGTTTACAGTAGCCCCGACACTTCTCTCATTCAAGTCTTCCTTCTACTCATACTTACTTCCAAAATACTGATTGAAGTTAGCCAAGACCTTAATTGTTGGTGCATGCTAGCCCTATTATCTGAGTTAGAACATTATCACTTGAGTCCTTTTCCATTTGACCCTTTAAACACCCATACATTCACTTACAACTTGATGGGTACTGGGCTTGCCTTCCATGCAATATGAAGGTGACTCCTAGTGCTAATAGGAGGAATAGGATTATTTAGAGGAAATATGATAACCCTATGTGGAAGACTTACTCAGATATTTATGAGTGCTCATAGAACTTCGACAAAGGAAGATTTTGAGGTTGTTAAATTTATTGAGAACAACGCCCCATTTTCTATAATACTAGGAAAACCTTGGATTGAAAAGGATTGGGCCAGAAGGAAAGAAGAAGAATCCTTAGAGAAGAAGAAGCAAGAATAAAAAGATTTCATGACTAGGAGGATCGCACAGTTGATTGAAGAACAGGAGAAAAGATCGAAGCTATTTAGAACTAGAGACTTGGATGTTGAAGTTGAAAGGACACACGAGGAACTGATACACCTATCTGTACAGGAGAGTAGAGCATCTACCCCAAATAAAGAAGAAGTATTTCCCTCAAATATTAGGAAAGAATCTCAATAGTGCGAAGTTACTATGCTAAAAGAAGACAAGAATCAGAATGGAAAGAGGAATAACGAGACGAAGCTCACTGGAAAGAAAGCTAGAAAGATCAGTAAGGAGAGAGAAAATATCGAAAAGTTATAGAAAGTTCCAGTGGGAACTTCATAGAAGGAAAATTTACAAAACTGGAACTTTGTTGGGATATCAGAACAACGTCACATGGCACTTCGCCATGACGAAGCAATATAGCTGTTGGGAACAATATAACCATTAGACTGATGCCACGAATGGTTAGAATGAAATTTATGGCCAGGAAGCTTGCCATCAGACCGTTGGGACCACACCATAAATAGAACTGAATTAATGAAGGTCTCTTGTCTGTTTGAAAGATCTGTTACATTATTTTTTACTTATTTCGTCGAATATTGCATCGATAACACTTTTGCGAATTGTATCAGAGAGAACTCATTGCTACAACACTATGATTAGTAATATCGACACCAGTTCTATTGTTTTGTGCATTCATTCAACCATCCAATCTAAGCGTGTATGTTGGACGAGCTCAACATCGCAGAGAAAATCTTCGAAGAAGTTCTTATCAAAATCATCGACGAGAGGAGTGCAAGCCTCTCCATCAACCACTCGCGGATCCAGGCCATCTCGATTTGTCATAGAAAAGAGAACCAAGCACAAAGATGACCTAGCAAATGTGAAGTTGATCTCGACCATATTTCCCGACTACATCCCGCCTCTAGCTAGTGCGGTGAGTCATGGTAGTGTGCCTTAGATTTTCAGTACACCATGGTTATTGCGTACCTCTCGAAGGGGATACGTGTAGTTCGAGCATAGCAGGAGAATATCGCAACATTGAAGTTCAACGACTTCAACCTAGGAGACTGCAAGAACCATAGTATGCATTCCCCGTATAAATACTTGACTAGGATGAAGGGGACGAACTAGAAAATAATCCCCCAGCTGTGGATGATGAACCTCACATAGTCCACCCTGTTGAGTGTAATGAAAATCCCACACTTTGGAAGGCACCAGGAGGTTAGTTCTTATGTCAAGATCTTACTTTCATGTTACCATGGCGGCTACTTTGGCTAGACCACCGTATCACAGTCGATTCAACGCTGATCCATAGGATCACCGGATTGAGTATGCAAGGAACCAACTCGTAGGACTTCTATCCAGGAAAATCCACAGATCGCACGTTAGCACAAAATATCAAGGATGCCTACGACGATGTTGAGAAGGGGACGCGAGGCTACAAGGTAGCTTCCATCCAAAATGGAGCAGTGTGCCTAGCATGCCAATTAATTACAGGAAAGCTCATAAGGAAGAACATACCCACGCAGGTCACAGGCTTTGTCGTTGACCTCGCGGGGAAATATGTAGAAGGCCTACAGATGAACTGGGTGAAGTGCCTAGTTAATCAGCTGGAATTGGACTATCATGAAGCACAGGATCAGGGCTACGAGTTCCATTTTAGCTGGTTCCTAATCCTCATAGAATTTGTTATTTGGGAGATGCCGGAAGGTGCGACCTTCCTGGATATTGAACCGTTTGAGCTGCTCGCTACGAAGTTCACCATGCTTTGGTACTCGAGTGACATGGGAAAACAGTGGCAGTCGAACACAGTTTTTCACACATATTATCTCCAGTTGAAGAGAGCCATTGAAGTTGAACCTCGCATGACGTCGAACACCCTACAGAGGTTCCAACCCCTTATGAAGTTTCGTACAGATCAACACTTCATCTGTATTACCGTGTGAGATGACGAACATAAGGAGGAGCTTCAGTCGCACTACAAGCTCATGGAAGAGGACCTCGAGGATATCACCAAGGATTGGTCAGTAGACCTCTTTATCCCCGTTGACCCTGCAGAGATGTCTAACCCCGAAACTAACAGCTTGGAGGCCGCTCACAAGGAACATGACACACTCGGACCCAGTAGAATGAAGAATACCGAAGAATTCCAAGACTTAAGTAGTGCATTAGAGAAGATTTCTTCAGTATCACCTAACCGAGGGGGTGATGACGAAGTATAAGAGATAAATGGAAAATAAGATGAGCAGAAGCAAGGTGAAGTAACACCGCCTAGGGATGAGGTTGATCCCCTGAAGAAAAGGAAGGTTTCTCCCAAGAAACCCTCTTCCTAGAAGAAATCAAGATCCACTTTGACCAAGATGCAGACTGTGCTCACTGTCGATAATTTTGACTTCATCATCGCAGCTGTGAATGATGCCTCGTAGGAAATCTTACAAAAACAAGAAGCCAAGAAGGAAGAGATGTACAACATAATTGAGGTCAAAATATGAGGGGTATAGTAGGCCCTTCAGTCCATTCATGTAGTTTCCACTGTGCCCCTACCATCGGGAGAACCAGAATTGGGAGATGAGCCAACCCAACTCCAACAACTAGATGATGTGACCTAAGCTTGCCTTCATCACGCACAAGAAGAAACAAAACAAGCCACCTATGCCTTGAAGCAAGTGCAATAAGTAGTAGTAGAACAACGCTGAGTTGTAGAGTAGGAGAAGGTTTCTCTCCAGACAAAGTTTGAAGAGGAGAAATCACAGATTCAGTAGGAAAAATAATAGTTTCTCACAGAGAACCTCGAAGTGAAAGAATCAATCAACAAAGAACTTCGATCTATGACAGGATTAGAGACAAAGGCAACAGACTGAGTCACACACCAAGTAGAATAGCTCGTAGAAGCTATCCAACAACTACAACAAAGAATAACAGACTTAGAGCTCTGCATAGTGCCCGACACCATGCAGGATGTGAGGGATCAAAGGGAAGCAACTACTCGAGGCAGAGTTGAAAGAATCATGGGCCTCACCTTGGAATGTAAAAAACTAAGTGATCACAATGCCCAGACGTATGAGAGACTCATTGAGAATCTAGAACTGAAGACACTGGAGTCACAGCTCTAGGAGGTGAAATATCAAGAAGAAACAATACAGGCATAGTTGAAGCCCCTGTCAGCTGTTGAAAGGATGAAGCGATCCCAAGAGAAGCGCACTGCCTAACAACAGGTCCACACCATTCAGAGCGAAGTCATGGAAGTGACTCAGAGGCTCCAACCTATACAGGATGAGGCTTACCAACTATTCGCAGAGATCGAAGGCCAAGGAGCAGAACTAGAACAAGTCGTCACTACAACAAAACAATGCCTAGAGGGACCTGTCAATGAAGCTTTTATCCAAGAGTTCACTGAACAAGAGGTCGTGGCACAACAACAAGTCGAAGCAGCCTGAGCCAAGCTCGAGGATTTTGAGGCATAATTATCCATATCAGAGTGACTCGGGACGAGTCACATGTGAGTGTTGGGGGCCTGTTGGTCCTTAACCAAGTTTTGAGGATCCTTGGTCATGTTAGGCCTATTTTTGGGACTTTGACAGGTTGTCGAAGGCAAATATCAAGACGAAGCGGAGATCACGGGATCTCGGCTCCCTTTTAGGGATTTTTGGGATTTGGGATTACGTAACAGGTATAGGGATGTCGACCCATGGGTTTACCCATGTTTAGGCCTGATTTTGTAATGTATAAATAGATGCTAGGAGATGTAGTGAGTATGAATGGCTAAGTGCGAATAATAAGTCAATTGTAAGTGGTGCTGAGTGCAAGTAACAGTTGTAAGTGCTTTGTGCATGTTGTGTGAGACTTGCAAGGCTAAGTGCAAGTGATTGTAAGAGTCTGTATGTAGGCTTTGTGATGTAACCTAGCTTGGGAAGGGAGGATCTAGCGAAGAGTGCGCATATCTCCTGTCCTCTAAGAAGTTGATCTGAAGGCTCTGTGCATGTAAGAATATTGAAGAAATATAATAAAGAAGACCAAGAGTTGGTGGACGTATCCCTAGGGTGGGGGTGAACCACATACATCCTGTGTTGTGAATGTTTTGTGCGATGTATTGATGTATTTACTTGCTGAGTGCTTTGATATAGATGAATGATAGGTAGATGTGTTGTTTCTTTGTGCTTAATAATGAGAGTAAATGATGGATCTGACCTGTGTGAATGTGCTTAGTGCTTGAATCTGCTAGATCTAATATGTGTCGTCATGCTAAGTGCTGCTATATGCTAGATCTAGTTGAATACTACGATGCTCTGTAATTAGGTTTTTATCTATGTTGTAATCTAATACTGGATATTGATGAACTATATTTCTAAGTGCTTTGTCAAGGTGTTACAATCACATATATGTGTCCCAACTAAAGTTGTAGACACTGGAGTCCCGCAACCACCCCTGCCTCTACCTCGGGTGAGACTTCATCTGCTTCGCAGGTGTTGTCGAAAGGGCTGGTAGTTAGGGTTTTTTTGGTGCGTTGTTGTAGAGTTTAACCTTGGGTCTGCCCTTATTGTCTTCAAAATTTTAACAAAAATTTCATTTACATAATTATTTTGAAAAGGATGGCTTATTTGTTGATCACCCTGGTTCCTCTAATCTCTTTGTCTAATTTGTGGAACTACTGGTATTCTCTGATTCCTGGGTGGAACAATATATTGATCTCTAGTGTTAGTCTTATTATCTAAAGACATCCTCTCCATGAGTTTCTCCATGATCTTCATCATCATTTCAAACCTCTCTTCTGATGACTTTGAGGTTGAAGGTTGTGCCTTATCTTGAACCTTGTTCATGTCCCTGCCAGAATTATATTTGATCTTTCCTGAAGCCATGAAATTTACCTCAACTTTGATTGCATCAATCATCATATCATCTAGTGAAGTGGATCTCCTTTCCCTTAACAACAAAGAAAAATCACTTTCAAAGGAATCAACATATCTAAGTTGAGCATCCCTGGGAAGAGGTTTTACTTCAGTAGGAATTGAGTTGTAAACTTTGATAAATCTAGCTGAAAACTCTTGGACTCTTTCATCAGGTGACCTTCTCATGTTGTTATACTGGGTTAGCAACTGAAGGGGTTATTTCTTGTCACCCCACTTTGCAAGAAAACTCGTTTCAAAGGCTTCAAAATTTTGGATACTTGCTGGTGGGAGAGATCTAAACCCCTTTTTGACTTCTCCTGCAAGACTTTGTGCAAACAACCTCATTTTGCATCTTCAAAATATAGTTATTCTAGGTCTACAAAATCATTGAACCAATCTAGGTGTTTTTGGGTTGACACATTGCCTTTAGTATCGTACAACATAATCCTCTAATTATATTCCCGAGGAAAATCATGTAACTGAGCATGTAGAACAAGAGGGGAAAACCTAGCTTCCATGGTTGCAATAATAACCTGGTGTGGTTGTTGGTTCTGAGTAGAAATCACAAGAGGTTTAGTAGAGGCAGCTAAAATTAAATCTTGGAACATTTTCTCATCAAATATGATCTCGTTCAAACAAGACTCAGATTTAGTTCTGAACAGAGTTTTCTCAGATTTCAAATCAAAATCAAGGTCTTCAATGCTTGTCACTCCATCTTTGGGCAAGGATAGATATCTGTCTAGACACAAAATTGGGTTTATTGGGTTTTCTTTTCTTTTGTGTACAATATTCTCAGGATCAGACACAGGGATCACTGCTTCTGGGTCTAGGTTTCTCCTGGTATGAATCCTCTTGAGAGATAGGATTTCTAGCTCAAACTGCTTTATGCTACTGGTCTCTTTATAATGGAGTCTCCAGGGTAAATTTAGTTTCAACCAATAAGGTGTTTGATTCACTATCACCCTCGGGAATCAAATCTGAAGCTTTAAATCGTTGTTTTCCCATGGAAGATTTCACTTTCGATTGTCGACAATGATGCTAGAATGTTATCACTCTGTAAAAAATTTCGGTTGACAAAACAAATGATAGAGGTAACCTACAAACCAATTTTAGAGCTAGGTATTATCCTGCACAACTCAGAGAGGTCTCTCTCGTGTCACTTGGATTTTCTTTGACAATCAATGGCTAGGTTATGTTGTTTTGTGGTTTTTTTAATAATTGTTGTTGGAAAGGAGGGGGGGAACACTTAGGGCTATGGAGTCAAACTTCTAAAAATGAATGGAAGAACTGACTGGTTAATAGAAATCTCCAGAGGATAAGAAATAAATGAAGAGATAAATCTGAGTTATAATTTGTAAATTTGCAGAGTGTAGGAAGAATAGAAAACATATAACTGCATCAGAGCATTATATACTTGAATTCTAAATTAGTTAGGAAGAACTAAACATGGTTTAATTTGATTCAGCCGAGAGCATCACAAGATGAATTCAGGGCCTTTGACTATCCAATTTAAACAAAAGACAACGAAAATGAAATCATAAATACAAGAAATACATACAAAAAGAGGAGACAAAACTCATATCACCACCATTAGAATCTTTTCATGGAAACTTCAAGACTTCTGCATGTGTATTCAATTCAGCTTCAGAAAATTACAATTTAAGTCTCGAACAGCTAAAATCGTGCCCTTTCACTTCTGCCAACACTAATACATTTGGAACCTCTAACATTTATACAATTTGAGTTCCTCAGTTTGAAGCCTATTAGAATAATTGAAATGAAACGTTTCAGTTCCTAAAATTGATTAAAATGATTACAAATGACAGTTTCAGTTTTTGAAACCGATTACAATAATTTGGCAAGAAAGCGTTTCACGATTTGGATTCTGATTTCCTTGATGCTTTAGTTTCTTTCTTCGCCACTTTCTCTTCTATGGTCTTCCACGTGGTCGATCATCTTCAGTGACACCTGGACGTCATTTACTGGACCCTAGAAAACTGCACTTTGTCTTACCCAACTGTACTATCTCCTTCCATTGCAAGTCAGAAGGGATGTCATAATCCATCATTTCTTTGATCAAGATCTCTAGGTCAATGTAGGAGGCATATGTCATGACTGGTATTCCAATTTTTACTTCTTTTAACTGATTCATAATCTCAAAATCTGTAATCAGATGTTCAACTAGGGTTTCTCCTTTTATGTTTTTCTCCAAGTTTTCAAACTCGGAGTGATACATTCTTCAATGAGTGAGGAAAGCGTTGTATTCTTCCTGATCATGAAATTTCCCTTTGCCATCCCAAAATGGTGGGAGGCCTTTGATAAAAAAATTCCTCAAACATATCCTTGAATTCTTGCACACTTTTCTCCATTTGTGTTTCCTTGGTTTGAACTAATTTCAACAGGTTATGTTTGGAAATAACCCTCCTGGCCCAGATGATCAATGTAGTTCTATCTTTGACTCCAATGGTTTGAATTTATGTAGTAGGGATGGCGTTGAGAAGGTTTATGGAATTTTGGGCCCACTCTGATGGTTTCTTTTCTAAAGTCTCATTCACAATAGTGCACCTACTTCTGGCTGTGATGGATATGTTGTCTTGATCATTGATGAAATTCAAATACACTCTGAACTTTGCAACTTCAGCAGCTATAGAATCCCAGAAGGTTGGCTCCCTGCAACAAGACTTTGCCTCTTAATATCATTTTCAACCTATCTATCCTTTCCTGTAAGGCCTGATTCTTCTTTTAAAATTGAGCCATTCTTTCATCCTTTTCTTGTATCTATTTATTCAATTTCTCTATGCTCCCTTTTAGCCCTTTTATTTCCCCTTCTTTCAGGATAACTTGTGACATAGCCTAGACAAGTCCTTCAGTGTTTGGGCTAGCTTCTGCATCCGGAGTTACAACTACAACCCTATTTAGCAATTCTGTTTTCCCTTTTGACCAGTTCACCTTTTCTTGTTCTAGTTGCAATTCCCTAGCCTTGTGGTCCAATGCCTCTTGTCGAAAGGATTCTTTTTCCTATTCTAGAGAAACCAATTTTGTAGTTTGTAGATGCTCTGTGGCATAAAATTTCAGTTTCTTCTTCAAGGTTTGAATCAATTTGTCCTTCTCATCCAATGAGGATTTCACCCCTTGGGGGCCTTCGGATTCCAGCCTCTTGACCTGAGTCTTCCAAGCTCTGCTAGATGTTTTTTCTTGCCTCAATTGCCCTTCCAATTTCATTGCATAAGATGATAGGTTGGAATTATTCAAGCTTAAAATTAGATAATCAGAATACAACATATCATAATCGGATACTTTGTCTTCATCTGCAATTGCAATGTTAAAGGTCCTCTTCTCAATATCCCTTACTATGAACAAGGAAAACTTGTGCTGAGAAATATTTTCCACTTCAGGGACTAACTCCCTCATCTCACCCAGAGCCATGTTTCCTTTCTCAACATACTGTTTTGCCAAATATTCTTTAGATTGATAAGATTCCTGATATGTTTTATCAAAGATGTTTTTTTTTTTTTTTTTTCTTCTGCTAAAGGTTCTTGAGTTGCCTTCAATTTGGATTTTGCTTCCCTTTTAAATTTCTACAGTGCTAGTACCACTCTCCACCATATCCATATTTACTTGTTCTTTAGGCTCTTCCTCCTCTAAATCCACTATCTGTGGAGACTATGTAATCTTCATCTTCTTAGGATAAGTTTGTTAATCATTGGTGCTCATGGCCTCTGAACTGCTTCTCTTGCTATAAACACTCATCTTAGGAACTTTGACTATCAGTTTCTGAGGAACTTATTGTGTTTGACTTATTTGCAGGGTTGCCTCCACTTGTTGTGTCTGACTTTGTAGTAGGGTTTCCTCCATTTGTTGTGTTTGAGATGTTTGCAATATTGCTTCCATATCAACACAGACTTCTAGTTTTTTCAGTTTATCAAAACCCTCAACATGTTCATGCTCATAAGGGGCATGTTTGTTCATCAATCTTCTCTTGGATATGATTTGGTGTGGATCATATCTCCTTCCCTGTAGTTGTGCAAAACCAAACTCTTTGATATTTTCTTGAATTTGAGGTAAACAAGATCTGGCTTTGACAATGAAAGGACCAATGATAAAAGGGAACTTGATATTGGAGGCTTTGTGCAACTTTAGGAAATGCTATGTCTCAGATATGATTCTTTTCTTGATGAATTCAAGGGAAAAGACTCTGGGGGTCAGAAAAATAGGCAATAGATAGGGGGATTCATGAAAACCATAAACCCAGATTATTGTTGAATGCATGAACAATACCTAGTCCCCCACTCTATTTTATGTATTTGATTGCAGATAGCTCCTCATGTCATCCAAAAATCTAGGTAGGTTGGTCTTGAAAATCAAACTGTAAACCCTGGGCATAAATTTGTTGATGAAGATGAGCAATGTAATCCTCTTACATTCATTTGATATGAATGTTGCTTCATGAAATTCTCTCTTATTAGTTTCCAGGAAAATCTCCAGCAAATAGGTGTAATAACTGAAATGCTTTAGAGAGTGAAAATTCACTAGTTGTTTATGGATATTATCAACTATGAATTGATCAAAATTGATACGGATTGATAGACCAGAATCTGACTGAAAAAATGTCAACAGGAAACCCAACATGACCTTGACCACATGTTTGTCATTATCTAGACCTAAAATTTGACTCAACAGGGGACATACCCATTAGACCTCAATAATCATTATACTCACATTCATAGGCAAAGACAGACTCTCTGAAAGATATTCTGGTTCGACAATTGTCTGTAAAAACAAATCTTAGACATCTGATGGAAATTCTCTGTATACCCTAATTAGATTTTCTTCATTGAAAGGTTCAGACACTGCAGAGAAAGACTGTGGTATATTGAGGGCATCTTGAACTGCCAGACTTTATACCCTACACATGACCTTAGATCCTTGTTTATTCATGACGACCTTTTCTTCATGTGAATATTGTTCGGTGCACCAACCTATAAATTTGGGGAAGGGGAAAGCAATTTGAACAACATACGGGACTATGGAGGCCTAGAATGGTTCAAGGAATGGTATACGCCTTCCTACATTGTCAGACAGGTTTCTTCTGGACACAGAGATGAGCGAAATGGTGATTTCGGTGTCGAAAACATCTGAATCTCATTCAATTAGAGCTTCTTCATTCGACAAAAGGTCTTGCTCTGTTACTGAAGTTATGATAGGTTCCTTGGAGGTGATGAAAAATAACTGAAAATGAGCAGAAATGGAGTGCAATGGCACACTAATGAGCTGCATTCGAACGAAGGTGGTTGCGCCAAGTTTCAAACGATCCATTCTTTTGAAATAATAATAAAATACATGGAAAATTTCCTTTATATACTTTTCCAAATTTCGGGGGTGCGAGGAAGTGGTTTGGGTTAACCCACTTCTCACCCTGAAATGCACCCGGTGGCACCACATGGTCCCGACCGAAAACCATAGTTTAGATTTCATCCCGCTTTCTGAAATTATCCTTTGCACAACTTCTCCCCCCAAAATTATCCTCGACCGTCGATCTGGAGTGCTCGCTATCTGTGACATATCGGGTCCTATCGCCTTAGTGCCCCCTCCAAACTTAGCCTCTTCCTGCCAGATTTACCCCCTTCTCTAGTTTATCGGGATTCCGAACCGGTTTAGCATCTTGCTAAGTCCTGAAATCTTGATTTCACACAAAAATTTTAATGTTGATAACAATCACTATCCTTTCCTTCCAAGACACCCAATTACTTGCGCCTGGAATTCTATCCTCTACCCTCAAACCTTCCACCGCTAATGCTTCCATCTGATGCTTAAACTGATACACTCTACCCAAGAAAAATCTAAACAATTGAAATCAACATCAAACACACTAGTCTCAAGTGAGAAAAATGAGGCTTCCAACCAAGTGTAAATTTTCCCAATAGGCATGAAAACCAAGGCACTTTCAAATATTATTTTCCTCGTTGTTTTGGATTGAAAACTTCTTGTCCAAAAACAACCAATAGATCTAATCTTTTCCCCACAAAATTTTCCCACTGAATGCTTCACAAATCAACAAACTCTTAGCTACCTAGGCTCTGATACCATGTAGATTTTCGAGGAATTAGAAGGCTTCCCAACAAGTCTGTCTTTGACCTCTTGTTGGGCACTAAGTTTGAGATAACAAAATTGTCCTTGCTGCTAGTTTAGGACAACAAATATGTCTGATATATTCTACCCTCTAACAGATGATTAGATTCTCTTTTAAGGTGCCCTTGCAAGTGTTTTTCATAACTGATGTTAGCACATGCAAATACCTTAAAAACAAATAACACTCCTCTAGTATCTTTACAAACTCCTAAAGCTGATATACAACTAAGCATGACAAATGAACACATGTATTTTTTGGTCAACATGACCTTGGAAAAACCCCCATGGGGAAAACCGGTTAGAGATAGATGTATATATTTGGAGATCTCAAAGCATAAGTACAACAAGAAAAACAAATATAAGTAAACTTGGTACAATAGAAACCAAACTTGGATGCTTTGAAGTTCCTTGTTGATGTGCATGCTAGCCCTTGAACAAAGGTGCCCTTTGCCTTGGTGCACCCATCTTCTCTTGCTAAGACTCTTGAGCTCTTCCTTGTCTCTTGTATTTTCTTTGACTTGAACCTTTCCTTTTCCTTTGCTCTTTTCCTTGGACTTTGCGCCCTCTACACAAGTGCACCTCCTCTCATTGGCTTAATGTGCACTAAGCACTTGTGCGCCCCTTCGCTAGCAAATTCTCCACCACATAAGTAAGCACCCTCTCACAAGCATAAGCACCTCCTTCCTCTAGATGCACCCTTCCTTAGCTTGTGTGCCCACACAAGGATGTAATCTTCCTCTAGACTTGTGCCCCTATGCACTAGGTGCACCCTCCATCTAGCTCAAGCACCAATCCTCCATGAAATCCTCCTCAAGGTAGCTTGCGCCCTTCCTCCACAAGTGCACCTCCTTTGGCCTCTCCAAACCTCTCCAAACCCTCATTTCCTCTCCTCCTCTTCTCTCAACTTTCTCAAGTCAAGAATGAGCCTCATACTTACCCTTTTCCTTGCTTTGGCCTCTCTTTGGCCAAACCTAAAAGACCAATGGCCTAGATTCAATCTAGCCATGTCTAATCAATGGGTGAGATTTAATCTCAAAAATATCACTTAGAAAACTCACTTTCTCAAGTTTCCTTAGTTTGCTTTAAGTCTATTAATTCACCCACAAAGTGAATTAATTGTCACTTTATGGATTAAGTGACATATTTCACTTTTGACTTAAATCTCCTAAGTCAAACTAAAATTAGAACATAAAGTAAAGTATTAAGGGTAATAGTCTCCCCCTTTGTGTTTAGAGACTCATAAAAGCAAGGGGACCACTTTCCAAGGTACCCAAAACTAAACACTCCCTCTTACTGAGGAAAGTGTCACTCACCGCTCCAATATCATCCTTGCACTGGACATCATTTCCTGCTGGAAAATAGTCGGTGAGTATGGATGTACCCTGATCATCAAAAGTGATCTTTGACTATGATCTTCTCGACCTATATGATATGTAAATGGAATTCAATCTCCACCTATTCGATATCTCCTTGAATCAAAGTCCTTCTTAATCCAAGCCTTGATCTTGGCATCTCACCAAAGATCCTAGCCTTGGAATCTCACTTAAGGTCACTTCTCTTGGCATCTCACCAAGAGTCTCATCTCTTGACATCTCACCAAGACTATCAGTCTTGGCATATCACCAAGAGTATATGGATCTTGGCATCTCACCAAGATCCTCACCTTGGTCTTTCACCAAGTGACTTTCGCCTGAAGTGGAATATGAAATTGATCTGCTCGTCTCCATAGCCAAGCGAGAGTCAAACCTCTCTAGCGCCCAACTCACACTCATCAATCTTTGATGCTATGAAACCTAAACCAGAAGAACCAAAGGATCCTAAGGAGGGAGGGTGCCTTTTCCATTCACATATGTGGGTGAAGGGGACCCTGTTGCATTTTATTGTTGATAGGAGAATCCAGAAGAACCTCATCTCAACAAAGGTTGTCAAGCAATTGGGTTTGATGACAACACTACACCCGCATCCATACAACATCATATGGATTTGCCAGGGACGAGAACTTCGTGTCAGCCAATAATGTCGCCTGTCATACGACATCAAGCCCTTCAAGGAAGAGGTATTGTGTGATTTTTCCCCACTGGAAGTATGTGATTTTCTATTAGGCCGACCATATATGTGGAGGCGTCATGTTGTTTATGAGTCTCGACCCTGTAGCGTCATTGTTACTCTTGGGAGTCAACCCTATAGGATACAAAAGGTAATTTTGACTACTGTCATGACTAAACAGTGTCTCAAATTAATCTCTCATACCGCAAAGTTTATCCTCTTAACAATCTGGTGAGAAAATAAGGAAACTACAACCACTGCAGCCTCAAACCAAGACCCTTCTATCCAGCAGAAGAAGATCAACAAGATTGTAGAAGAGCACCAAGATATTCCTACTGCACCTACGGGGGTTCCTCCACACTACTCAGTCAAACCAAGTTATGATAAATCCCTTCATATTATTCATGTTGCATCTTCACCGAAAAATTCCTCCCACACTCAGGAAGATCATGCACGAATCCAACCCCTCCAACAACAAGTTCATAACAACCTTCGATAAGCTAAGCAGGACAACTTATTCAACAAGGAAAGCATCTCACCAAGGTTCATATTCAACAAAAGCTTCCTCGGGGACTTGACACAATGGATACCATTTCTTCCTAAAGGGGGAGGATTGAGCCAGGCGGAAATCGGTGGCCACCCACCTATTCCACTGGCTCAAAACAAGGGTTTCCACCTTGAAAGATTTTCTATAGCTTTTCGAGTCCTAAACTTCCCGTGTCATTTTCAAGCCCTAAACAACGTTTTTTGGGCACCCCAACGAGCTATCGTGTGCCCCAAATGGAGGTCGTATGCAAACTTTACGCCCTTGGGAAGTTGACGTATCAACTACCCTCATCGAGGCTCACAAACCTTTTGATGTTTCATCTTCCGGGGTTAGGGTTTTGGATTTTCTTTATGTTAAAAAGGCCTCTAGAGCCTCATTATAAACATCACCATCTTCTTGCAAATGAGCATATCCATCACGTCTCTTCTCAGAGATAAGATGCCACCATTCTAGCAAGTGATTCACTCTGTAATTTTACAAATTTTGTACATTTTCTCATTAATAAAAATTTTGCATTACTGTATTTTTGTGTTTATTGCAAGACCTATGTATATTTTATTCTTATATTTCTGCCTTCATTTCGTTCTCAAAATAATCTGGATAAAAAATAGTTTACAACAACTTCCACAATGATATGCATTGTAGAGCCAACCTAGATGTAAGTGTATAAAAATACAATCAAAATGTTGAACATATGTATTAACTAATAAAGTGTGTATTGAAATTTGATATTATTATCATATTATAATGATTCTATCAAAGATAAAGGATAAAAAGAACTTTATGGACATTTGTTTAATGAACCCGTGTTAATTTTTTTTTTGATGATGACAATAATATAAATTAAGTAAAAGAATATTAAAATATATTTAATGAATATAAAAATAAAAATTGACGGGGTTATGGTATGTATATTGTTGGAAACTAAGTAGTCAAATCACTTCATGGAGTGGGTCCTTTGTCTCACAAACTAGGAGTCACATATATCAATTTGATGTTTGGCAAGATTGAGACCTTGAGATTAGTCTATTATTGTTATTATTTATAAAGCATCGTATATTATCGTTTTTTTCTCAACCTAAAATGTCGTTGAACATGTGGTTGCACCTAGAGAGATTATATTAAATGATCTCATGATATGTGCATACATAAGTAGATAAAATCCCACACCCTTGTCCTTCAATTTCCAAGCCCAAAGGGGTTGGATTCATTGGTTAGGAGCAAGGAGGTTTTCACTAATGGGTAAGGTTCAATTTTCGTGAGGGTTGTTTCTTGAGCCATGGGGTTATCTTGAGGTAATGGTTGGACACATGGTTGCACCCAAATAAATTATATTAAGTGATCATATGACCGATGCACACATAAGTTGATCAAATCTCACCCCCATGTCCTTCAAAATTTTGATGTCATAAGGTAATAGCCCATGTAGTAACAAAGAGGGATTAAGTTCCTCCCGGCCAAGGTTCTATCCCTGTCAAGGACATGTGGCTCATAGTGGCTTGGTTGGTGGCTCATGTGGCTAAATTTTCTTTTCGATCATTTTTGCCCAAATCTGAATAAAAATTTAGAAGAATTGTTGGAATTACAAATATCTATTGTTGAGATTACACAATCCAAATACATTAGGGTTTTTTTTATACATTGAATCCATTTTTACAATAAAAAAATAAATTTAGCGATGAAAACTTTGCAATTCTAACAATTCTTTTATAACTAAACTTCGATGACAAATACCCAAAAAACAAATCATATAACATTTGGATTTCTCCTACACGTACACAATCAGGAAAATACTAAAGTAGAGACCTCTATTTCGGGGATGATTTTAAGGATGAAAATTTATTTTGAAACGTAGTTCAACCTTGACGAATCTTACTAATCCTTCATATGCCAACTATAAAATGTTTGGTGATATTTTTGAAAAAATGTTCAAATTTATAAGGATTTTATATAGTTTGTATAAAGTTTTGGCGATTTTTAAGGTAAAATAATTTCATTCTATAAAATTTGGGTAAATTATTTTTAGAATAACGAATCTTTTTTTGGAAAAAAAGCATGAAAAATGAATCCATAACAAAATTTAACCCTTAAAATCATCCTTACTCTACTTTCAAATTTTTAAAAATCGAAAGAAAAAAATGAATACATAGTGAGCATATTTAAGTTGATAATTATAAATCAAATTCAAGCATATACATTAATTAATTAGACGTAGGTTAAGTCGCTCTAATGGCAAAATCGGTCTCCTCATATCATACAAAGATTCATGGTTTTGGAAAATGAAACCCCTGTATATTGAGTGGACTATATGAATTGTTTGCTTATATTAAAATATTTAGAATATGAATCCATTCATGAAAATCCCAATGTTATTTTCGTTGCCTCTCTCTTTCGGCATGCATAGATTTTTTTTGAGAGTCCAACCTATGGGATGCTTCCACTTGAGCATGTTGATTAAACATTACAATATCGATCTCAACTTGTCACATTTCAGGGACCTTCAAATGATATCACATGTTTTTACTAATGTGGTTAACCAGATAGGAAAGTTGTAGTAATGTTATATATTGGTTGGACACAATACATCCCTATATATTATGTTATTATCTCATGACGTTCAGTTGGAGAAGCAATAATTAACGCAAAAGGGTGAGGACAAGGTCATAAAATCGCCAACAGAGATTTCCAAGGAACACTTGTAAGCATGAAACTCTTTGAGTGACGGGCACTCCACTTCTTTGATTGGATAATGGAAGGAGGAGATAACATTTGGACCAGCAGGAGAGACGTTCAACAATATTTATTTCTCTTCCCAGACATAAAGGCAATCAAGTTGCAAGCTTCAAATTTAATTGCCACGTGGACCATCTCCCATATATATGTGAGAACACCTTTCTAACTTTCCATGAGAAGACACAATTATCTAGTTACATAGGATAATGATGTTCATAACTTGTAATTTTTGCATGTTGATGGTTTATTTGCTTAGATTTACACCAAACAAATTATCATGAAATGATAAGAAGATAATGATCCAAGCCCCAAGAGGACTTTGTGTATGTCACATGTTCTTGTAGTACCTTTCATCCCCATAGTTAGAGTTGGTTCCATTTACTTGTTATGTTGTTTGAATATGACTTTATGTGAAAGAACCATTCATGATTAGTAACATGGCCCCTCACCCACAACCACATGTAGGGATGGATATGATAGTGTTTGGTTTTTTGGTGTTAAATAATTGGTTCTCTTTCTATGCACATGAATTATGTTTGTCCTTTTGACTACATACATGCTTCTATTTTTATGGAATAAATGCTTTTAAATGATAGGAAATGGGTCTTTCAAATCTAATCTCTCTTAAGTTAAACCCCACATTAACACTAAAAATAATAAAACAATACTCGTAGTATTGTATCCACATGAATGACAACGTGATATTTGTATACTTCTTAATTAAATATTCAAGATAAAGATAGTCTACATGTTAAAGTAGTAAGAGATTATGTATTGAGGTACCATTGTCTTTAATAAAATAACATATTAATGTGTACGAATACTATAATATCATCGATGTAATAAAATAACTAATATCAATATATTAAATTATATTTTATTTATTACTCCTTGCTCGAGGAGAACTATAATAATATAACTAATATCAATATATTAAATTATATTTTATTTATTAGTCCTTGCTCGAGGAGAACTATAATAATATAACTAATATCAATATATTAAATTATATTTTATTTATTAGTCCTTTCTCTAGGAGAATTATAGCCATGAGTTTTTCTAATGACTAGTTTGTAGTTGACCAAATTTTTTAGTCCTTGCTGTAGGAGAATTATAGCCATGATTCAACTAAATATTCCATTCCTCCCAGTTCATAGCCATCGTCTAATATATCGTATGTATATTACAATGTAATTAATTACTAACTAAATCATTATTTTAAATAATTATACTTTTATTGTAAAGTCATGTATTTTTGTTTAAAAGACGTGACTCTACTCATGTACGTGTATTTATACATATTGTTGTACATTGAACAAGAGATCGAATAATAAATTTATTAAATAATAATATATATTTTATATATATCAAGTATTAAGTTTCGAAGTGGTATCAGAGCAAAAATCTTGGCAAAAGCCAAAAGCACATGTCTTCAAAGATGGAAAATACCATTCTTAAAAACATGGAAATTATGGAAAATATGAGCAACACTCTCGAAGAAATGAAAAATTTTTTGAAAGAAATAATAGAAGAACAATTAGAGAAGGCAATCTTGGCATACTTAAAGGAGGAGGGAAGTTTCCACCAAAACCAAATCTTGCGTTCTCCTTCATCTGAATTGCCAGAGAGACAAATATATGATGATGATGAAAGCGATAAAACTAGTGATGGTGTTCTAGAAGACCTATATGTGAAAACATCAACTTTGAATAACAAGGACGAGAAGACAGATTTAAAGGTTGAAAATCTCATCGAAGATGAAAAGAAGAGCCTTAAACGAAAAGCTGAGGAATTTAGTAATGACTCAAAAGCAGTGAGAAAGGAGGAAAACGAGACATCAACAATAACTATCCCATATTATGCCCATCTCCATCACCCACTTTTTCTTTCCAACTCCCTCATTTTATCCCACAACCCAAATTCGAGATACGCTAACAACCACTCTCTATGGATTTACAATGACAAAAACAATCGCCCGATACCTTCTATTCCTGAAGAGTTAAGAAGTGATGTAAAATCCTTGTGCAATGAAAAAAATGAGTGTGTATATTCCTTCACTTTGATCGATGAGAATGACCACAAAATGTATGATGTGAGTGTGTATGATTTAAGAGAAGGAAACTTTCAGTGGAAGAAACTCACGCCCTTGCCTATCTTGGAGGAACAATCTATGGTGAGTCATTCTTTTAACAATGGTGGTTGTTCTACAAATATAGTGTGGCTTCTAAGAATTGTCTATGACCCGAGAGAGGAATTTTTTGTGTGGGACGTTCATAAGAAGAAACATAGTGGCTTTGGTTCCTTTTACTATCCATGCCATGACAAATTCAAAACTCAGGGACAGAAAAAATCAAGCATGCAAGAGAAAACAATTCTATATGTGTGAAAATGAGGGCAACAAATATTCAAAAGATTTTAATGAAGAATCCAAAATTCAAAAAATCTAGCCATCAAAATAACAATGCCTTGATAACAATGCTTTGAGGACGAAACATTTGAAGGAGGGATGACCTGTAATACACTGTATGTATATTACAATGTCATTAATTACTAATTAAATTATTAATGTAAATAATTATACTTTTATTGTAAAGTCATATCTTTTTTATAAAAGGCATGACTCTACTCATGTACGTGTATTTATACACATTGTTATACATTAAACAAGGCAATGAATAATAAATTTATTAAATAATAATCTATGTTTTATGTATAACAAGTATTAAGCTTCCACATTGACATTAGAGCATTTGATTTTGATAATCTCTTCTAGTATTTAGTCTAGTATTGTTGGTTAGTGAAAAAAAAAACACAAATTATTTCCTCTAATTCTATATTGGCTTTCATAATACCCTACCTGGATATTCGACTGTGAATGCGCCATTCCTCCCAGTTCACAACCACCACAAGTAGAGGATTTATTTTGATAATATCTTTGGGTATTTAGTCCAAAATTGTTGGTTAGTGAAGAAACAATCGAAAGCGTGGGTGTTGGTTAATGAAGAAGCTTGGGCGTTTGTATTTAATTGTCACAACTAATGAAGGTAAGCTTCTATATATTTTCCTTTGCTTTTAATTTACCAATTTGAGTTGGGAAGGCCTATGCATAATTTTCTACAACATTGTTATGGATGAGATGTGGATGAAATTTGTACCCTGAACCTGATAAAATCATATGCACATGGAAACAGTAATATTATGGTATTCGTTTTGAATATGAAAAACCATATTTAGATTCAAAGTAAATGAAAATTGATTAAACTCTTAGGGGAAACATACGATGATCATATTGGAAGGGATTTATATTAAATTAAGCATGAGGCTAGGAAACCCATGTTATGTTTTGTAAAGGAATGGATTATAAGAATGCATCGAAGGAATGTATGTAGATGTGGTGTAGGCAAGATATCAAAATGTAAAATATAAATGAATCTGCACATATTTAGCATCATTTACTAAAAGCGATTGTTAGTGGAATTATATGATAATAATTCTGTTACATTTTATCATCAATTCGGGTTTGTACACTTAAAATGTGTCAGGCACAATATATGCAGAGATAATCTCAAAGTGTCTAACACACCATTTTATAATGAACTACGAAGCAAAATATCAGAATTGGTTGTTCATCTAACAATGAATATTTTAAGGTGGAATTGCAGATTGAATATATATCTTTATATTCAACATACTCCATTGGATTCACTCTATAACTTAGATTGACAACCTTCAATTGAAAATATAAACAACAAAATTGAGAAACTAATACATGCAGGAAATATGTCTATCATGAGCAGTTTCCAACCAATGAAGAATTGGCGACCATTAATTGCATAGACCGCAACTCTCAGAATTCCTTATTCAGAGGATTGCCATTCAAACTGACATAAAAACAAGCATGAGAATCCTATTCCAACAAGAATTAGTTTGATCCACACAACATAAATAAAATTACAATAAAAAAATTGAATAAACTCACACAACGAAAGGAAACTGTCACACACCCACTAAGACAACTAAGATTTTCTTTTTCTTTTTGTCTTTTCTTTGAGGGACAGAATCCTCGAATTTCTATGGGGCCTAGCGCAGAACATCCCTTCCCTTATCCTCCTCCATGTGATCGTTGGCTATGACCACATGCCTTACCAAAAAGGCGCTTCCAGCTTTCGCGATTCAGGGAATCGCGATGTGAGCGTTCCCCTGTTCTTTGTCTTTTGAAATGCCGAAACCCGGAAGGGTCTAACAGATCCTTAGTTCCTCCCTTGGGTTGCTTTTCATATGATTGGTCCTATGACCTGGTGCTATTCCTCTAAATTCTTTCGGGGTTTCGCGATTCAGGGAATTGCGATGCAAGCGTTCCTCCTCTCCCTTTTGAATCCTCGAAACCTGAAAGCCTGGTATCATCCGGATCTATGGTCCAGATCGTCGACTTGATCAACGACCTAGATTAAATCCTGACATTCTACCTTTCGGGATATCTGGCGAGGTCTTCACTCCTATTCCTTTGATGTCCAGAACCCTGGTGGCTTTAGATCTTCGCCACACGTCCCTACAAATGGGCGGTCCAGATTCTTTCGGGACTCCTCCTTCCTACCACAAGACCTTGTCCAATGACCTAGGGCTCATTCACAGAGTGCATCGGGGTTTCACGTACCGGGATTTCGCGACTAACGAAGACGAGGGGTCTTTCCCTTGGGTTTCCCAGGTGCCGAAACGCCGAAACCCATTTATGCTAAACCGATTCGGGGTTTCGCATACTGGGATTTCGCGACTAGCGAAGATGAGGGGTCTTTCCCTTGGGTTTCCCAAGTGCCGAAACACCAAAACCTATTCACGCTAAACCGATTCGGGGTTTCGCATACTGGGATTTTGCAACTGGCGAAGACGAGGGGTCTTGCCCTTGGGTTTCTCGGGTGCCGAAACGCTGAAACCTATTCACACTAAACTGATTCGGGGTTTCGCATACCGAGATTTCGCGACTGGTGAAGACGAGGGGTCGAGGTATTAATGCATGTGCTCTTCCTCTAGATCCATCGGTCTTGACAAATCGGGGGTATTTCCGAAAGGATTCCGACCGTTTGTCTACCAAACAATGGGGTGTTCTATTTTGATAACTGGGACTCGCTATCCTTTCTAAGATTGATTCACAAGGTTCAACCTCTTAGGATTCGAAGTCGTGGGAGTTTGAAGCCTCAAGAGGTTGAACCTCGTGAATCAAGCTCAGAAAGGATAGTGAGTCCCATTTATCAAAAGAGAATACCCCATCGTTTGGTAGACGAACGATCAGAATCCTTTCGAAAATACCCCCGATTTGTTAAGACCGATGGATCTAGAGGAGGAGCGTAGGCGTTAAAACCTCGACCCCTCGTCTTTTCCAGTCGCGAAATCCCGGTATGCGAAACCCTGAATTGGTTTAGCGTGAATAGGTTTCAGTGTTTCGTCACCTGGGAAACCTAAGGGCAAGACCCCTCATCTTCGCCAGTCACAAAATCCCAGTATGCAAAACCCTGAATCAGTTTAGCATCAATAGGTTTCGGCTTTTTGGCACCCGGAAAACCCAAGGGCAAGACCCCTCGTCTTCGCCAGTCGCGAAATCTCTTTATGTGAAACACCGAATCGGTTTAGCGTGAATGGGTTTTGGCGTTTCGGCACCCGGGAAACCCAAGGGCAAGACCCCTCGTCTTCGCGAGTCATGAAATCCCGGTACGTGAAACCCCGATGTGCTCTGTGAATGAGCCCTAGGTCACCAGACATGGTCTTGTGGTAGGAAGGAGGAGTCCTAAAAGAATCTGGACCACCCATTTGTAGGGACGCGTGGCGAAGATCTAAGGCCACCGGGGTTCTGGACATTAGAGGAATAGGACTGAAGACCTCGTTAGAAATCCCGAAAGGTAGAATGTTGGGATTTAATCTAGTCCATTGATCAATTCGACGATCTGGACCATAGACCCGGATGATACTGATCTTTTGGGTTCTAGGGATTCGAAAGGGAAAGGAGGAACGCTTGCATCGCGATTCCCCAAATCGTGAAACCCCAAAAGAATTTAGAGGAATATCACCAGGTCATAGGACCAGTCGTATGAAAAGCGACTTGGGGGAGGAGCTAAGGATCTGTTAGACCCTTTCAGGTTTCAGCATTTCAAAAGACAGAGAACAAGGGAACGCTTGCATCGCGATTCCCTGAATCGCGAAATCCGGAAGTGCCTTTTTGGTAAGTCCTGTGGTCATAACCAACGATCACATGGAGGAGGATAAGGGAAGGTATGGTCTGCGCTAGGCCCCATAGAAATTCAGGGATTTTGTCCCTCGAAGAAAAGACAAAAAGAAAAAGAAAATCTTACTTGTCGTAGTGGGTGTGTGACAAATTGGTATCAGAGCATGGTTACAGTACTTGGCCTTTTTGGGCTCATGAACGAGTTGTGCAGAAACTCCATTTGAAGTACTCTTAAAAGAAGTAACCTCTACCTTAACCCCCTTTATCAAAAGCCGAAGTTAAGAATGAAAATTTCCTATTGTGTGTATGCATTTGAAAAATATGAATTATGCGTTGATTGTGAATGAATATAATGTTGACTAACAACAAGTGTTTTTCCTACACAACAAGNCTACCTTAACCCCCTTTATCAAAAGCCGAAGTTAAGAATGAAAATTTCCTATTGTGTGTATGCATTTGAAAAATATGAATTATGCGTTGATTGTGAATGAATATAATGTTGACTAACAACAAGTGTTTTTCCTACACAACAAGTGGATGATCAACTGTGAGAAACTATAGACGCATAGAATGGTGATGCACCACGAAGTGGGGGATGGCTCCCACAATAGAGACGAAGAGTCTGACGAAAGGAGAGTAGTAGAGACCCCTCCAGATCTAGCTGAGATTGTGAGAAGCCTCATGGTCGAACTACAAAGATGCAAGGCCGACAATGAGAGGTTGATAAAAGAGGAAGAGAAGAAAACAAAAATTAATGCAGTCTTGCTGCAAAGTTTATCCGACATACAAAGACAATTGCAGCATGGACCCGACACTAGTCACGCGGACCAATGACAGAAAAAGAGAAGTCGAAGCCCACCTGGGATGCTGAAACGTGGTATTTTAAGTGGCCACACTAGGAGGAGCACCTCAAGAAAGGTTCAACCCAGAGATAAGGGACAAGCGTCAGACGATTCCTCTGGAAAGGAAACTAGCAACTTGGAGGGATCTTCTAGTAGCAGAACTAGTTCTTATTCCTGGAGAAAATGAAAGAAGCGAAATCATTCCAAAAATCATAATCTTGAAGAATTCAAGAAGGCCAAACCACCCTCTTTCGATGGTGAAATAAATAAGGGAGAGGAAGTGGAGGCCTGACTGCTTGGACTAAAGAAGTATTTCAGAGTCCATGACTTCTCAGAAAACTTGAAGGCCCGAGTAGCCACTTTCAACTTGAATGGAAAGGCTTCCATTTGGTGGGAAGACCTTAAGAATGTAAAAGGGATTCACGAAGAAGACTTATCTTGGGAACGGTTTGAGAAATACTTCAGGAAGAAGTATCTATCGGAAAAGTATTTTGACGAAAAGACTAAAGAATTCTATAAACTCAAGCTGGGGGAAACACACCATAGAGGAATATGTCAGTAGATTCCTCAAGTTGTTGAGGTACGTACCCTATATAAAAGAAGAAAAGTCAAAGGTGCAACGATTCATCAGTGGACTACCTAAGGACTATTAGAATAGGATTGAGTTTGATGAGCCAAAGACCCTAGAAGACACTATCTGAAAGGTAGGATATTGTTATGAACATCTTGGGCATCGAACATAACCTCGTGAAGGCTGGAAGCAGAAGAATAGTTCACGATTCCAGAAAAAGGGGTTTAAATCCCGAAGATTTAAAAACTATAAAAAGGACTCAAGGATGAACTTCCCAACCCGAAGTGTACACCAGCAGAATTTCCCCTCCCAGAGTAGAAATAAACCTTTTGGATCTACCCCTGGAAAGATTGATAACTCGAAGAAAGAACTCTTGAAATGTTGGGGTTGTGAAGAAGAACATATATTGAGGGACTGCCCCCACCGACAACAGAACAGTCGGAGAATTTACAACGTTCAAGAAGCTACCACTGTCAATGATGTGGCCAGGAGCGTGCTGCAAATTTATGCAGCCTTGGATAATAAACAAGCTGACCACCAAGCTTCAGTGGGGGAGATGGAAGGTATGATCACCAACCATTTAGTGTCTATTCTAATTGACCCTAGTTCAAATTTGAGTTATATATCCCCTAAGGCTATTGATAGGTGTAAATTACAGCCACATAAACATGCCAAGCCATGGTTGGTACAATTATCCACTGGCACCAAAAGAAAGGTAGCGGAGATCATACCAGCTTGCCAATTCACTATGGGTGAATTCCCCACCCAAGCAACCCTTAACATATTACCCCTAGGATTGTATGACCTGTTGATTGGTATGGACTGGCTAGCCACATATAAAGCTAGACTAGACTATTACCATAAAACCTTAGAATGTGTAAGTGAAGACGGAAGAAGGATAACCCTTCAAGGGATCCAAAAACCTGTCTCAGTGAGACGAATATCAGCTCTTCAAATGAGAAAGTATTGCAGAAAGGTATGTCCACTATATGCGATACAAGTGTTGGAATCAGTTGAAGATGACAAACCAATCTTCGAAGACCACCCCACACTAAGAGAATATAGAGATGTATTTCCGGAAGAGGTACCGGATCTACCTTCGAGAAGGGACATTGACTTCTCGATAGAACTTGCACCATGAGCGGTGCCAGTGTCCAGGACACCCTACAGGATGAGCACACCCGAGATAGTTGAGATTAAATTACAACTAAAAGAAATGATGGAAAAAGGCTATATATGGCCCAACGTGTCTCCATGGGGAGCATCAGTCTTGTTTGTGAAAAAGAAAGATGGTACCCTCCAACTGTGCATAGATTATAGACAACTCAATAAGGTAACCATAAAGAACAAGTACCCCTTACCTAGGATCGATGATCTATTTGATCAATTGGGAGGTGCTTCCATCTTCTCAAAGATTGACTTGAGATCTGGATACCATCAAGTCTGAAAGGGTGAAGACATCTAAAAAACTTCCTTCAAGATGAGATATGGTCACTATGATTTTGTGGTAGTACCATTTGGATTGACCAATGCCCCTGCCACTTTTATGTGTTTGATGAACAATGTGCTCAGCAAATTCCTAGACAAATTTGTACTGGTTTTTATTGATGATATATTAATTTACTCCAAGAATAGAGAGGAACATGAGGAACATCTTAGATTTGTGCTTCAAGTTCTAAGAGAACATTAGCTCTATGCCAAATTTAGCAAGTGCGACTTTTTCCAGAAGAAAATACATTACTTGGGCCATGTCATATCTGAAGAGGGAGTAGCAGTAGACCCTGACAAGATCAGGTCTATCATGGAATGGCCTACCCCAAAGGATGTTTCAGATATTAGATCCTTTATGGGCTTAGCAGGATACTATAGGAGATTTATAAAAGGATTCTCCAAGATTGGTTGTCCAATCACTGCCCTCCATAAGAAGGGGGCTAAATTCACGTGGACACAAGAAAGTGAAGAAAGATTTCAATCCCTAAAACATCTACTGACCCACGCACTCATGTTGAAGATCGTCGATCCTGAAGCTGACTTCCTCGAGTGCACAGATGCCTGCAAGGAAGGGCTCGGAGGAGACCTTATGCAAGGAGGAAGTGTAGTCTGCTATGAATCCTGAAATTTGAATGAGCACGAAGTCAACTATGAGCACGAAGTCAACTATGATCTAGAGCTGGCCACCATAGTGCACGCCTTAAAAATGTGGAGGCATTACCTCCTAGGAAGGAAATTTGTACTTATGACAGACCACTGTGGATTGTGATATCTGTTTGACCAACCAAAGCTCACTACCAGACAAGCTAGGTGGATGGCCCTCCTTAGTGAGTTTGATTTTGAAATCAAACATGTTAAAGGAAAGGAAAATAAGGTGGTTGATGCCCTTAGTAGAAGTATGAAAACAATTCACTTGGCAGTGGTGAGAACCTGCGAGACGAATGTCAAAGAAAGAGTCAAGAATGCACAAGAAACATACACATTCTTCCAAACCGTGACCTCATACCTGGAGCAAGAACCCACAGGGATAAAGTATGAAGGCTACCAAATGATAGATGGAGGTCTGCTAACTTATAGAAATAGATTGTATATTCCAGATTGTGACGACTTGAAGAGGTTCATAATGGATGAATTACATAAAAGACCATATATTGGTCACCCGGGATATCAGAAGATGATCACGGCCACTAGGAAAAAATTCTATTGGCCTGGGTTAAAGAAAGACATAGCTAACTATTTAGCTAAGTGCATAGAATGCCAACAGGTTAAAGCATAACACCGACACCCAGCGGGATTATTACAACCTCTACCAATCCCAGAATGGAAATGGGAAACCGTTTCCATGGAATTCATCACTGGATTACCAACATCGACCAAACAGAATGAATCCATCATGGTAGTGGTGAATAAATTGAGCAAGTCCGCCCATTTTATCCCCATCAAATTGACTTGCAAGGAAATAGATATCGCCATCATATTCATGAAGGAGATATTCAAACTACATGGTATGCCTAAAAAGATCGTGTCTGACAGAGACACGAAATTTACTTCCAACTTTTGGAAATCCTTGATGGATGTTCTAGAGACCAAATTATTGTTTAGCACAACCTATCATCCTCAAACCAATGGACAGACGGAAAGAGTGAACCAAATATTAGAAGACATGCTAAGAATGCATGTAATGCATTAACCTAAAAAGTGGGAACATTACCTGCCACTGGTGTAATTTTCCTACAATAACGGCTACCAAGAATCTCTGAAGATGAGTCCTTTCAAAGTCCTCTATGGTAGACCGTGCAACACTCTAGTCAGTTGGAGTAGCCCAGTAAACAGAGTTACTATTGGACCTGACATGTTGAAAGAAATGGAACAATAAGTGATTCAAATAAAACAAAATCTAAAGGTCGCTCAAAACAGACAGAAAAGTTATGCCGACCAAAAGAGAACTCCAAGAGAATTCAAGACGTGAGATCACGTATATCTCAGAGTTAGGCCCAGGAAGAGTTCCCTAAGCATGGGGGCTTGTGCCAAGTTGGCACCGTGGTATTTTGGACCCTTTGAAGTTCTATATAGAGTGGGACCTGTAGCCTATAGGCTAGCACTTCCTCCCACCGTAAAAGCACATAATGTTTTCCATGTTTCATTATTGAAGAAATATGTACATGATTCTAATCATATAATTGATTGGTCTGTGATCCAGGTGGAACCAGAGGGAGAATTTCTACCAGAACCTCAATGCATACTGGACAGAAAGGAAACCCCACTCAGGAACCGAACCATTGCACAGGTCAAGGTGCAGTGGAAACATTTTGTCCCAGATGAGGCTACAGGGGAAATGGAAGATGCCATGAAACATGCATATTTGATTTTTTTTACTTCTATACATACACATCATATTGATAGATAAAACATCGAGGATGATGTTCCTTTAAGGTGGAGGGAATTGTAACACCCTGTTTCCCCCGGTCTGTAAAAATAACTATATTGGCCAAGAACCATGGCAAACTCAAAGATGTGAATGTTTGATTTGACGGACCTTTGTATAAAAGGTCGATGAATGTAAATTATGTTATGAATATGTGTTGCATTACTGCTGGGAGGGAGATGTGCTAAAAGAGACCACAATGGCTAATGAGAGGAATGGAAGGGACCTGGAATGGTTGCGTTAACTTCCACCAAAGCAATACCATACTGGTTTTTACTTGCTCAAAGACCAAAGCAACTGTCTGACCCTGGAATGAATTACCCACTAGGATGGTAGGTGGGTAGGCTCCTCAAGAGTTAATGAGGGGATGGGGGCGAACCGCCCATTCGTAGAAGCTCCCAGACCTAACCACGTATGGGGGAATTCACGCCACATGCAATCTTGCAGAAAAGGCAAGAAAGGAAGTGTGGGAAAGGGGTGAAAAGAGAGTGCGCGCGACAGGGATTGCAGAAGAAAACCGGAGGAGCTCTAGAAATACAAGGAGTTATGAACAGAGGAGAAGGAGAGTAACCTTCGTCCTTGAATTCAGTTGAGCTGGAAGTAGGAGACTGAATCTCAAGCATCGTAGTCTAGCTCAGGGGTGGATAGTGGTAAATCCGTTTGGAGTCACTGAGCCTATAGTTGGGTGGAAACAAACACCCCTCTCAGCAGTCACGTCACACCTAGTGTTTTCTGATAAGTGTTTATATCTTGTATCTTGAATTTAATATATTGGACGCATGCTCATGTTTGTACACTCATAAATGGTTTCTGTATAGAAGTGTTTGCCTAGTGTTTTGATCGGAAATAATGGATGCATGCTTATACTTATATGACCATAATCGGTTTATGTATAGAATGAATAAGTTCAGATTACGAGTCTGTTCCCTTGATATTTGTCCCATTTACTTGACTCACGCTATGCCATGGTTTCATTTCTCGAAGGCACCTCCTCCCGGGAAGTCTCCTCGCATTCCAGAGTCGGAGTGAGTTCCTTGAAAAGAATACCGTTATGGTAAACCCACGAGTTCACTTTACCCCTGTCACAGAGTCATAGCTCGGTGAATTAGGAAGGCTTTTCAGTCAGGTCACCAAGCCTAGGGATAATTACCCAAGAACCCTCTGAAGGTCCCGATGACCTGGGTCTAGAAACCTTGTACATGAAAGAGTAGTTCTCTCAAGATTCAAAGTCGTGGGAGTTTGAATCTCCGAGAGGTTGAAACTCGTGAATCAAGCTCAGAAAGGATAGCAAGTCCCATTTATCGAAAGAGAATACCCCATCGAGTCAAGACCGATAGATCTAGAGGAGGAGCGCAGGCGTTAATACCTTGACCCCTTCAGCCTTCGCAAGTAGCGATGGGATCCAGGACCATAGATCCAAGGATCTGTCGGAGCTCTATGGACCGTCGGATTAGGGGAGGCTCACAACCATTAATCTCATACATAAATTTTCTTATCAAGAATTTGGGGTTCGAAGTTTCAAAATGTAAGGAAACTCTCTGCTGTGGATTTTTTCCAGTCGCGAAATCCCAGTATGTGAAACCCCAAATCGGTTTAGCATGAATAGGTTTCGGCATTTCAACACTTGGGAAACCCAAGGGCAAGACCCCTTGTCTTATCCAGTCACGAAATCCCAGTATGCGAAACCCCGAATTGGTTTAGCGTGAATAGGTTTCGGCATTTCGGCACCTGGGAAACCCAAGGGAAAGACCCCTCGTCTTCGCCAATCGTGAAATCCTGGTATGTGCAACCCTGAATCAGTTTAGCGTGAATGGGTTTCGGCGTTTCGACACCCAGGAAACCCAAGGGCAAGACCCCTCGTCTTCGCCAGTCATGAAATCCCGGTACGTGAAACCCCGATGTGCTCTGTGAATGAGCCCTAGTGTAAATTCTAACCTTGTACAATATCTACTGCAAACTTATATTCAGAAAAGAACAGAAAAGATACAATGGCAAATACAAACATTACACAGAGATTTTTCACCTGGAAACCCAAACCAGGAAAAACCAGCATATATTATATTCATACATTGTGTTACATTGTTTACAATACAATATACATATAGGAGCCAACGACATCTAAAACCCTAACCCAATGACCTGGATTAGTCCAAAACCCTAATTCCTTAACCGAAAATAGAAAACCATCGGCAAAAAACCATGTGTTGAAAAACAACCTAATATCATGTGGTCCCGGAAATATGTCGTCCCGGTAATATGTCGTCCCGGAAATATGTCGTCCCGGTAATATGTCGTCCCGGAAATATGTCGTCCCGGCGGAAATATGTCGTCCTGAAAAAAAATAATTCAGGGGCTCCGCCCCCTTACACCCCCCCTCTAACCCCCCTGCGCGCCCGGCGCAGCCGCTCAAACACTACTACTCATGCAAAGAATATAACACATACCCAACATTCTCCCACTTGTTGTTTTCTTTGCACACAGGGGGTTACAGGGTTACATAGTCAACAATCCAAGGCAGCAATGCCCATGGATCCTCTACACCAAGA